>JAOXNR010000028.1:10809763-10839319 GCA_028571225.1 Parsonsia alboflavescens
GAGGGTGGGAACAGGCTAGGTCAAGCTTTTCTCTTAACTGGCCTGTGCCTTTCTGTGGTCTTTTATAAGCTTATTATTATTATCTGGTCTGTTCGAAAGTCTGGCCTAAACCGGTTTATATGGCTTGCATTCTTTTTCTTTTTTTAAAAGTAATTTATAAATGCTTCTTTTTTCTTTTTTATAAAAAAATTTATAAATGCGATATATTATAAAATAAAATACAAGAGTATTTGATTATTATAATTAATAAACAAAATAAAAATAAATTAGAGACTAACATAATTTACAACAACTCAATATAATTTATTCAAAATATGTGATAAAATACTATATTCTTTTATTTATTACATTGTATACAATAATAATACGATTCTCAGAAATTAGATCAAATATAATTGTAGCTACTAGCTACTAGTCATAAAGAATTAAAAATTAATTCTAATTTCTTTTACTTGAACACGTTCAGAACAGGAAAATAAAAACATTATTAATGATAGTACAACTTATAAATAAAAAGAAATACATTATTTTAACAACTCAAAAAATTTTTGTTTGTTATTTAAACCATACAAATACTTAATTATATAAAATATAAAATATAGATGCTAAGTAATTATAATGAATTAGAAAGTTGTAACAACTATATGTTCAAACCTTAAATTATATATCAATTTATAGATTTTAAAAAATTTTTTTTTTTTTTTTGGAAAAAAGGAAACAGGCACAAGCAGGCCTAATAGGCCGAACATAAGGTTTAGGCTTGACCTTTGACACTAAATAGGCCTAAAGAAAAAGCCTTAGCCTGGTCCTTTGACTGAACAGGTCAGGTCAAAATAGGCCAAATGCAGCTCAGGCCACATGTCTCTGACAGGACGCCTGACCGATTTCCTCCCTAGGGGGAAGTTTTGTTGATGGGGGAGGTTTGGACATCTGTGTATGCAACCAGTTGGAATTGTGGTTATCTTTTTCTCTTGCCACCTTTTTTCTTTTGTTAAGAGTTTATTTATTTTTGGGAAATTAGCGCAAAATATACATAAACAATTTACGTTTCACTCCAAATATACATGAACTTTTTTTTCAACTATTTACACACACGATCTTCTTCTTATACCTCACCACCACATTCCATGGTGGAAGACCCTTATGGATAATTGGGCTTTTGCATTAATCCAAGTGGCTTGGACAAGGTTTCCTTCAACAATACCAACTACACCTGCTTCCAGTGATCCTGCAACCCCTTTCATCTCTAAAAAGGCAACCATAAATGAATCAAAACCCATTTAGGCTCACACATTTGTACCTTTGTCGTCATTTCACTCCACTCAGAAGAAAAAATTGTTGGTCGTGATTTATGTCCATGGTGGAGGATTAGTTCGATATAATGCAGACATAAATGCGTTTTACACATACTATAATGTAATTGTGTGGTTGTGTCCATGGGGATTGCTTTGCTTCGGAAACACTGACTATCTGCAACTTTAGAAATTTGGCATCCAAGTGCTGCATTGGATCAAGAACTCCGGTGATGAATAGTTGACAATAATATTGCAATGTTTCAAAATGTTATCTCATGGGTTCAAGTGGAGGGCCTAACTTAGCTTACGGGGGTTGCTTGCAGCTTCTTGGGTTGATGAACTCAAGCCTTTGAAAATCAAAGGTTTGATTTTGCAGCATCCATTGTTTTTGGTGGAGAGAAGAGAACAGATTATTGATTATTAATTTGGGTTTCAGATTTGGATTGGGTTATTTAATTTGAAACGGGTTGGCATAAAACCTTTTTATTTAGGTGGGATAAGATTTGGATGGACATTTTTGTTCCTAAAGAAAATCGCACATGTAGTGCTCGTGCTTAAAGGCGTCGGATTCTGCTATGGAATGTGGTGATGGGGAATAAAAAGATACACGCAAATTGATCGTGTGTATAGATAGATGAAAAAAAAAGTTCATGGATATTTTGGGTTAAATGCAAATAGTTTATGTATATTTTTTGCTCTTATTCCCATCTTTTATTTTTTAAATGAAATTGTGTTTCGGTACTTGATCTTGAGCAACTTAAATGAGCTCTATGAAAACCTGGATGATGATGAATTACGTGCGGTGTTCTGCCTTATGACAATTTGATGGTACTTACTCTTGAAATTTAAGGTTGAAAATCTGAAATAACAAAATGTTTACCGAAACTTGTAGGGGATTCAGAAAATATTGGTGGAGTATTGAACGAAATTGGAAATAAACTGAAAACTAATGTGTTATTCTGGGAACTTTTTCTTTCCTGTTCTCTTATATTTCTGGATAATGTAAATTTAAATTAATTTTCTGTGTTCCCTTGAATCTTACCTTATTTTGATTGTATTTAGTTGGAATAGTTATTCCCATGTTGTAAATTTTCTTACCTGCTAATGGCGTTGGTCACATCATAAACTAGCTTGTTTCCCTGAAAATTATTTCATTTCATAGATCCCCCAGGAGCAGTTGTTATTCTGAAGTTACAAGATCCCTAGCTAGCAATGAGATTATGTATGACTGGGGGGTGGTCAAAAGATAAAAGTAATGTGGCATGTGAACACACATTGTTCCCAATTAAATCCAAACACTACACTTGTGATAACTGATGGTTCTAATTCACTTACTTCCGGTGTAAAATTTGTATAAGAATGCTCATGACATGTGATCTGAGTTCATTACGTATTGCCTCATTCTCAGGTCCCTGTGTTTCTTGATTTCGTCATTTGGCTTTTCTGGCTTTCTGTTTCTAACAATTGATGTTACTTTTCCTAGTGTCATATAAAAATATTCTTTATGCTAGAAAGTTTTGGATGATACAACTTTATGGCAAGGCAGCAGTCCTGAAGAGGTATAGGAAGAAAGGGCCTCAAGAGTACTGGAGTGTTTACAGAAAACTTGTGCAATGATTTAGTATAAAAGAAGTGAAGATTAACTAATATATGCCTGATGTTGATGCCTTGCTTGTAAACATTATACTCATTATGATACCATGCAATATTCATCTTTTTTAACTTAGATGGACTACCAAATCTAGGATGCCAAATTGCTGATGATGTATGTATTTTATATATTATGTTTAAATTGGCTGTCATTCAAAAAAGGGTGCTAGTATTGATTTATTACAACTGTTGTTATCTTGGTGTTTGCTTTCAAGACACAGATTAATTTCTGTTTTCAGATATCAATGCCGTATTTCATTTGAATTTCTGTAAGTGTTAAGAAGGCTACTAACATTACAACCTGATGTTCATTAAATTTAAAACCCTATAAAACCGGAATTTAAGGAATAGCAATAGGATCACTACTTCTTTATCTCCTTCTGTGTGTTGAAATATTGTCAAGTGCCACTCATCGGGTTTGTTAATCTTTGAACCTTTAACCTAACAAAAGATGCAAATGATTGGTGGGTATAATAAATCAAAGCCAGCTCCATGGCATTTAAAAATTATTTTAGTTGCCACTTATCTTTAGACAACTAACCTCTTTGTGTATGCACATTATATATTGAACATTAAGATAACTAACAGTTCAGCTGCAGCTTGCTTTACTCTTCTATTTGTTTGTTGTTGCAATTTGTTTTGCTCTTCCTATATCCATAAATTTTTGCTTGCTGTAAATTTTTTTGACATCTGAGCTGCATATTCATAAAGCTGAATAGTTTTCAGACTTTGGTTTGTTTAAATCTGATTCATTTTCTCTTCCTCTAGTTTGTATTGTGAGTCTGTAGTTCTTCTTCCAAACCTGTTTGCTCTTGCTTCCGTATTCCATCTTCCAATTATTGAGATAATTTTTTTGTGATATATTCATGATTTCAAACTTAAAGGATACTGAATACGTATTTGATGTTTCTCATATTGTATTTTTCTTCAGTTTTGGCCAGGAAAATATATATCCGAGGTGCTCTCAAGCAAGCAACTGATACTCAGTATTGGGAACTTTGGAATTGCCAGAAATTAAGTTCTGAACTGGAGTTAAAACAGCAGCATATTTTAGAAGTTAATCAAGTGAGCGTATACTGAATTCATGTGTTATTGCTTCTCACACTTGCATATATTTGCATCGCTTAGATTTTCTTTCCCTTCAGGGATTGACCACACAGTTGGTTGAGTTAGAAAGGCATTTAAACACTATTGAGCTTAATAAGTTTGTTGAAAGAGGAGGATATCAAGAAAATCAAAGATACACAAGAAGTAGGCATGGAAATACAAGGTATTTGAATTGGCTGCAGCTGTCTTTTTTTCCGGCTTATGTATCTCCATATATTTCTTGGTTTATATGACTCATGCAAGCATGAAATCCTTGCACTTAAAACTTTGGTTTTGGCATAATGTGAAAGACTCTTTTTGAGTAGGAATACAATTTGATGGTATTTTTTTGCAGGCAATTCCAGTCATTGCGTAGTTTGCATAATACAATGGGTGCACAATTAACTGCTGCAGAGAAACTCTCTGAATGCCTTACAAAACAGATGGCTGCACTTAGAATAGAATCCCCTGTAAGAAAACAGAATGTGAAAAAGGAGCTATTTGAAACAATTGGGCTCACATATGATACTGCACTTAACAGCTCTCCTGGTAAGGACAAATCTTTTGGCTCTCCAGCAAGGAACCAACTAGCAATGAGTTCTTTTTCTGCTGCGGCCAAAGAAGAGTCCAAGAAATATCAGGTCACCCCTTTGAAGAGTTCTGAACCAGAAACTGTAAGGCGGCACCGAGAATCACTGGACCAGGTAATTGTTTATGTTATTGTTGAGTATATACGCTGGTTTGTTTCTTTTACTATGTTAATTATATATATATATATATATAATATTATTGCTTACTTTGCTGCCTGGATTTGTCTCTCTGATGCTGTGGGTGCTTCTCTTTCTTATATCCTGAGGCTCTTTTTCTTCTGGGGTTACTTGAATTTAAAAATTTGGCTTTCTTTGTAACTGCTATTAAATAAACTGAATATTAAAGCCACATGTAAAGGTAGATCACATTGCATAAGGTTGGATGATGCTGAGTTGCCTCAAAAGCTGTTCATCCTACAAATCCTTGCCATAAATGGGAACTCCATCTCTGAATTTTTGTAAGAGTTATGCAAAGGTAGTTTTACTGGGACATCCAACCATATAATGAGAACCTTAAATGAAATACTCCCTTTGTTCAAAGTGTCCACGTCAACCTAATTCAAGATTTACTGTGAACCTTTGATAAAATTTCTAGACCATATCATCATCATTAGGGGTGGGACTACATGAATTAGATGCAAATCTTTTGAAATTATGGAGTTAGAGAAATTGTGAATGATAGTTATATTAGGACAGTAGACATTCAATTATGAACATCTCATCTCAAAATAGAAATATGGACATTGAATTTTGGGTAGAAGGAGCATCTTTTCTGTTTGTTTGTTAGTGCTCCTAGAAACTGCAGTAAGCATTCACTGACTTTCCTCATCATAATACAGAACTTGTCTGAATATGAACCTCCAAAAACAACTGTAAAAAGGATACTCTTGCAAGAAAACAATAAAAAGACAAGTACTAGCAAATCACTCCTCAAAATGGATGAGCAATATCTCGAAGTTCAGCGGAGGGAATCCATGGTTCTTCACTCGTCGCTTTCTGCTAAGTCAGCATTGCCCACATATCAATCTAAAAACCAAGGTAAGCAACATGCTTGGATGAATGAGAAGCAACATATATACCTCATTTTATGTTACTTTCATCTAAAAACTTCCTATTTTTTCTTCATCCAACTCTGCAGTCCTTCCCAGCATACAGGCAAAGAAACCTATTGAGCGGCCATCAACTTCATTATTTCAGTGGGCTGACGGTGCTGAAAATTTTCATGCATCATTGAAACAGTCCACATCTACTCCGACTGCAGCACTTAGTAGGTCAAAAGAGGCTCTTCGATTGTCTGATGAAAAATCAAGGAGCAGCCTATCCTTGAATAAAACTTCGAATTCCTCAAATTTGGGTGATTCTAGATCATTGCAACAGTCTCAAATTGAATACAATGATTCATTATCCTTGTCTGGTGGGAATCTACAAACAATGCAGTCAAATAAGAACCGGGTGGAGATTCCAGACTTTAGTTTTATAGGCCCTTCTGAATCTATCAGATCCGAGAAGCATCCAAGCTCGTTATCTGAATCTGATAGCTGTGAAATGTCATCATGTCCTACATTAGCCTTTGGTTCAAATGCTGGCTTCTCTTGGAAGATTTCAGACGTAAAAGTTTCTGCAATCAATAGCCATCCTGTTCGGACAGTATCCTCTCCTACATCAATTCAATCAAGCTCAAGCTTGTCTTCCTCAATTCACTTGTCTACAACTTCACCTTCTAAACCAAGTGTTGCAGCCTCATCATTTGCTGTCTCATCAACCAAATCAAAATGGGATAAGTGTTCTCAAATCAACACAGATGCTAATCAGAAGGTATCACAACCTAAGGGATTAGCTGCTTCTTCATTCACCTTCCCATCAACCTTATCTTTTCCAACTTCCAAGGAGGATGTCCTTTCATCTTCTAACACTAATGCAATGAATGAGAGATCCTCATCTTCAGAATCTGCATCTCAATCTGATGTTGCTTTCTTTGGCTCAAAAAAGAATGAGAATCCTACAACAGCAAGTTCAATTTCCAGTTCGTTGACAATGGGAGAAAATTTGAAAACGCTGTCTTCAGTTTCTCAGCCTGACCTACCTACTGGCACATCTGATTTTAAACCTGGACCAACAGTGCCTTCAAAACCAACCACTGGACTGGTGGAAAGTCTGAAATTTGAGAACCAGATCAATGTTAGTCATGTATCAAGTCCAGTCATGGATTTAGCTTCAAATAATAAATCTGAGCAACCATCTGTCTTTCAAATTAATTCCATGGCGGCAATTCACAATTCTGAGGTGACAAATGATGGAAGAATGGGGAGTTTAGATGTTACTGATGAGGATGAGATGGAGGAGGAGGCTCCTGAATCTGGTCTAGCCACTGAACTATCTCTGGGAAATTTTGGTGGGTTTGGCATTGGTTCTGCCCCTAATTCAACAACTGTAAAACCAAATCCATTTGGCTTGGGAGCAATGGATAAAGCTGTAAGTCCAGTGAGCTCTCCATTTACATCCCCATCTCCTACTGGCGAGCTATTTCGACCTGCATCCTTTAGCTTTCAGTCCCAGCAATCACAGCCTGCAAATGCTGGTGTGTTTTCAATTGGATTTAGCACTGGCAGCACTAGTCAGGTTCCAACAGCGAGTGGATTTGGCCAGCCAGCACAATTTGGTGTAGGACAGAAAGCTCTAGGATCAGTTCTTGGTACGTTTGGACAGTCTAGACAGCTTGGAGTTGGCCTTCCGGGAAGTGGCATTGCATCTCCAACTGGCTTTGCTAGTGGTTTTCCTGGTGTTTCCTCTAGTGGTTTTGGAGGCTTTGCTGCGGTTGCTTCATCTAATGGTGGATTTTCTAGTTTGGCTACAAGTGGGGGTGGTGGATTTGCTGCTGCTGCTACTGGTGGGAGTGGTTTTGCTGCAGCTGCCACTGTTGGGAGTGGTTTTGCTGGTGGTGGATTTGCTGCAGCTGCCACTGGTGGAAGTGGATTTGCTGGTACTGGCTTCACTGGTGGGACATTGTGCTAATATTAATTTTTACCTATCTATCTTGGGTTGAGTAAAAGTGTTATCCTATGTTTTGCTGAGTATATCTAACAACTTTCAGGTACAGGATATGGAGCTCTTGGTAACCAACAAGGAGGTGGAGGCTTTTCTTCATTCGGCAATGGTTCCACAAGTGGAAGACCTCCTCCTGAGCTATTTACACAGATGAGAAAATAGCTCTTTGCAAGGTCATTTCTTACTATTTATGGAAATTTTCTGTTTTAACTCCAAGGAATGCAAGTCAAGTCTTACCATAGGATACAAGGTTTTTGGTTACTGTCATTGTAATGTGAAGCATTTAGGTTTGGTGGTACAACATTAGGTACTGTCTTTTTTTAAAAAATTTTTTTGGCTTTTTGGTTTTACTGGAAGTTTAAAAGGGAATTCTTCCTCCGAAATCAGTGGGAAAAATTGTACTACTTATTTTTATTATTATTTCCTTCCATCTCGTATGATTACCATCTACAGTTTTTTTATGGTGTCCTTTGGGCTGAAAAAAAAATAAAAAAAATCTAAAAGCAAAGCTTTAGAGCTTCTCTTATGCTACTTGTTTCAGTATGTGTCTCTTTAAATTACTCACATTTTGTTTATAGGTTTCGTTATCAAGAAAGTTTGTTAATTGATTAGTTGAGTCGCATACTTTTTGCACCCCAACAATGCTTGCGCTAGATAGAGAAATTAAGGGTTCAAATCTTCCAATGCACGTTAAGAAAAGTTCTATAAATGTTCTTTAAAAAATTAAGTTTTTAAGGTTTCAGTTTATTTTTTTAAAACTTTCGTCTTGAAAAGATAAAGTAGAATTCATGTCTTGTGTTTAAACGAAGAAGCCATGCAGAGAGAGGAACAGCGGATGGGACCTTTGAATTTCCAGTTTTCCTTCCGGCTTGTTGCTTCCTAAATTTCTAAATCAAAGGATTACTCTTACTAATTCATACTATTAGTTAAACTTAAATTAAAGTTAATGCTGTATTTGGACAAAGGATCCAAAACTCTAAAATTAAAAAGAAGCTATTCTTTAGTTTCTCTGGTTCAATTTCTTAAAAATTGAAAGTCTATTTGGATGAAAGAGTTGAATAATTTTCTAAAATTTTTAAAAGTCTTCCAGTCCTTCACTTGGTTGATAAAGTTGCAGAAATATCCTTACTGTATATCAGATTTTCAAAATCATGCCATCACCGGTTCGATGTCTCCCGTCGACTAAAATTGAACAGGATTTCTCTTTGTCCAGAAGAGGATTCACAAAAGGAAGGATTTTTATCTAAAAAGAAAGCTTTTTGACATTTTACACGAGAATTAATTTTGAGATGGCCACATGAATGCTCTAATCTAGTTTCAACCCACCTGAATCACTTGGCCTGTGATGTATGAGGAATTATCCGTAAAATTAGAACCAGAGACAGGAACCCACTCGAACTTGATTTCGGAACTGCAGATTAAGAGATAGGAAACTAAGTAAAATTGTTTGAAAATTATGGGTTTATTGAAATTCGAAATCGTCACGTATGCACGATGAGTTTGGCAATGTTTTAGCACTGAACAATACAGGGGTGGCCGGAGTGTTCACCCCCTCGGATGTCGACTTAGGTGCCGCCGTCAGCAATGGGAACAGATTTGAAGGTGGCTGTTGCTGCTGAAGCAAATCCCATATAGAATCCTAGCGCCGCCCTTCTCTGCTTCATGACGACTACTGGAGGTGGATGACACATCAAACACGGAAGTTCTTTTTGTCTATGTCCAAGTTTGGTTCTAAAGAGTTCAAAGCTTGGATCGGAAAAGAGCCATTTCTAAGCCTTTTGGGTTGAGCTTTTAATGAAAAGAGTGAAAATTCTTGACCAAATAAGTTTTCCCTTATGGCTTACTTTTTAAAAACTAAAATGGGCCTTCCCAAATGCACCAAATGATACTTTAAATTTTTATGTAAAGTTATTCAACCACATACTAGAGGGGAAAAAAATAGTCTTTATCACCTTTTCAATTGGAACATACTAGGTTTTAGTGCCCGGCCAATGCGTGGGCATCTTTCATAATTAGTAATATATATTAAAACTCTCTCGCATTGTCCGGAAAGTAATTAATAATAGTTATCTAAAATGTAAAATAATAAAATTAAAAATAAAAATATATTTTAAAAAAAGTAATTTAACTTGTCATTTATCATTCGTTCAAAATAAAAATTGTCCAAAATTTAAAAATGAGAAATACCAATATATAATTTTAAATTACTTTTTAGAAAGACTCAATTAATTGATTCATGCTTTCTCCATTACTATTTATAAGTCATTAGAGCTAACTTTTATTATCATTAATTATAAGTCATTATTGTTAATTTTTTAGATAGTTGATTGAGTTTTCCCTTGTTACTCATGTCTAAGCTATCATCTCTCCCTTTCCCATACCCCTTCTCCCTTCAAATCTTGTATAAGGGCATTTTAGGAACAATGATATTCTTAATTTTACAAAATAATGATTGGTGACATATAAATAATAACAGCAGGAGTATTACACACTAATACTATATCATTAAAGTTTATTATAGATATTTCAAATTATATTGTACGTTAAGTTTAGTATTTTGTATTCTTTTCTTTCGTGGTGTTTGGACTAGTATTTTATACCCTTATAATTCTTTTAAAATAAGAAATAATATAAAGTTTTATATGATCTTAATTGGAAGCTATCAGGATCAAATAATTTCAATTCTTTAATATATGTTTGATTGTGGGTAAATATTAGGTTTCAGATTTTATAACCTTTCTTCTACACCACAATAAAATAATATATGTACGTGATTCTTTGATTTAAATAGATTCAAAGAAATTCTATACATACATTAATAGAGAAAAACAATTTCTTCTAAAAGATAATAATTTTGTTTTTAATATATTGACTATATATATATTTTCCAAATGCTAGATTTATGTTAAATTTAACTAATTATTTAATTCATAATTTTTATATTTTTAAAGCTCATATATGAAAATTTGACATTTTTAATTTATATGAAGATTATTTTCTTTTTAGGTAATTTAATTTTTTTAATTTATGTGACAATTATTTTCTTTTAAAGCAATTTAATTAATCGTATAGTTAATTTTCTAGAGATTTAAATCATTTAATTATATGTATATATATAATCTTTGATTTTTGAAAATCTTTTAAATTGAATTTTTACACATATTAAGAATAGCTTAATGTTTTTTTTCTTTGTCTCTTTAGAGGCCTAATTTGACCCCACTCTTCCTAATTATCTCTTTCCCTAATTTTAATATCTATATATTGAGAGAGAAAAAGTAAATAATTTGGACATAATTAATGTGTAAAAGGAGATCTGGAACTTTTTACAAGCCCATTACTCTTATATAAAAATTATAAATTAAAGTTTATTGGATATCTTTATAAAGACACACTACTTTTATATAAACTTGTTTAAATTTCAAAACCTCATTAGTGTCATAAAAATCAATGTTCACTGTTTGTCTTTAATATATATTTATTTAATAATTAGTAATATATATATATATATATATATATATAACAAGAAGGAAAATTTAATTTTTAATTATTAAATGAAATGAAAATTTTAATATTTATCCCCCCTCGCCCCGAAAAAAAACCCTGCAAGTATACTTAGTTGATTTAGTAATATTTATGAAGATAAAAGAGGTTTATTTTTTTTCTTTCCTAGAATCTCTTTAACACACCAAATTTCCTTTTTTTAAAAACTATTTATTATAATATTGATACTCTTATATAAACTTATTTAAATTTTAAAACTTCATTAGCGTCATGAAAATCAAAGTTCACAATTTATCTTATATAAATATAAATATATTTATTTATTTAATAATTAATAATCTAGATAACAATTGGGAAAATTTTAATATTTAGCTCCCCTCCCCCCCCTAAAAAAAGTATATTTAGTTGATTTAATAATATTTGGAAAGATAAAAGAGTTTTTTTTTCTTTTCTAAAATCCCCTTAAATAAACTAATATTATACTATATTTTATTTATATTTAAATACAAAAAATAAATTAAGACTAATTATCATTATATTATATTTTACTACATTATATTTATGTTTCTTTAATGAAAAGAAAAAAGAAAAACATAAGACCTTGCAATTTTTTTTTTTTTGACTGATAAGAACAATCTAAATTTAGAATACCAACAAAAAATTACTAAAAATGATATTAATATCATGTGGGTTGTTGGCCCATATATTAGATATTAAACTAATAAGAACATATACTACACTTAATTTTAGCCAAAAGATCGAGAAAGATACGAGTCTTCAAGCCTATGATATGTCAATTATATACAACCTTCTCTCTTCAAGCTTCTTAATGTAACAATATGGGACAATGATTTAGTTTCCAAAACAAAACAAAACACATTTTTGAAATAAATCATTCAAATAATGATAATTTTTGTAAATATTTTTATTTTGAAATATCTTGAGACCTATGGTCTTCGTGCTCACCACTCCACCCATTCTGATATCCCCAAAGCGACAAATTTACGAAGATGACTTTTTCCAATTAACATATTAGTATTAAAGAGTTATCAATAATTATAATATGTGATTTAAACCTAAAAATTTTTATTGATTTATCTATGTAATTTTAATATAGTTATATGATCTATATTTTTAATATGTTACATATTAATTTTTGATCTTTTTATAGTAAAAATTTTAGAAAAACAATAAATTTTTTTTTAATAAAATATGAACGATCGTGTTTGTTAAATATAAAAGTTATATCCATTGAATATGCGAAGTTTTTCTAAGGATTGTTGCAGGACTGTCCAAATTTGTCCGAAAGTGATATTTTCCCATTGTTGTGCTGTAGAACGAATCTGTCTCATGGTTTCATCTGCTAACTCGTTAGGGACGAGTTCACAAAAGCTTGCTTCAGGCTTATATCATCCATTTGATTGATGATATAAAACCTTTTGCATTATTATATTCATTAGATTAGATTTATTTTTCTCATTAATATTGAAAAAAAATAGTTAGTTGCTGAATATTTAAATTTCTTGAACCTTGATTTTGAGGTCTTTTGATATAATTAGATATGTATAACTTTGCCCCCATGGAACCAAATAATAATAAGGGAGAATGGTTCAAATAATACCTTAACTTCGGTCTAAAGTAAACTTTAGTAATTAAATATTAATTTCTGTCAAATAAATATTCAAATAATTTATGGGTTTTCAAATAAGTATTTTTGATCATTTTCCCATTAAAATCTACCAAGAACATCACGTGCTAAGCACATGGTCTGATTAGTGGGGGCAAAATAATCCGTTCAATTTTTTTTTCTTTTTTCTTTCTTCTTCTTCCCGTTCTCCGTCTAATTCATCCTGCCGAGCCACCACCGCCGCTTCATTCACTGCCGCCCAAGTGTGGCTAACCCAGAAATTCTCAGTTCTGAGAGACTATCACTCTCGTTTGTGATTTTGACCCTATCATCCAACCAAACAATACCCCTCATTTGTTCTTTCTTCCACCAAAGCTTGATACCTCTTATCCCACAATTTAGCCGAGGCAGCAATGCCAAAAACTATGTGCTCTAATCTTGTTTTCTCTTCCCTGACCAACGATTATAACTCGAAGACGCCATGGGTAATGTAGAACTGTTGTGTTTAGAAGCAACAGCAATATTCCTATGGTAGCTCAGAAAATCATCGTCACAGGAACGAGGAGTATTGAGAAGTTTCATAGTATAAACAATATAGGTGGCAGAAACATAGAGAACAAGCGAAACCATGAACTTGGGCAAGGCCCGATTCTGTGAGCCACCCATCACAATGGACGGCCCAGATGAGCTTCTCATCTGATCCCAGATAATTTTCTCCGGGTCCTTTTCACCCCTTTCATGGATACTCAGCTCAAAAACGGGAAAAATGCAAACTTTACAGCCCAAAAAGGAAAGAAAATGGTATAACCAAACGATTTCAGAGTATTGTTCAAACTTATTTTGGGAAAGTTGGGTACCGAACTTTTTTGGGGGAAAAAAAATCATCTTTTGGAAATACTACTGGAGTAAAGTAAAAGATTTTAAAGAACGAAGAATCAGATCCAACAAAACAAAGAAATGCACAAGCGGGTATACAAAACAAGAAATTAAATGCAGAAAACAGAGCTAGCCACACTTGGGCGGCGGTGCTGGCTCGGCGGGATGAATGAGACGGAGAATGGGTAGAAGAAGAAAGAAAAAAATAAATTTTTTTTTTAATGAACTATTTTGCCCCCACCAGTCGAGTCGAACCCATGTGCTTGGCACGTGACCTTTTTGTTGGATTTTAATGGAAAAGTGACTCATTTGACAATGTGTAAATTATTTGGATATTAATTTACTAGAAATTAACCATTAGTTTACTTTGGACCTAAGTTAAGATATCATATAAGCCATTCTCCCTAATAATAATAATGAAAAAAAAAATTTTAAAATAAATAAAAAAAATAAAGTGTAAGGATTTCTAGCTAAATCTTTTTGCAAGGAGGAAGACATTCTTACACAATCATGACCGAGTCTTGAACATTGCCAGCCGTAGAACGTTTCTGTCGATCCCATCTCTCTTTCTTTTTTTCTTTTTTTTCCATTTTGGGAAAGTTTGATTTTGTTTCGGTGAGATGCAAAATTTGAGCAAAATATGTGAAGGACCGAAACATTCTCTTTTCTTTATCCAATTTTGAGGCACAGTTTCAGTTCTACAAATTCATATATCATTCAATGCCTTCTTTTGTATATAACTCCGCCATGCAATAAATGGGTCTAAATTCATATATAACATAAATATTGATTTCTCTTCTTGATGATCTACATGATTTTCATTCTTAATTTTCCCATCAAATTAATCCTTCAATTTCCTTGACATCCTTTGAGCCATGGCAGAGCTCCTTGCATTATTTCTGGGGCTTTTGCTCTTGTGCACTTTAGCAATAGCCAGAATGGATTCAGCAGTACCAGTTTACAAAGACCCTAAACAGCCCATTGAAGACAGGGTAGAAGACCTTCTGAAGAGAATGACTCTTCAAGAGAAAATTGGTCAGATGATGCAGCTTGATAGGGAGAATCTCACTGCTGAGGTAGTGAAGAAGTATTACATTGGCAGCATTCTTAGTGGTGGAGGAAGTGCACCCATTATCAATGGCAGTGCAAAAGTTTGGGCTGATATGCTCAATGGATACCAAAAGGCCGCTTTGTCTACTCGTCTTGGAATTCCTTACATCTATGGCATTGATGCTGTTCATGGCCACAATAATGTCTATAAAGCCACAATTTTCCCCCACAACGTTGGCCTTGGTGTAACTAGGTTTGTAATTTCTTTCATATACAACCCGTGACACTAATTCAAATTTAACTCGGGCTAATATATATTTCTCCGGAGTATAGAATTGACCTGAAACTTCAACGTGACGCTCCTCGGGAGAGAGAGAGAGTATAAAAACTAAGGACGGACTTCTTCTGAACATCATTAGAAAATCAATTACCACTTACCTCAGAAAGTTTTATTTGGTGAATTAATGAAAGGGTGAATTAATTTTCAGGGATCCAGAACTTATAAAGAGGATTGGTGCTGCCACTGCCCTTGAATGTAGAGCAACGGGTGTTCAGTATGCTTTTTCCCCCTGCATTGCGGTAGGTATTGTAAACCATGATCTGTTCTTTAATTCTGATAATAATAATAATAATACCCAAGAAATTATCATAGACTTTTCGACATATACTAATAAGTAACATGTTTAACACTAATCCTGAAAATTGTGCGTTTCCATTAATTAGGTATGTAGAGATCCTAGATGGGGCCGGTGCTACGAAAGCTTCAGTGAAGATCATACAATTGTACAGAAAATGACAGAGATTGTGCTTGGTTTGCAAGGAGATATTCCCCAAAACCATCCAAAAGACTATCCCTATGTTGGTGGAAAGTAAGCCCTCTTTAAATTAATGAGATCAAATGCTAATTATACCGAAACCAGAGCTTCGCCTTACAACAAATGATTTTTTTTCTGTCAATGTTTCATTATTGTAGAGAGAAGGTTGCGGCCTGTGCAAAACACTATGTTGGAGATGGTGGTACGGTCAAGGGAATCAATGAGAACGACACCGTTATTGATAGGGAAGGCTTGCTAAAAATTCACATGCCTGCATATGGTGACAGCATTAAGAAGGGTGTTTCGACTGTTATGATCTCTTATTCTAGTTGGAATGGGAAGAAAATGCATGCTAACCATGATCTTATTACCAAGTACCTCAAAGAAACCCTAGGATTCAAGGTGACACACATTCAAATTTGTGCATTACTGATAAAATACCTATTTCTAATATATATCCCAATCCCACGTCGGGAATATTCACAATTATGGTGCATATATTGATAATAAGAATGAATCTAATTATTCATCGTTAAGTAGATAGACATGCATGGGTGATGTCAGATCCATAGTCTTGACATCAATATTGTATCGAATTTTGAATGTACTTCTAATTTTGTTTTGTTTTTGCCATGGTATTCTAGGGCTTTGTTATCTCTGATTGGCAAGGGATAGACAAGATTACAGTTCCGGTGCATGCGAATTATACATATTCTGTTGAAGTTTCCATCAATGCTGGACTTGACATGGTGTTTATATATTATATATGTTGTCACTTTCTGGAAAAGAATCTGTTTATTAATGAAAACTAATTAGCTAATTAATAAATATTCTGATCGATCTATATTTGTATCTCATTGCGCAGATCATGATTCCTTACAATTACACCGAATTCAGTAGTACTCTTACGGAATTAGTTGACAACAATTTTATCCCCACGAGTCGAATTGACGATGCTGTCAGGAGAATTTTGAGGGTTAAATTCATTACTGGACTTTTCGAGAACCCCTTTGCAGACCCTAGCCTTGAAGACAGATTAGGTTGCAAGGTTTGTAGTAATAGTAGTTATTAACTTCCAGAGATTAGTTAATGTTCTGTAATTAAGTATTGTTATTAATTCATGTCGTTATATATTATATATACTGCAGGAACATAGAGAATTGGCAAGGGAAGCTGTGAGGAAGTCTCTTGTGCTCTTGAAGAATGGAAATGAAGGGAAGACTCCTATGCTTCCTCTGCACAAGAAGGCACAGAAGATTCTTGTTGCCGGAACTCATGCTAATGACTTAGGCCTACAGTGTGGTGGTTGGACCATTACATGGCATGGAGCTGCAGGAAACAATTGGACCATTGGTATGTGATATACTAGTCTTGCTACCATCTTATTGAAACTATTTCTAAGGGAATAATAGACACACTCCTATTGAACTTGCACGACTTTTTCGATCTGATCATTCAATTCACAAATTGAAACAATTTAACACTTAAGCCACTATACTATGATGCAAGTAATTGTTTCAGTGATGCCCTTTGGATATAGATCAACTGACAAAAAAGGAGGTAAGTGCATTGAATCTTGATTGATGCAAGTTTGCACCTTGTGAACTTGTACATTGTGTCTTGGTGGTGCATATCTTATGATTTACATAATCCTGGGATACCAAGGGTATTTGGCCCGCTTAGTGATTAAATTGAATCTGTTTAACTATTTAATGGTTAAATTGATTTGTTTGCATTTGTTAGTTGAGTAGTCGAATGGGAAAAAATATGCAAATCCAATAACCCGTTAATGTCTTCAGCCCTATTAATTTCTAGATTCTAATGTGCTGATATTCGAGATCTTAATTACATGTAACAGGGACCACAATCCTAGATGGTATCAAAGCCACAATTGATCCAAGAACAAAAGTAGACTACAAGGTCAATCCAAATGGCAAATTTCTCAAGTCCTCAAAATATGATTATGCCATAGTGGTTGTAGGAGAGCCCCCCTATTCTGAAACACAAGGAGACAACCTAAACCTGACTATTCCAGAGCCAGGGCTAAAGACAATGAGGAATGTGTGCAAGTATGTCAAGTGTGTTGTCGTTCTCCTCTCAGGCAGACCACTGGTGATCGAGCCGTATCTGGCGGAGATAGAAGCTCTGGTTGCAGCATGGCTGCCTGGTTCTGAAGGCAATGGTGTCTCTGATGTTCTGTTTGGAGATTATGGTTTCACTGGAAAGCTTGCAAGAACATGGTTCAAGAGAGTTGATCAACTTCCCATGAATGAGGGAGATGATCACTATGATCCCTTATTTCCATTTGGTTTTGGACTGGAAACCAGGCCCCATAAAACTGAACCGCTACCACTAAGTTTAAAGTCTGCGGACCTATAAATTTTGAAGAAAATTTCTGAAAGTTTTCGTTATGTCTTCTTGAACTTTATGATCCAAATAAGAAGGTTAATAAATGCCCAAGGAAAATATTGTTGACTTAATTCTTTGCTTCTCTTGGTACACCTTTTGAATTGATTTTCTTCAATTTCAAGGTGTGTGTGTGTATGTATAAATATATATATAAATATATATATATATTTATTTATATAAAAATATATATATTTATATATTTATTTACTACTGTGTGCGAATTTTTTTTTTTTTTTTTTGAAAAATCGAGCATGAAACGACGTCGTTTTGCCTAAATTTTTTTGAAAACTCAGGCATGAAATGATGTTATTTCGTCTGGATTTTCAAAAAAAAAAATAAAAAATTGTAGAGCAGCTTCGCGGTAGCCACCGGGAACGAGATCCAAAGCACAGCACCCTTACCGCAAGTGCTAGGGAGTGACTCCAGAGTCGGTACCCAATATCATCATCATCACTGTCGATTTAGATCTCGATTGTCGTTTCACTGATCGATTCAGATCTGGTTTCCGTCGGTTTTTGGCTCTACTCTGCTATGGTGTGCAACGCTACCCGTTGTTTCCTCTGCGACGGTGTGCTCTCTCCACTACCCATCGATTCAGTGCTAGCATTGGTGGTTCGCCGTCGGTGTTGGTGCTGCTCTGCTTCATTCCTCTTTGCTCAATTTTTTTTTTGAAAAACCAACTCAAAACAATGTCGTTTCACTCGAAAGCCTTCAAAAAAAAATTGGTCGCACACAGCTGCTATGTGCGAACTTGCAAATAGTAGCAAATCTCTCTCTCTCTCTCTCTATATATATATATATATGTATATATATTTCATGGTCGAAACTAGTACGATCCAAATAAACTCAAACACCGATCTGAATACAAAGGACTGGAATCAACATTCAAAAGGAAGTGGTCAATGACCCCCTAAACCACTGACCTCCTAGGTTATTGATCTTCTACGAGCTAAGGAAAGGTCAAACTGGATCGCGAGCTACGAATCAGTGAGCTACAACCTTTCTCGTAAGCCTTCCATGCCACGATTGGATTGTTATAACACTGGATATACAAGATGAGACTTTAAATCACTCCTCGCGAAATCCAAAAAAACTCATCATGACCTTTGAGGCTCACTGGAAGGTCACGAAGATGGTTTACAAGTCAGTAGCGAGCTCATAGCTCATACACTAGAGATGTGCATGGCAAGATATCTTTCATTATGGAAACTCCACAATTCTAGCAACAATTGGAGTGATATGATCTCACAATTATCCTAAATGCCTACTTTCATGTACTAGAGATTCATTACAGCAAGGTAATTTTACTTAAAAGGTAACTTATTATTTGATATACATTATCGAATCACATGGATTATAAAAGTAATTTTCATCCAATTTACTCTCATCGAATACTGACTTAGGCATCAGAGTTATCCTTAGGGCGATAGCCCATTCTGGTGATCTAATTTCTTTCCGGTTGTGATTACAAGTGCCATCACTGTTCGGTGTGACTCGAAGATCGTTTCCAAGCTTCATCACTTCTGGTGCCGTTTGTGAGAAGAGACACTTTACTAAAAGATTTTCTTCCCAACACATAAAAAACAAATAGAAATCATGATAACACGATCACAACCAACACGAGTACAGCCGCCATGCCGTGGTTGACCACCGGGAAGAACTCAACTACAGCTTGGAGAAACTGTTCTAGAGGATCTAGTCTAAAGAGAGAATAATATCAATATGACTAGTGTTGTTGATCTGACATTGCCACTAAGACTAACACAGTCTGGTCCTTCTTGAAGATCCCTAGATGATAATCCTCCCAGACACGGAGAGACGGAAGAAAGGTATCAAAACCCAAATAACAAAGATGTTCCTCGATCTCAAAGATCTAGTTGAAGTCACATATCTGTCCCTGTTGACCTCCTGGAACGTAGGGTGCAAGCCTTGGAAGGACTCTCAGGCAGGAGAGCTTACGTATCAACCAGGTGTAGTCCAGCAGCATCTTGGAGGGAAACACAGGAACCTGGAAACCCAGGGCAGTCTAATAATACACAATTGGATCCTCCCCCACCTTCAGAGGTAAGAAGCAACCTTTCACAAATCCCAACTCAAAACGGTGAAGGTCGAGAGGTAGAACCTATAGAGGGACGAACTCGTGGAGTAAGGATCCAAGAAAGAGTCAATGTGGAAAGAGCACCACCAGCGACTGACCTCAGAGAAACTCTATATAATGGTCGTGGTTATGACTTGAGAGATAGACTTGATCGAGCAGCAATCTCCAGGAGTCAACAACAAGGAACAAGTCCTGATGAGTAACAGGGAGAAAGGATACCTCATCAGGGAAGCTTGATTGAAATAACAGGCAATGAAGCCAAGGAGGTACCCCTAGATCCACCGAGGAGATCAACTCTCCAAGAAAATAGCAAAGGAAATTGAGGCTAAGAAATTTAGAGTAATATGGACCTGTCAGGATCTTCATCGTTTGTCCACGGCATCAAAACAGCTTGAATGCCTCTTGGATTCAAAGCTCCACAAGTCAATTTGAAATATGATGGTACGGGTGAACTATTGCAACATATAGATTTTTATGTTTCTTACATGTAGATGTTCGAATACCCCGATTATGTCAAGCTTCGAGCTTTCTGATCGACACTGACAAAGAAAGCAAAGTCATGGTTCAAAAGCATTCTAGAGGCAATCAACTCCAGCTGGACATAATTAAAGGAGTTGTTCTTGAAAAATTATCAGAGTAGCAAGAGGTGCGAGAAAGACATCAATAACCTTTTCAACATCAGACAGAAGGTCGGTGAGAGTACCAGGAGTTATTACAGTCGATTCAACGTTGAAGCGGTAGAAATTGAGCAGAACAATGATGCGATCTACATCACCCCATTTAAGCAGGGATCTTTGGGGGGGGGGGTATGTAGCTCTCAGGCTAGTATAAGGGGCAGTAAAGACCATCAAGAAGCTGCAAACACTCCTCGAGAAATGGATTAAAGCAGAGGAGACAGCAATCCAAAAGAAGATTCCCGGTTTCACCTCAACCACCGAAACAGACATCAAAGGGCTACTTAAGAGCCAACAAGCATCCAAGCGGGATAGGAAAGACTGTCATTCAAATTGACTACCTTTGGATAAGAAGAGGCAGACAATTTTCAACCTAATGACTACCCCTCTGACAGCTTGGTGAGCAGAAATTTTAGTGGTCATGTAAAAAAAAAAGGTCTCCTAAAGCCACTGAGACCTTTTAAGACCCCTTTGGCAAAATGATATATGGAAAAGTTCGGTTATTGCCATAAAGACAATGGCCATCTCAGAAGATTGTTTTAACCTCAAATGCGAAATTGAGAGATTTGATTAAAGAAGTTCACCTGTAAGAGTTAATGACTAAAATTGTAGCTCCAACAAACCCACCACCAGCAGCAACTACTCAGCAACAACCTTTAGTAAAAGAGATCATTGGGATTGAAAGGAGATCACAACGAGCTCGGGGAGCAGATGCTGGCCCCCTCACAATATCTTTCCAGATTGGAGAATTTTTGGTATGAAAAATCTTGGTAGATACTGAAATGTAATGAATATCTTATACAAAAGGGCATTTGATCAAATGGGAATAGACAAGGGCCCGTTGTTGAGATCAAATACTGCCTTGACAAGTTTCAGTGGCAGCAAGACCTATGCTAAAGGAATTCTACGAGTTTCAACCACAGTCTATGTAAATGGCAAAGGAGTTACAGAAATCATGGACTATCTAGTGGTAGATGCACCAGGAACCTACAATGCAATCCTAGGAAGGAAAGAAGTCATTATCTTGAAAGCCGAAATCTTTTTGTCAAGCTACTGCATGAGGATTCAAATTGGTGACACCTGGATTACCTTGGAAGGAGATAGTGAAGTATCCTTAGGATGCTTCCTCGCTGAAGGAGATGTAGAGAACTCGGCTGCGAGGACTTCAACGACCTACCACTAGATGCCGAAATTGCTAAATTCAAACAGCTAGCAGAGGAGAAAAGGTTTTTCTAAATCTTGAATTTCTTGAGTATAAAAATAGGAAACTTTTACCTTCAAAGGTCAAAGGAAAGCTCGTTGACTCACTTCAAGAGTACTTAAAGGTCTTTGCTTGGCAACCTACTAACCTTGAGGGTATTGACAGAAAAATTGCAGAACATAATTTTGGAATCAGACCTGGTGTGAAACCAATCAAACAAAAGAGGAGGATCGTTGCTCCGGAAAGAAACAAAGTCATAGCTCGAGAAGTCCAAGCTCTTCTCGACGCTGGAATCTTAAAAGAGGCTCGTGTACCTTGAATGGCTCACCAACCTAATGGTCATGCAAAAGAAAGAAGGAACGCGAAGGATGTGTGTAGACTTCACTACACTCAATAAGTATTGCCAGAAGGACTCATACCCACTTCCCAGCATTGACCAGATGGATGATTTAACGGCTAGATACCAATGGTTTTGTTTCCTAGATGCTTATAAAGGGTATCACCAGATTCCAATGGCGCTGGAGGACATGGAAAAGACCTTATTCTTAACTGAGCTCGGGACCTATTGCTACACCAAAATGCCTTCTATATTGAAGAATGCAGGGGTAGAGTTCCAGCGAGCTATGCATAAGGTCTTTAAGAAACAACTCAGAAGAAACATTGAGGTCTATGTGGATGACGTTGTAATCAAATCCAAGACCTCAGATGACTTCATTGAGACATCAGAGAGACCTTTTCAAACATTGAAAGCTTCTCACATGAAACTCAATCCTGGAAAGTTTACTTTTGGAGTTGCAGCAGGAAAATTTTTTGGGGTTTTATGATATCAGAACGAGGCATCGATGCAAACCCTGATAAGATAAAGGCACTCCTGGACATTGAACCTCCCAGAAGCATCAAAGAAGTCCAGAGTTTAATAGGAAAGATGGCAGCATTGAGTCGTTTCATTATCAAGATGGCGGATAAAGGAGAAAAGTTCTACGACATCGTAAAGAAGCCCAAGGATTTCCAATGGACGGAGGGTTTTCAAACTACATTCATGAAGTTGAAAGAATTCCTTATCCTCCAAAACTTGTCTCACCAAGGCTCGGAGAAGAACTTCTGATGTACCTAACTGCAACCGAGAAGGTTGTTAGCTTGATACTCTTAGTAGAAAGGTCAGGTTTATAATTTCCAGTTTATTATGTAAGTCGTTTATTGCGAGATCGTGAAATTAGATATTCAGACCTTGAGAAGTTTTTGTACCTCATTGTTATCACATCAAGGAAGATTAAGCCCTGTTTTGAAGCTTATCTGATTAGAACATTGACAAATTTACTATTAAAGCAAGCTCTAGCAAAACCCAAGCTATAAGGCAGGATGATGAAGTGGTCACTTGAACTCTCAGGGTATCAAATTGATTTCGAACCAAGGAAAGCCACCAAGGCTCAAGCTCTCTTAGACCTCGTGGAAGAATGCACGAGAGTTCCACTGGAGCTCACTGAAACTCATGAAATTGATGTGTGGACCATATACATAGATGGTTCCACTTAGAAAGAAAATTTAGGTGTTGGTATTATATCGATCAGCCCCTGGGGAGTGAGAATCCCTTACTCCGTGAAATATAAATTCCAATCTCGAATAATGAATCGGAGTATGAAGCTCTCTTAGCAGGTCTAAGACTTACAAAAGCTTTAAAAGTGCTAAAATTGCATGCAAAAATTGATTCACAAGTCGTTGCTAGCTAGGTCGCTGGAGTGTAAGAGGCTAAGGAAGAAAATATGATTAAATATCTCAAAAAAGTGAGAGAAATAACACCAAAACTTGAATACTTCCTCATTGAACAAATACCGAGAGAGCAAAATGCAAAAGTTGATACATGATCTAAGGTTTAACGAGAACCTGCGTGCACCAAAGCCTAGCTACTGGTTGAACAACTATATTCTCTGAGCATAAATCAAGAGGAAAACTTGATCATAAGTAGACTGGAGGTACCCCATTTACAAATTCCTCAACGATGGAGAGCTCCCCGAATAGGCAAAAGAAGCTCGCCACATCAGAAAGTGGGCATCTCACTATGTTCTGATAGGAGATTCTGAAGTATACAGGAGGACATACACATGGTCATTACTCAAATGCTTGAGCAAAGGAGAAGGAGAATATGTCATTGAAGAGGTACACAGTTTAATATGTGGATCACACATAGAAGCCATAGTGAAGAAGATACTGAGGATTGGTTATTATTGGCCCTCAATGGTCTCGAATATTGAGAAGCCATATAGAAGTGCACGAGCTACCAATTGCATGGAAACATGCCTAATGTATCCCCAACAAGGTATCAATCTATCAACATTTCAGTTCCATTTGGGGCATTGACATTCTAGGACCTTTTCCTAAAGGAGTGGGGTTTGTTCAATTTTTGATAGTAGATGTAGAATACTTCACTAGATGGGTTGAAGCAAAACCTATGACCATTATTTCTTCACCGAAAATGCAGTCTTTTGTCTGGAGAAATATTGTGTGTAGATTTAGAATTTCAGGAGCTATCATCTTAGACAATGGAAGACAATTTGTTGACGATCCTGTCAAGACCTTTTGTGAAAACTTGAACATTATGAAAACTTGAACATAGAGCAGAGATTGACCTTAATAGCCCATCCTTAAGAGAATAGACTTGTCGAGCTCACGAATAGAACAATTCTGGAAGGTCTCAAGAAAAGGCTCACCGAGCTTGAGAAGGAAGGTCAGAAACCTTCTTGGCTCGATGAAATTCCAAGTATCCTATTGGCTTACAAAACTACACCTAGAAAGGCTACTGGAGAGACAGCTTGCAACTTGTGTTTTGGTGTAAAAGCAATAATGCCAGTGGAGGTTGGAATGTAATCCTTGAGATTAATTGAATACGATTCAGTCTTAAATGAGGAGGAGAGAAGGCCAGACCTAGACCTCTTTGAAGAAGTTAGAAATAAAGCCATGGAAGCCGACAGAAGGTATAAAAAATAGGTCACAAAATTTTTAAACAAAAAGGTGAAAGAAAAACGTTTTGGAATTGGGGACCTCATACTCTAAAGGTCAGATGTTGGAAAAGGAGGATAACTATTGAAGTTACCCAAAAGCTGGGATAGTCCAAGAAGTTCACAAAAGTGGAAGTTATAAGCTGCTGATCTCAAAGGGAGACAACTTATAAGGCCTTGGAATATTTGTCATCTAAAGAAATTCTATGCCTAAGACTTTCCAAGCTACACAAGCTTATTGATCAGCCTAACGACCTATTTGAATGTCGTAAAGATTTACTGATTAGCCTTAGCGACCTACTCAATTTTAAGTCTAGTAAGGTCACTTCAATTCTTAGAAATTTTGTTTAAATACTAGCTTCAGAAGCTTTCTATAGCCTAGAAAGAAATCATTCCTATTCTATTTATGCAAGTTCGATCAAGGTTCTATCACAGTCGTATTTATGCAAGCATTTTCAACATATAATGAATCAAGAATTATCAAAGCCAAACAAGCAGACATGAGAAAAAAGGCCACAAATAGACCCCATAGAATAGTAGATATATAAAATAGAAAGAGAATATGCTCAAATTGAGCATTGTATATGATAAAACCATAATCCAGATATATAAAAAGATATGTGGAAAGGCACAACAAGTTTTGAAAAGACCTATACTATTACATATTAGTCTTTCTTTTCTTCAGAAGCTTCCTGCAAGATTGAGGGGAACCTGGCCTGTAGCAACCTCCTCTCTGTCATGAATACTCGATGGACCTGTGGGATAATCAATTAAAAGTCTCAATGGGAATTCCACATCGGGAAAGATGAATATATTGGGCAAGACGGGCAAGATCAAGTGCTGCATTAAAATCAATGGGCTTATGATGGAAGGGATAGTATTTAAGTAAATCTCCAAAATTGTGGATGATCTTACCTGAAGGTTCAACAATAGCCCTAGGAGGGACGTTATGAACTACTTTCTCATTAACAAGTCCGATATCTGCTCCCTGCTCATTAACCTCGGTCTGATCAGATACTGGAGGAGCCGTTCTTTCTCGTCTCTAAGGGAGGGGTGCAGCTTGATCAGGGTGGTTCAAACTAGTATCCATATTCTTATCGACCTTTAGTCCTGGATTCTTGGCCATTAGCAATTTGATTCCCTCTACATACAAAACAATCATTTGAGGCTGCATTAGGGATTCCACATAGGACTAGAATGCTGGCAGCTCCTCAAGCTCACCCAAAGATAGGTTCCTCTCCTCATCACAGAAAGCTCTAGAATTTTCTAATATGAAGGCTTCAGTTGCAGCCTGAGTTTCCAATTCTGTAATATGAGCTCGCTGCTACTTGCTTAATTCAATCAACTGCTCATTTTTTAACTTCAAATATTCCAAAACAGCCATCTTTTCATAGTTATCGATGGCACAATCATCAATATTATTTTTGGCCTCAGCCAAGAGTTCGAATGCCTCATTTAATGAAGAATTGGCAAGCTCTTTAGCAGCAACGAGCTGCTTATTCTTTTGCTCCAGAAGAGTTTTTTTGTTCTCAAGACTTTTAATCAAGATAGCCATATTTCTGTCTCTTTTCTCCTTTTCTTCCCTCCTTCGCAACCTCTAAAGGAAGGATTAAGAAAAGGGAGGAAAGGAAATCGTCGAGTCTACTAGAAAGTTTTCAAAAAAAAAAAAAAAAGGAAAAAAAGAGAGAGAAGAAACTAAAACACTTACAACAGTCTGCAAAGTGGTGGCATACTTGTCAGGCTCAATGTCAGTGAGCTGTTTGCACACTCCATAAAAAAGGATTGGGAATGAGGCCATTGAAATAGAGAGTTATTAGACTCTAGAGGAAGGTCGGGGACCCACCTTTTAGCCTTTTCTCCAGACTGGGAAGACAGAACTTCTTTACCTAATCTTTTTAAGGTCCTGGTGATCTTATGCCACTAACTCCATCTCTTTTTTAGAGGTCACCGAACCCTTGCCCTTTGTAACAGTAGCAGTAGAAACCTTCTCCTTTTGGTCAGATGAAGGAGAAGGCAAATCAGAGTCAGAGATAACTTTTGAAGGTTGAGGAGAACCTAGTGTGGCCTTTTCCCTTCCTTTGTGGAGGGCATTTTTGGTCCTGTAGGCCATTGTGTATTTTTTGGACCTAGGGCGAGGCAAAATAATCTTTGGAGGTTTTGCAGCAAGATGGTGCTTGCAAGTCTGAAGGCCCATTAGATTTTTCTTGAGACAGACTGGATTGCTGAGGTTCCTCAAAACTACGTATAGTTGTCAAGGATCACATTGTTGTCAAAGAAAAATGAAGTTAACACCAATGACCTATAAAAAAATAGAATAGAATCAAAACTTATCATAAATGAAGACACACAATCCTACTGGAAGGATGAATATCACTAGTCTCTCTGACTTGAGAAAGGTCGCTATCTCTAGGCCTTCCCAACATAGCAGGAATAAGGAATGCTATATCCCAAATGGGAGTTGTGGAACCTATCTTGGCACGATTTGATCTTGCCAAATCAAACAAGGAAAGCCCTAGCTCGCTATTTAAAACGGGTGGGGGGGGAGGGGGGTATTGAAAAAAGTTCTACTAAAGTTGCACCCTTAGATATGGATCAGCTCGGATCTGATCTGCATGAAGTCTAGCATGGAAGAAAGACTCTTTCCATGGACCATTAGAAGAAGAGAACTTGCCCATGAGCTTAGAGCGGTTGCTAAATTAAAGATACCCATGACCAGAGCTACGAGGGAGATAGAAATTCCTACCTACAAAAACCACCTGAAGAGCTCTAAAGAAACAGGTACTCTATAGAGATGACAGGTCGCTATGAAAGCGACCACAGTCCTGGCTTTATTATGAGCTAAATGGGCAAGGATAAACCTCCAGAAGTACGCTATGTCGATAAACAAACTATGGAGATATGGAAGAAGAATTCCTTCATGAAGAATAGTCTCATAGATTATAATATGACCCTCCTGTATACTATCAGGACACTTATCCTTATTAGGGGCAATAATATCACCCTTGTCTAACTCTCTTTCCCCATTGAGCTCCATTATATGAGAGTCATTCAAATTGGACCTAAGGGAGAAAACACTTTCCAGTTCTGAAGGCAACTACTCTTTTTTATTGACCCAAGGAGGTACTACAGTATCAGGAGGCAAATAATATACATCATTGCTAGGGTCTTAAGTGGGTAATGGTAATGGTAATGGTATGTTGGCAGTAAGAGGAACAGAAGGAGTATCAGAAGAAGATACGGGTGAAGGACTAAGAGGTTGCGATTTATTGGAATCAAAGAACTTGAGGGAAAGGGAGTTGCTAATGGATTTACTATTGGAAAACATACTTTCTTAAACCAAAAAAAAAAAAAAGAAAAGAGTGAAAGAAAGAAAATTCCAGAAAAGAATTAAATGCAATAGAAAGAGAACTCACTGTTATAAGCTAAGATGACTCGCTAAGAATGGAAAAGGAAACTTGATTGCAGAAGGAGAGGTGTTTTGGTAAATTCGAAATTCTCCTAAGTATCTTGATTTATATTGGACAGGAAATCTCTTCAGGAAATCTCCTAACCATCCTTGGGAATGGGCATAACTGCAAAAACTGAAAAGACATAAAACTATTCATTACAAGAAGCAGCACGACCCTTTGGTGCTCGACTACCTGGTAACAGTAATTTAAGTGCCACGACCTTGAAGCTTGTTGGGCCTGAATGGGGTTTATGATGGTCGAAACTGGTACGACTTGGATAACCCATCCGGAATAAACTCAAATACCAGTTCGAATATAGAGGATCCGAATCAACATTCAAGAGGAAGTGGTCAGCTACCTCCTGAATCACCGACCTCCTAGGTTATTGACCTTTTGTGAGCTAAGGAAAGGTCTCACTGGATTGCCAGCTATGAACCAGTGAGCTCCAACCTTTCTCGTAAGTCTTTCGTGCCATGATTGAATCTCTATAACATTTGATATACAAGATGAGACTTAAATCACTCCTCGTGACCTCTAGGTAGCTCATCGCTACCTTCGAAGCTCACTGGAAGGTCACGAAGATGGTTTACAAGTCAGTAGCAAGCTTAAAGCTCATGCACTAGAGCCGTGCATTGCAAGATATCTTCCATTATGGAAACTCCACAATTCTAGGAGCAATTGGCATGATATGATCTCACAATGATCGTAAATGCCTACTTTCACATAATTGAGATTCACTTCAACAAGGTAACTTGACCTAAAAGGTAACTAATTATTCGATATACATTATCCAATCAAAAATGGATGACACAAGTAATTTCATCCAGTTTACTCTCATCGAATACTAACTTAGACATCGTAGTTATCCTCAGGGAGACAGCCAACTCCGGTGAACTAATTTCTTTCTGGTTGTGATTACAGGAGCTCTCACGGTTCGGGGTGACCTGGAAATCGTTTCCAAGCTCCATCAATATTATTTTTTTGATTAATGAAATAACGGGCTTTCGATTCATGTTGATTTTCAATTCTATAAATTTTATAATAATCTACCTATTTAAATGGTCACACTTCTTTTTAAAAATTAACTAGTAAAATAAAACTCCAAAATCCAAATTTGAATGTTCTTATTTCTATTTTTACTGAAATAATATATGGAATACTATTTACATTAATTATTTTAGTAATAATCTTTTTTTA
>JAOXNR010000028.1:10839419-10884924 GCA_028571225.1 Parsonsia alboflavescens
TTTTTTTTGGCCTTTTGGTTGGAACTTTCCACTGTCACTTTTTCATCCCTTTCTGTTGGTAGATCTTTTTCAGCATAAACAGAACGATTCTTTTATGGATAAAAAATCGTTTGTTTTTTATTTTTATTTTTCTTATTGATAACTGACTCTATGCAATATAATTTATACATTAGAGACCCTAATTTGGTGAAGAGGATTGGAGCTGCAACTGCGCGTGAGGTTAGAGCCACAGGAATCCATTATGTTTTTGCCCCATGTATTGCGGTATATATGGATTTCTTTCTTACTTTGTATCATTTACCAAAAAAAGAAACGAAAAGAAAAGAAAAAAGGGGTTTTGAGATTGGATTTCATTTCATATGGTAGGTATGCAGAGATCCAAGATGGGGAAGATGCTATGAGAGTTACAGTGAAGACCCCAAGATTGTGCAAGAAATGACAGAAATAGTTTCAGGTCTTCAAGGAGATATTCCGAAAAATGGACGGAAGGGCGCTCCATATTTGGGTGGAAAGTAAGGTTTTTAAGAACCATATTTTCATTGGATTCAAGAGACTGACTTTGTTTAGTATTAGTATTATTATTATTATTATTATTGGTGAAGGGATAAAGTTGCAGCCTGTGCCAAGCACTTTGTTGGTGATGGTGGAACCAGTAAGGGAATCAACGCGAATAATACATTGATGGATTGGCATGGAATGCTAAGTACTCACATGCCCGGTTACTATAATGCCATCATTAAGGGCGTGTCTACCATCATGGTTTCTTACTCTAGTTTGAATGGTGTCAAAATGCACGCAAATCGCAACCTTATCAAGGATTTCCTCAAAGGGACCTTGAGATTTAGGGTATTATTCCGTTAATCGTCTTAATTTCAGATTATCAAAGATCAAAATTGATTTACGGGGATTCATTCATTTTTGCAGGGTTTTGTGATAACAGATTATATGGGAATAGACTTTATTACCGACCCAGGACATTCCAATTACACATTTTCAGTTCTTAAGGGGATCCAGGCAGGCATTGACATGGTCATGGTCCCTTACAACCGTAAAGAATTCATGGATACTTTAACTAGATTGGTGAAGAACAAGTTCATTCCCATGAGCAGAATTGACGATGCAGTGAAGAGAATTCTGAGAGTGAAGTTCACCATGGGACTCTTTGAGAATCCTTATGCAGATTACAGCCTCGTTGATCAGGTTGGATCACAGGCACACAGAGATTTGGCAAGGGAAGCAGTGAGAAAGTCAGTTGTCCTGTTGAAGAACGGGAAGAATGCTCATCATCATAACCCTGTTGTTCCACTCCCCAAGAAAGCCACCAAAATCTTAGTTTCCGGTACTCATGCCAATGATTTGGGTGCCCAGTGTGGTGGATGGACAATTAGTTGGCAAGGACTTGTTGGCAATAACAATACCATAGGTAAAGAAAGCTTATAACTCTATCCTGGTAAGTCATTCATTTTCAAGACCTTGATTCACTGACATAATGATTGATTGATAAAATACAACAGGAACCACCATCCTACAGGCTGTCTTAAATACCGTTGACCCGGACACAGAGATTGTCTACAAGAAGAACCCTAGTGCAGATTTTGTGAAGTCCAGCAACTTCGATTATGCCATTGTTGCCGTTGGAGAGCCTCCATATGCAGAAACTAATGGAGACAATGCCAACTTAACAATTCCAGAACCAGGGCCTGGCATAATATCCAGTGTTTGCGGCCAGGTCAAGTGTGTTGTCATCTTGATCTCTGGTCGGCCACTGGTAATTGAGCCTTACCTTCATCAAATGGATTCATTTGTGGCTGCTTGGCTTCCAGGCACAGAAGGCCAAGGAATTGCTGATGTGCTGTATGGGGATTATGGCTTCACTGGAAAGCTAGCAAGGACGTGGTTCAGAACTGTAGAGCAGCTTCCTATCAATGTAGGTGACAGGCACTATGATCCACTTTTCCCCATAGGTTATGGCCTCACAACAAGACCCATTGGATCTAAATAGATAGAGAGATAATAGATATCATATCATGACACCACTATTGTTCATCCTAGGGAGTTCTTATAAACATGAACATATATTGGTGTAAGTCACCATTTCTCTTTGAGGTTGGTCTTTGTATCCCAAGAGAGATTTTCCCTTCATAACCAGTTATATAGCACATTGACTGAAAATAGAGAGAAGACTGAAGCACATTAATATCATAAGATTGTTGTTTTGATCCTGAAGATCTAAGCATAAAAGACTTCACCAGAAATGATATGTAGTCCTTGTATTAATGCACATTATTTCTTTCCCTTTGTTAAACCTAGAAGGGATATTCAATAATTGATATTTCAACCAAGCACCAATAAAGTAGCTTTTTACAAAACATACATAAACAAAAGTTATTGATATATAACCCCTCCTAAATAATGGTCACGTTCTTCACTTGATTTTTTTTTTTTTAAGCTAAAATAAGTCACTTCATGAATATAAGAAAATTATCCCAGTAACCAACTACTATAATTTAACCTTTTTCATTCCTTTCATACGGGACAATCTCTGACCCAAAACACAAAGGTACAAATTAGCAACATATGCATGATACAGATTAACTTCAGAACAGAAAACACCCAATCTTGGCAGAAATGAAAGTCATCATTGTCCTAACTAGGTCAAATTACCTATTAATGTATTCTCTACAGGCATATTCTCCACTTAATATCCACATCTAATTTGGATCACTGCACAGACAAACAAAAGAGAAAACAGTTAGTTTGCTATCATACATTGCAATTGTGTGCTTTAAGCTCAACAAGTAAAAAGCAATGATGTGTTTGCCCGTGTTATTCTTCAAAAACGTGTTTCAAAATTCACTAAGATTGAATTACAGAACGAAGGGAAAGAAAAGAAGAATGATAGATTGATTGAAGAATAACAAACCTCATTCTGCATTGTGAGACTGATCATGCTCAATGAAATCTAAAGCTTCTTCCTTGGTTACAACATTAACACGGCTAACTCTATTCTTGTGCGTGACACCATATATTTTGTCAGCAACTTTCACAAGCTCTGGTCTAAATGTTGTAGTAATGAACTGTGTGCTTGCCATGTCAGCCATACGTCGGACCATATCTGTGGAACAAAGTTAAGGAACCACACCGTTGACCAAAGAGAACAATTTCTACATCCACATCATGGAATCGATCTGATGCTCGGCTTAGTGAAATTGTTGCATCAGAAGTTAGCAGCTTTCCACATCTACTGCACAACAATCACAATGTCCCATGGAGTTTATGATGCTATAGTATTTCACATCAGAAGTATGATCTCTGATGATACTGAAATAAGTAACAAAATTAACCACTAGGACACTAATGGCAAATAACATGAAATACTGATAGCAACCCTAGTTTCCACCACATAACACAAAATAACCATCCTAGCTTAAGAAAATACTACAGATAAAAGAAAAGATTTTACAATAACACATAATATGTAAATATTACCTGCTCCCTCTTTTCTCTCTCATTACACATAAAAGACATTAAAGATGAAAAAAATGAAACCTCCAAAATCTGAGGACTGAGCAAGTCCCTATAGAATATAAGACAATTGATAGATCTTACATCATCAATATGAAAGTGCTCAAATCCTGAATGGCACAGGAATGTTCAAAACTCAAATAAGGATACTTCCAACGGCAGTTCTGTACTGCGGATCCAGCGCTGCATCTATCTCATCAAAGAGATAGAATGGAGCAGGATCACACCGCTGTATAGCAAATATCAGTGCCAGTGCCACCACAGTTTTCTGACCCCCAGATAACTGTTTCATTGATTGAGTCTCCCCTTGCCCAGTAAAAGAAACCTGCATATTTCAAAAGTGTATCTGTAAATGCCAATATAGCATAATCACTGATCTTTAGCCCCCTTTTCCTGTGGGGTATTCCTGATCAGATATCTTCCCTCATAATCGACACTTACCGTTTTAAAATAAATTCTTCCATTTCATTGTTTACTGACATTTAAAGAAAAATAGGTATGATGGAATTCCGACTACAAAATTCATTTAAGGATGTCTGAATATAGTTAAACTAGTCCTAGAATGAATAAGCAGCTTTAGAAAGACAATAAAGAACATTGATAATACATGCCTTCACTTTAACACCAATGTATTTATCAAGCCTTCCATCCACTGCACGAACCTCATCATCATCAGCTTCATCTCCATCCTGTAAGTTCACCATAGGCAATCAACAAACAGCATGTAACCAATTTTTTTTTCTTTTTTAGTTTCCATCACAGTTTTTTGGAGCAGATCGAGTATTCTCTCAATGCAACCTGTACATCTTTGGTTCAGACTGTAGAGAGAGAATACTTGACCTCAAAAGGTAATACCTGCTCAAAAAACTTAATCTTATGGAGCAGGTGGAAATTTTAACACCCTAAACCTCTGGTGGCAAGATAGCCAAATTGCCTCTTGAAATTCTTTTTGAAAAATTTAATACTTCCATCTGAGCTTATAACTAAACATGCTTCTATGAGAAGCATAAATGTTGATACCAAGGCATCAGAGAAGAAGTATATGAACATGCAACAGAAAACTTCACAAAACTAAATAAGAAAAGTGCAGCTTCTGAGGAAAACAACAATGCATAACAGCAGATAGAAAAGTATGCATGAACGTCATATAGAAATTCGCAGACTAAACAAACCTTTTTCTTCATCATGACCAAAAATCCATGACCACCTTGCACGAGTTCAGAGAACACTTCCCTAAAATGCTTAGCCACACCTTTGAAAGTGCGCTCAATTGATTCTTCTTTCCTCGAATCCAAAACTTCTATAAGTTCTTGAATTTTCTGCAATAGTAAACCACAGCGGACTTAATACAATGTACCCTCTCAAACATGGACATATTGATTATCCAAGACAGTATTACAACACTGAAGTACCTCATCTCCTGCATCTAATTCTGCTTGTCGTCTTTGGAGCTGTTCTCGTTGCTCTGTGAAGTTCACATACTGATCAAGTGCCTTTTTGTTTACATGGCTGAACTGCTGCAGTTGCTCATTGCATTTGTGTAGCAATTTCTGCAATTCTTTGATGCTCTTCCTTTTATACCTAGAGTTATTGTGGGACAGGAAAGAAAGTGCCAGCACATTAAGAAAATACAAAACTGAAAAATCAGTTTGTTCCAGACACCAAGCATTTCCTACAATAAAATAAGGTTAGAATTATGCTTAAAATAGAGATAAATGACAGAATCCTAAAATCAGTTGCCATAGTGAAAACAACATGCAAGTGACCTGTTACTATGAATAATTCCTTGTCCAAAGATAGATTAATAATCAAATTATTTACTGCTTTCTTTCCACAGTTCCCCTCCCGTCCAATTTTCCATGCCGCTATTATCACATCTAGCATAAGCAAAAGAAAAACAGACTGTTTATAAAAAAATCCAAATGCTAATCTATCATGTCCTGAACTATGAACAAGCATCAGTGAATGTATAGGTGGAGGAAATCAAAAGTTATTCACAAAGTTCTTTTCTTAAATATATTAACTTGATAGAACATAAAAGGCTAAAAGTAATTCTATGAGCATCACAATATCAACCATGCATGAATTCCAGAGAAAACCTATATTTAACAGAAATATACCTTTCAAAAGCATCCGAAGACAAAGGACCTAATTCTCGGATTTTCTTTGAGTACACATCTTGTTTATCAACATAGAAATTTCTATTGCTTACTAGCTGTTCCAGTTCTTTTGCTTCATCTTGAAGGGTACTCTGATACTTATCTTCAATAGACTACAAAACAAAAAAAGAAATAAAGGATAAAGCATTCAGCTTCTGCTTGAGGCAAACGACAAAAGACAAAAGACAAAATCAGGATACCTTTATCTTATCTTTATCGCCTTTAATCTCCTTCAGCTTCTTGTTCCGTTCATCTGTACTTTCAGAAACTCCTGGAAACCAAAAAGTAAAGCAAGAGTTTTCTCAGAAATACAACCAAGGAGAAAATACTGAAACAGGGAAAGTAGAAATAAAAACCCCACTTTTTTGCTGGTGTGTCAAATTTTCAACCAAAAGATTGACATCCATCAGCTCCTGCCTCTTCAGTTCAGCCTCACCAAGTAATGTATCACCATCGACGGAAAATTTTATCGCCTCTAACTCCTGTTTCCGCCTTACAAGATTTGTTGAAAGATTCATCTCCAGCTCTGCTTTTCTTGTCTCAGTCTATACATAAAAACATGAGAAATAGCTGTAAAATATCTAGCCTTTTGCAACTAGTTATGGATGAATCAGCAAAAGGCAACAAGATTTCAATAATATACCTCGATGCGATTGGTTCTGCAAGCTATAAGCTTTTCCTTGAGATTTGTTATTTCAGGATGAAGCTGAGATAAAGAATCCTTCTCCTCTGGTGTAAGATGATCAACAAGTTCTGTCCCCATCTCATCATGTTTCATGGCAATGTTAGCTCTTAACTGTTCAATCTGAGTCAGAACATTTGAAAGCATCTTTTCCTGCAAATGCATGGTCAATGTTCCAACTGTTAGGACGACAGTCTAATGAAAACAACAGAAGAAGCAGTTCATGGGGTCTGATAGACCTTCTTTTCAAGAGATTTATAAATGGATTGCTTCTGTTTATCAGCATTAGCAACGTCCTGCCGGAGCTGTTCCAATTCTGACTTGTCATGAGCCAGCTTGGCATCATTTTTCTGCTGCTCAGCAACAAGTTCATTAATTTTCTGGTCTATCTGTGGGAAAGGTTCAGCTGAAAACAAATAACAAACATTTGACAGAACTATGTTCACCCGGCCTCCAAACCATGATCACCAACGGTGTTTCAAATGAGACTCTGAAGAGAGCAGAGAGGTAATCATAACCCTGGACCTTTTTCTTCAGCGGCAGAAATGTAACACTGGTGCATAAAATAAACATGTACTGTCTTCGCATTTTCTTCAAACTCAGATGATTTATCAGCCAAGATGTAGAGAGAGGAAAAAAAAAAAAAAAGACTATATCTCCTGCAGGCCTCTGTTAATAACAAAGGCCCATCAATTCCCAATATACATCAAGTTAATGTCAGAAGTTAATTATATCATATCTTGTTTCAGAACTCTTCAAAATGCTAAGATAATAATTACTAGTTATTCATATTTTAAAGAAAATCGCTAAATATTTAAAAGATTATATGGTTATACAAAAAATTAGGATACCAGAATGCATAGCCAAACATTTCAGTTAAGAGGGGAAGGTTAGCTAATCAGATTATATAGTTGATATGCAGTTTCGAAACATAGCCAGCTGTGAAGTAAAAGAATCTTTCATCATGATTGTATAAAGAGAGAATATTGCTGATATGCCATGATTAAGTATATCCTAATAGAGAGGAACAAAACTGGAAATAGTAGTAATTAGAATGCTGTATAAATAAAGGATATCTTGAAGTTTATATCTAACATTCTCCAGTTCTTCTTGTTTCGAGTTAATAGACCTGGTATTCTGCCGAACTGTATTCATAAACTTTAGTTTTGAACGCCTGTGGTCATAGAATCCTCCGGTCATACCACCCTTTTTGCTTACTTGATCACCTGTAACATAAAGGGTAAACGTTAACACATTAGACAAACAAAGGCTATCAAACAAGTAAATGCAGGACTACCTTCCAAAGTAATACAGTCCAGGCCATCAGTGCGGGCAACCCTTGTGGCAACATCAAGATCTCGACAAATAACTGTTCTTGCAAACACCTAGGTAAGCAAAAAATATGCACACCTAAGCAATCGGAAAATGAAACAAGACACCAGATGTTCCACTAAAATAGCAAGAGTTGCACAATCTAGATGCAAGGGAAAGGACAACAATTAAAATATGTACTGGAAGCAAAAGCAAAGGGATTACAAAAACAATGTCTAATAAAATAGTGAAAGCAATCTTGATATTCTTATCTCCATCCACTCAAAGAGGATTTCTCCTTCCACATAATAACCAAAGATACAATCCAATCAACAACTTTGATCTTTTACAAAGTCATGGTTTAGCACTTAAGAACATGTTGTCATTCCATGCCATACTCCATACAAGGAATCTTTGCACCTCAGCATAAACCACAGCATTACAGTTTCATTTCCTTTCAAAGATTTTATTACATCATATCATTCTTGATTGGAAAGTCTAGACCAATTCAGAGAGTATTTCAGGACATGACTTGAAAAGCCATTCACATACAAAAAAAGCAGATATAAAAAAGATTCAGGTTCAATTTACAAGGCCTATTAATAGATAAGAAGTGAATGAGCAGAACATATGGGTCAAGGAACAGCCTTTAGTTTCTTTCGCTTACAGGATTCTGAAAACAAATTGTTCCACATATGATGGCAATGTCTACGCATCAAACTAATTTGAATAATCATTGGACAGCACCTGGCGTTTGTTATTCGTCCAGCTCTTTAAACTCCAGGTTGTGTTTCATGACATTGTTCAAAAATTAGACTTGGGGCATGTTATTACCTCAAGGGACTTACTTATATACTTTTTGAGAGGCATCGCACCAGAACAGCTCAGACAAAGAAGAGAAGAGTCTGAAAGAGACATGAAAGCTAACCTGAGAGAAGGCTGGAGCATAGTCTCGAGAAAATTTCAATTTCTTTAGGAGAGGTATCACATCATTCGTCTGTGGATAATTAACATGTGGAGCTTTCACCCGGTTTAATGGTATAAATGTAACTCGTCCACCTTTCTGGGCATTGAGGTGTCGAATAATTTGGGTTGATATGTCATCATTTTCAACCACCACATGAAATAAACTGTACAAGAGGAGACATTTGATAGACCACTATATGACAGCCATAAAAGATTCTAAAATCCCACATAGATGATATTACATGAAATGTACATGAAAAAAAAGTAGAAATATGCATATTTATCACCTGTTCCCAGCAGTAACTTCAACAGCCGTGAAAAATTTTTCATCACAATCAAGCAACTCAAAAATTGGACCAAATACACCAGCAATTTCAAACTCCCTGATAATCCTCCGAACAGAACTTAAGCCCCTTCTAATATCCTGAAAAATGCAGAGAATGCAAATGAATCACTGTGATCGGGGATCCAAATTATTCATTAAAAAGGCACATGGAAGTTAATTTGCTTTTATTGGAGCCGGTGCAGCGCCATAGGACAAACCAATTAGCTGACTTGAGGTTTCTTAATTGATAAACAGGTACCCGAAGAAGTATTCTAGATATGTTAATAATGTACATCAATAGTTAAAAAGAGAAAATCTTCAAATTGTGATTTTTTTTCTACCATTTTGTTATACATGCATAAGCAGAAGCTAAACTGTGAGACGAAGTATACAATTTTTGGATCTTCATTTCATGAAAAAGGAGTTACTTCAGTCATGTCTATGTTTCTGTCAGTGATTATATAAAGCCTTTAACTGCCACTATTACCCATTTCAAGAGCTTCACAGAAAGACTTATAAGACGTTCATAACAGAAGATAACAAAGACCAACAAGCACAACCTTGTTGACCTTGTAGTGTTCCCTTGCCTCAACATAACTTGCCCAAAATCCCCCCCAACAACCCACACACAAAAAGATCAACCCTCTGTAATAAAATAATCATTCCTTCAACATTCTTTCTGCTCCATTTTGTCTTGAGTAAAAAGTCATATCTAGCTGACAAAAAATACTTCTGAGTCTATTGATGGGGAGTAACAAATACACCAACCACTGAACTTGCAAGATTTTTTTCATTTTGACCTTGCAACCAATTTTTCCAGTTAATTTATAAATTGTTTAATTTAACCATTTATCTTTACATATTTTGACACTTCCGCCACTAAACTATGATCCGGGTAATTGTTCAAGTGGTTATATTGACCAATTTATAAGTTGAGGGGTTACTCAATAGATAGTGGAGGTTAAAATTGATTGATTTATAAGTTCAGTGGTTAAATTGAGAGGTCAATATATATATATATATTTTTTCTGTTTAAAAAAAGGAGAAAGTTCAATGGCTAATGTATATATTATGCCCTATTTTCATTTGGAAGAAATAATAACTACAATGGCCAAATCAGTATCACAGGCACCAATAGTTCATTCATAAGAACAATAAAGATGATACATACTCTCAACAATCTAATGAGGCGGCATGCTAGAAGCCAGCAAGAAAAGTTGAAAGAGACACTTACACCAGGAGTTGCTTGATCTAGGCTCTTCTCTGCCTTGATGACCTCGGACTTGAGCCGTTCAACTTCAGAAGAAAGCTCACTTTCCATTTCCCACAAAGTCCTGCAAGTGAAAAGCCCTGAAGTCTTAACATGCAAATTCACAGGACTGTCTGTGTATCATAAGTGAACCAAAAGCTTACTTCCGCTCAGCGTGCAACTTATCTCTCTCTGCTTTGAACTGATTGAAAACTGTGCGATATCCAGATACATGAGATTCCACTAATGCTGCTTTGTTTTTCCGGCCAAGAATATAGGCATCCTGCTCTTCTAGTTCTTTTGTAAGTTGATTAATTTCATCCTTAAGCTTTCCCTCCTGCATACAAGAGGTAATTTATGGTAAGAAAATATTTGCAGTTACTTTCACAAGGGCTTCAATACAATTAATATGGGAAGAAATTAATATTGTAATTGCTAAACTAGAGATGCTGTACATAGGATGTTGACAATATCTCGTTACTCAAAATGACATTAAAGGACAACTATGAGCCAGTGGAAACACCATCATAAAAATTAATTTTTGTCACCACACTACAGCAGATAATCAGTTTAATATAAGAATTAAATGTAAAGATTTTACATCATCAGTTAAAGCTTAAAGATCTACAAACTTCATTTTGGTAAGTCAAGCAGTGGATATATGAAAAAAACAGCAAGTATATGTTTGTTGCATGGAAAGCAAATTTCCCAAGAGACCTAGATCTATTCTCCATCACATCTTACTGAAAACTCACGCTAAAAAATGAATTATCAAAATCCTTCATTGCCAATGAAAACATTACACTTTTCTGCAGGATCTTACTAATAACAATGAATTTACAAGTTTCCAATATGTAATTCTTCAGGCACTTGCTACTTTCAGACTCCGGGAGTTGCTCATCTAGGCTGTGTGGTTCAGGGAGGGGAGCATAGCAACATGGCAAATTCACAACCTTTGCAGAGAGGCCTGGAAGCTATGGATGAAAAGCATGATGTAATTGTATTCGTCATGAAAAAGAAGATTACCTGCACTGTGTTTGATGAGAGAACTCTCTCATACTCATCAATTTCCTTCCGAAGCCATTTATCACGGGCAGCCTTATTAGCAAATTGCGTAGCACGCCCTTGTTTTTGATAAAGAATGCTAAGCTGCTTTTCCCGGTCCATAATACTACAGAACACAAATAATGTTATACACATTACAAGACTTAAATAAAAATATTCAGTTAAAAAGTTGGCTACTGAACCATATAAAAATTGAGGTAAAAGACCAGTATCATATGCAGGGAGTAGTAAAAAAGTAATTCTTATCTGGCTTCCATACAAATGATTCAGTGATATGAAGAGGCAGAAAGCACAGCACATAAAAGTACACAAGCACATACTCAATATTTTCCATATTTTGCAAAACTGTGAATCGAAATTATTAAGCGGGCCTTTGACAACCATCTTGAATGTGGCTTGCTCCTAGTTTTTCTTCCCCCACCCAGATTCAGTGACATGAAGTGGCAGAAAGTTCAGCACATAAAAGTACACAAGCACACACTCGATATTTTAAATGTTTTGCAAAACTGTAAATCGAAATTATTAAGCGGGCCTTTGACAACCCTCTTGAATGTGGCTTGCTCCTAGTTTTTCTTCCCCCACCCAGTAGCCCTTTTGAAGGTGTGAATAATTCAATAAAGAAAGAAAAAATCCAATCTTGCTCTCACCAGCCTGTGGAAAGGTACAAGGCTCGTTTAGTGGCCCAAGGATTTTCACAAAAGTATGGGGTATCCAATCTATTCCACGCTAGGCATAATGTGTCTAAGGAGCTCAAAAAAACTCCTTTCTCAATCACTTCTAGCAGAAGTTGTAAAAAAGGTTGAACTAGACTGAAAAGAAGGTCAAGCAAAGGTATTAACAAGTTCCAAGACAGCCTTATTTAGCTTCTTAGCTCAACCAAGACAACAATTACCAGAAATAAGGCAAAGTTCTATGACATACAGCAAGGTTAGCCATCTAATGCACAAGATAACATGCTAGAAAATTCAACACTTACCCTCTAGTTATATCCTCCTCCTCTCTAATTTGATTCTCATATAGGGGCTTTATTTTGTTAAGCTCATCAATCGATTCCTGAATTTCTTTCTCCAAAAGATCAAGCTGTTTCCCTGCATCTTCCTGAACTAATAAAAATTATCATCAAACAAGCACATCCAATCTTGGTACAAAAGTGAGATGTGGCAAAATTGGCAGAAACGCAATAATCGTCTAAAACCATATAGCTTTAAATAGATTTGGATGGTCCAAATAGATCAAATTGATCTAATTAGCAATCAATCTGGATTCAATAATTTTAATGGATTTCAGATGCATTAACCAAACATTTAAAAGTCAAGGACAAGTCAAAAGTCTTTTAGTTTGCCCCCAAAGACGTAACTAATTATCTCATAGCATTAATATTTTGTAAAAATTACATTTTGACTCTGAAAATTTTGCAAATTGGCATTTAAAATAATTGAAAACTTGTAAACAAATTTCTAATATTTATAATGACATCATGACACCTAAACTTTTCATATGAGATTAATATCTTTACAATTGAAATGAAAAGAAACAATATACACATGAATAAATATCCATTAGGCATTCAGTTCGAGCTATTTGTATCTTCTATTTATAAATAATATATTGAATAGAAATAAATGATTTGAAATTAAATAGATTGGGACCCATTATATTTTACATTAAAATGGATATGCATATCCATTTTGCCACCTCTAACAATAGATAAAAGTGCCAAGCCTAGAGGTGAGCCTGTATATTGAAAGATTACCTTTGCCTTGAAATTGGCAGATATCTTCTCTTGAAGATCTTTCTCATCAAGTTCAAGTTTTGCACGTTTCTTAATGGCCTCTGTTCGCTGTTTATCTATTGCTTCTTTCTCCTTACTTAATATCTGAACTTCTTTAGTCAGATCTTTGTAAGATTTGTCCAACTCCTTTGACTTCTCATGAGCTTCAAGCACACTGTTATACATTTTGGTTGATGTTTCAGAGATCTTGTTACGGGCATCTTCTATCTGCAAAATATATCATCAAATCAAATCACATCCAGCATACACAGAGACTGATTTCAGTATGTCATGACAGTGAAGACATAAAAGTAACAGCCTAAACAACATGATCCTATCAAGTTAAATAGCAAGACAGTGGATGGAAACAAATATGATGAGTAACAGCTACATCGCAAGAAAGACAAAGCAAGTTTTGCTTCCACATACATGACATGCACAAAGTATACCCAACACACCAAAAATTCCCTCCTGTAACGTTGTGTCTTCCTAGCCATGCTATAACTTATTCACTCTGGTTTATCTTTTATCGTAACAGAAATGGTACAAAAGTATGAGGAACGGGACTAAAGGCTAGAACATAAAGCTTAGGGTAAAAGGATACACGGATGCATATGATATGACTTCCTTTTATAATATTACGAGTATGAGGGCATGATGACTTCCTTCAACAATAGAGAAAGTAAGAATGAGTGCAAAGTGAACCATGATGACTCTAAAAGTCAGTGAAGAAAAGGAGAACGAAATATGAAAGCATAAGTAAACATTTATAAAAGTTTGTATTATTATGCTAGCTAGCATTAAGCAATACTGACCTCATTCAGCATCTTCTGAGCATCAGTAAGTTCTTTGTCAAATATAGTGTACTCCAGAGATTTCCTTTGCTTGTCCAGCTGCTGATATTTTTTTAATTCCTCTTTCTCTTCATCCAGTTCTCTTAATCTCTCATCCAAGTACTGAACTACTTGAATTATTTGCTTTCTCTTATTACCTAAACAAATTGATAGATGTCAGTAAGAAAAATAGCACATGCCACAAGCATGCGTCTTAACCGTCACTTGCCAGTTTCATCCAAAATTTTAGAACTTTCACGGCGTCTCTCTTCATAAACTCGTGTACCACCAATTTCTTTCAGCAGATCAAGTCGCTCTGAATCTTTCATTAATGTTAAGGATGCAATCTGGAAATACCAAAAGCATAGTGCTTTTATTAAATAAAAAGACATAATTAGGCATGGAAAAATAGGAAACTGCAAGTATACATAGGAAATGTGCATACCTTCCCCTGTTGCACCACATAATAAGGATTAGAACGAGAAAACCCAGCACTTTCCAGCAAATTCATGACTTCTGTCTTCCTGCAAAATTACGGTTTCCCTTTATCATTTAATTATCAAAGGAAGGTGGGAAAGGGAACAAAGAAAATTTACTATCTTTTGCAAGGTATAGATGTTCGCAACTACATTTTTATCTGCACAGTTATTAGAAATACCCACGTGATATGTTTTCCATCCAAGAAGTACTCATCTTTCTTGTGACCAATTGTTCTCCTTAGCCGTACGTCTTCTTTATCAACCTGTTGAAAAGGATAGAAGAACCTTTTTAACAGATAAACAGAGAGAAAGTTTGGAGGAGAGTCTACCATTCAACTTTTTGTACTAATAAACTGGATCAGGGTGGTAATCCCAAAAATAAAATAAAATCAAACAAGATCCTATTCCAAATTCTACACCCAAGTCACAGTCTGGAACGATTCAGTAAAAGTATCAAATAATCTCGTTGATCATAACTTGTTTAAACCCTTATATCAGCTTTCAAATAATGTATGCATAATAGGGTAAGATGCATCATCCTCTAGCAAAGCTGTCACTCTCTTTCTTCTTGCTTCCATTATATCGTCTATTCAAAAATTAGAACCCTGAAAGATACTTCAATAAAAATAGGTCTAAGACGGGTATCATCTCCACTTCAAGATATAACCTTACAGTGGATGCTAAAATTGATATCCTTACCTCACTCTTATTCAGTTCACATAATAAATTAGCATATTTACAAGGTTTGGTAGATATGGCAAGATGTTATGGATCAAAGAAGCAATGAAGCAATACTGCCATTGCCCATCAAAGAGTTTCATGCTTGTTTTCAACGTTATTTTTTATTTCCAGATAACTACACTTTTAGCACTTAAATGCAAATATCATGACCACAGATAAAATAAAATAAATTGTTTAACCCTTCCTCTTTTGGGTTCCATGATATAGAAATGATCATTAATAAAAAGATTTACCGGAATGCGATTATCTGAATTGTCAAACATGATCTCCACAAAAGCTGAAAGCACTTGATGGCCTGCTCCTTCCTATGAAATCAAGTAAATCAAACATATGAAGCAAAGAAGAATGTTTTAATTGGTATAGCAAGTACAGAGTAAAGAAATATTACAACCAGAGAAGGAAATGCACTTATCTGTCTTACTAAAAAAGCAGGACTTACATGTAGCAATGCATGCCGTTCTTCTGCACGCAAATTATGGAAGAGATCGCTAATGACAAACCGTATGGCTGCAAACAAGATTTTTGAAACATAAATGAAACAGCTACATAAAGTTGAAGTAAGCACACCTACGGACACATCAGAAAATGAAAAAAATAATAATTAGTAGTTATAAAATAATCAATTTTTTCCTACCATGGAAAAAGTTAGATTTTCCAGAGCCATTAGCACCAACTGCAGAGAAAATTACACTTCTTTGAATAGGGAATTTCAAGAAGCCCAAAATAAAGTAAAATAAATGAATAAATCAAAGTCATGAAAACTTTACCCACGCAGTTAACTTTTGGGCTGAAGGGTTCAGTAGCAATTTGCTCCCTGTAGCTCTTAAAGCCTTCAATTACGATCTATAGACAAAATTAGAGGTAAAAGGCAAATATAACAAATTAACCAGTCAAAATTATATATAAAACATTCAATCTGAAAAATCCCAACGAATATAATATTCCACTGAATCATGACAAAATCAACAACCTGCTTTATATACATGATTTGAACGGATTTCAGTTGTCAAAATCCTCTGCCAAACCAAAAAAATATATATTAGTAAAACAACTATTTTCGGGAACAAACAGGAGAAAATGACTTAACTTGAACAGCTACATGGAAAGCAAGAATTACTATAACAACAAAAACAAGAGTTCCAAGACTAAAACTAGAAGCAATTAATTAACCACTCTAGCAGTAAATGGGAGTGAGAAGTTAGAACCCTAGTTCAGTGGCTGCTAAAGCTGTGATTGTGCAGGGTTTTAACTTTTACAGCTAATTTCCAAAATTGAAGTAGAAATCTGGAACCAGATTCAGTAATCTGGAGGGGACTTCTGCGTAAAATCAAGTAGAATGCATAGCAGCAGCTCCCAAAAGTAGCAGAGGTTAAAAGTTGAAAATCTAGAGAGAGAATGAGAGAAATGGAGGGAATAAGCGGGAGGCGTGGGAAAACATTCCGATACGGATTGGACTAGTTTTGTAAACATGTGTTGTAAATTTGGTGAAATTAAAAATAGATCCTCAAACGTTTTTTTTCACTTTTTAGATGCCTAATTACTTTTGTCTTTCCTCTTAGATCCCTGACATTTTCTGGAACAATTAATTCATTTTTTTTCCTTTCAACCTGTCGAATTATAGGCAATTTTGCTGGTTAACCCATTAAAGAACAAAAAAAATATGACTGATCCTTGTAAATTTACATGTATTAGTAATTTAAATAAAGAAAATTTACAATTTACTCATAATATTCATAAATTTTGTTTTTATCTATTTATATACGTGATGAATTTACATATCTTGATTTCTACCTCATCACCATATCCTATGATAATTTAAATAAGGAAAATTTACAAGTTACTTATAATATCCATAAATTCTGTTTTCATTTATTTATATACATAATGAATTTACATATATTTATTTCTACCCTATCACCATATCCCATATAGAATCAAGTCATTCTGTCTCATATGAGAGACACATGCTTATTATTCAAAGGCAAAATAGTCCTTTTAAATCTATTCCCAACAAAAAATAACTAAAACACACCCTTATGAAACAAAATCGACCCGTTACAATTCACATATGAAATTTCATTATTTTCACAAATGGTTTGTTTATACGGGTGGATTTTAATTTTTTTTTTTTTGTGGAAATAGACTTATAAGGACTACTTTACCCTTGAATAATAAACACATGTCTCACATGTGACAGAGTGGTCTGATTTCATCGTGGGATGCTATGATGAGGTATAAATAAAGATGTGTAAATTCTTTATGTATATAAATAGATAAAAACAAAGTTTATGGGTATTATGAGTAAATTGTAAATAGTTGTTGATGCTCACTTTTCACTATTTTCTATTTAAATAATATGAAGGTGTCATAATTTTTTTAAAGGATCAAAAAGTAAGATAAAATTACCATAATTAGGCATGAAAAGATAAGAATTGGTAGGGAGAGTATGTTTTTGTAGTGTGCACCTTTTGCATAAGTTGAAAATAGTTAACAAACTTAAAAATTTTTTAAAAATTTATTAGAAACCAAAGTTGAAATATGGAAAACATTTGAGAACCTAAAAACTATATTAAAAAAAATTATGACCTAACATGGAAGACAAATAGAATTAGGGATGAGAATTAAAATTTTACCATTAAAAGAAATTTAATGATCATACATGCACTTTACTTTAGTTTCAAATTTACTAAATTATACTTCCTTACTTTTATACATTTAAAGGAAACAATTAATTCTACAAAAATATCTATTATATATAAATATACATATATATATATAGATATATAGATATATATATATTTATATGTATAAAATTTAAAGCGAATACTTGAATATTCAGATTCAAATTCACTACTAGAAGTATTTTCTATTTCAAGAATTTCATTATCTGATTTAGTTTCAGTTTCTAATTCTGAGTTTTCAAGTATTTTGTATAACTTATCTTTCATGTTTTCAGGTAGTTCTAATTGACAAATTTTCTTCTTTTTAGATTTTAGCTTAGGACATTCATCTGCTCTATGTCCTTTTTGCAGACATGAATAACATTTTATGTTAGTCTTCTTCCTTTTCTTATAATATGTTTCTTGTTTATCTTTCTCAGATTTATTCTTCGACTTTTGCTGTTTTTTAATTTTCTTATGTTTCTTAAGACTCCTAGAGGGAGGATCTAAAGAAGGGTATCCAAATATTTGACAAAAATTTCCTAATTCCTTTTTAGAATCTTTATGATATTTTTCTAATTGATTCCTGATTTTCAAATCTGTGCAAAGATTTAATCCAACTATATTAATGTAACTAATCAATTCACCATATGTCATTTCTTCATAAGGAATTTTATTATCATAGTCTGTTTTCAATTTTTGTCTTACCTTTTCTGCAAATAAGGGTGGTAATCCTGATATAAATCTTTCTTTCCAAAATGCATGATGACAATCATTTCTAAACATTATTTTACTAAGAAACATGTCCTTATACCATGTAAAATCGTGCAATTTAGGGCAAGTTAAATTAGTTAAAATTTCACTATTTCTATCTTGAAAATCATTAGGATCTCCAATGAAGTGTTTAGTTATAGCAAATAATAATCTAGTTACTGCATCTGATATAACTACTTGTTCTTCAACTTCTTGTCCATTTTCATTTTTAATTCTACTTACAACTTTTGTTGATTTTTTGATTTCTTTTCTATTATGTTCATTCAAATAATTATCCCACCATCCTTTTAAAGTTCCAGTAAACCCTGCTATTAACATTCCTACAACTTTTTCATCATTTTTTGCAGTGTTAGCCATTCTATAGGCCATAACTGCCATGGACATTTCTTGTACGAAATTTAGAACCTGATGTTCTGTCATTCCATCTAAATTCCATTCATGCAAATCATTACCAGCATATGATGAAGTTACATTTAAATGTTTTTCTTCAAATTGTAGGTCAAGAAAAGAAGGTCTAGGATAATAATTTCTAGTTGTTGTTTACAAGTCGAGGCTTCTTTTCAGAATACTTGATTTTACTAATATTTTCTGGACTAAGTTCTTTTTCTGAGTTAATGGTCTGGATTTTAGTTCCACTGGTTCCACTACTGCTTCCTTTAGAAGTTTTCTCTTTATTAATTTTATCAAGTCTAAAATTTATTTCATTTAACAAATCAGCATCTTCTTTTGATAATCTAAATTCATCCTTTTTGAAACTAAGATTTGTATGTTCTAATTCAGAAGGCCTAATTAAAGGGATCTCATTTTTATTTTTATTAGATTTTAATTTCAATTCTGATTTTGATTTGTTATTACTAATATTTATTACTTCATCAGCGACTTTAACAAGTAATTGGTTGGTATAATTATTTTGTTGGATAACTTTGTTAATGTCTTTTACTTTATCTTCTAAATTGTCAACTTTTCCTTCTACCTTAAAGGGAGAGGCCTTTAATACTGCATTGTTATGGCTAATATTAATTTCTTCTGGTGGAGGCATTACAGATTCAATTACTTCACCATTTGTAGTGTACCATTTTTGTGCTATTACACTTACAGATTGAGACAATTTAAGCAATTTAGATTCATTTAACCAAATAAAGAAATCAAGATGTCTTCTATGTATTTTCAAATATTTATGACATTCCATTTCCAAATATAATTTTTGAGTTTCAGGTATGGTAGCAGAATACCATTCTCTATTAATTTTGTTGATAGAACTCATATACATCATATCAAGATATTTCTAACTTATTTCAAATTCTGGTTGTTTACTTTTGGGTTTTTGTTTAGTTATTACTAATAACCTTCCATCTACCATTTCAAATCAAATCATCTTGAAATTTTGTGACACATAAAACTATAGCTAAAATTTCCTTTTTAATCGTACTATAGTTTAATTGACAAGAGTTCCAAAGACCGGAGTGAAAACGGACAAGGGTTTCTGGTGAATGTGCTGTTATTTTCTGTTTAAGAATTCCTCCAAATCCAACTTCAGAGGCATCTGTTTCAACAATTAGAAAAGCTTCTGGGTCAGGGAGATTGAGACAAGGAAGTTTCTTTACAAGTGTTTTTATGGTTTCAATGGCTTGGGTGTGTTCTTGAGTCCAAGGGGTTGGATTCTTTTTGAGACGATTATAAAGAGGTTTGCAAATGGTTTTGAGATTGGGAATAAAGTCTGCCACATAATTGAGACATCCTAAAAATCTCTGCAATTGTGTCTTGTCTCTTATTTCATTAGGGAATTTATCTGCAAATTCAACTGATCGAGCTATAGGCTTATAAAGTCCTCTTTCCAAATCATGGCCTAAAAACCTGATTTTAGTTTGGAATAATTGCAACTTACGGGCACTTACCACCAGCCCATTTTTTGTGACGACGTCAAGAAAAATATTCAAATGCTTAAAATGTTGGTCTATTGAGGAGCTAAAGATGAGCACATCGTCAATATAAACAATGGCAAAACTAGTGTAGGGGGTAAATATATCATTCATAACCTTTTGGAATTCAGACGGGGCATTCTTAAGACCGAAAGGCATGACGTTCCATTCAAATTGCCCGAAAGGGACATTAAATGTTGTTTTATATTTATCTTGTTCTGCTACTTGTATTTGCCAAAATCCTGATTTCATATCAAATTTACTATAAACCGTAGATCTTAAAGTTCTCTTAAGCAAATCTCTTTTATTTGGTATGGGATATCTAATCCATTTTAATACTTGATTTAATGGTTTATAATTAATAACTAACCTAGGTGCTCTGCTTTCCTTTTCAGCGTTATTATTGACATAAAAAGCGGAACAACTCCAAGGAGACCTAGAGGTTCTAATAATCTTTCTATTTAACAAATCTTGAATTTCCTTTTTACAAAGTTCAATTAAGTCTTTATTCATCTGAATAGGTCTAGCTTTAGTTGGAATGTTCTTTTCATCGAATCCTTCTATATAAGGCAAATTTACAATATGAGTTTTTCTATTCCAAAAAGTTGTAGGTAAATCAGAACAAACTTCTTGCTTTATTTTTTGTTCTAAGGCTTCTATTCTTGTTTTAATTTCCTTTTGTTGTAATTGATCTTCAATTCTTTTATAATTTATTTCTTCTTTTAAGAAATTAATTTGTCTAGTTTTTAATTGAATATTATTGATAATTCTACTTCTTGGGTGAGTTAAGAAGGGAAAAGTTATTCTAATAGTTCCAATGTTTGTGGAAACTCCTAATTTGGTGACTTCAAATGGATAGATTTGAGTTATAAAGGGAGTTCCTAGAATAACTTCTTCATTCAAATTTTTAACAAGAATAAATGAATTAGTGAAGCAATACTGCTGATTACAAATGTGTGCTTTAGATAATTTATAAGTTGTATGCAAATTGTCTCCTGAAGCAGTATAAAGTTTAGTTAATGTTTTTTCATAATACTTAGTGGGTATTATTCCTTCTTGAATACAATTTTGATCTGCTCCTGTGTCTAATAAAGCTGTCAGATTTACTACAAAATCCTGCTTTTTGATAGTTATAGGGATATACCATTTATGAAAAGTTGTATAATTAATCTTTGTGCTAGATAGACAGGTTGTTTTGTGAGGTTCTGAATTTTTCTTTAAAGTTTTTATTTCATTTTTAACTTGTTTTATTTCTAATTGTAAATCTTGAAGATTAGTTTTTTCTTTCTTAGGTTCTTTGGTAGAGCTTATCATATTAATAGAAGTATTCTGAATTTCTCTATGTAAGATAAAAGTATCCAAATTATTGCTAGAGAGCATTCTAGTATCAGATTTAGTATCTCCTGATATTTTCTTATGAGGACAATTTTTAGCAATGTGTCCTCTATTATTACAAGTATAGCATTTTCTATGTTTATATTTCTTTTCTTCAAAATTAAATTTGGAAGTTTTAATTATGTTGTTTTTACTAATTCTATGTGGAAGAGTTTTAAGACGTTTTTTACTCTGACTATCTTCTAATTTTCTTTTAGAATGTTCATTATATATTTCCACTTGATTTTTAGTATCTAATCTTTCAACATTTATTAATTTATTTCTCTGATATTCTCTTATTAATCTCTTTCTATTTTTCGTAGTAAAGACGGGAGATAGTCATGATATAAATTGTTCTTTCCAAATATTTTGAGGGAAAATGTCTATATATTTAGGATAATTTTGCAAATCTGAAATCAAAGAGTTTTTGTTGTTACAAGTCAAATTTCTGATTTCATATTTATTGCTTGGACAAAAATGTTTGGAAATTGCAAACAATAGTTCAATTGTAGAGTTTGGCAGGAGGTCTTGACCTATATCAATTCTCATAGATTGTTTTAATTCTTGTTGTCGATTTTTGTTATATTGATTCCACCAATCTCTGATTTCTCCGGAAAATCCAAATATTATCATTTCTTTAATTTCCAAATCCTTTTTGGCAGGATAAGTCATCTTATAGGCATTAGTAGTTGTAGACATTAATAAAATTTGGTTAAATACTTCATATGTGTCATTCCATCTAAATTTAAAATTTGCTTATGTAAATTAGGAGAGAATTTAATTCCCTTTTCCAATTGAGGTTTCCTAATTTTCTTTTCTTTTCTTTGTTGCCTCTTGGATGTCTTATCTTGATTTAGGCTATTGGGTTCAACAAGCGTTTGTTCTTGTATTATCCTTTTATTTTCTTTCTGTTGTTCTCTAGCTATTTTTTCTAATCTTTTATCAATTTCTTTTAAAAGTAGCCTATCATTTTTTGTCAAATGAGATATGTCAACTTTAGAAGGATTTTCGGTTTTAATTATAGGAGCATTAGTGATGGTACTTTTATTTTGAAATTGAATTGCCTTATTTTCACTAGTTCTCTCTGTTATAGAAGGCAATATCCTAATTGGTTGGGATAAATTCTGAACCTTAATATTTTCTTGCCATTCAAAGAAATCTAAATATGTCTCATGATCTTCACAATATTTATACCAATGCAATTTTTCTAATTTTTGTTTCCTTTCAGAAAATGTAGAACTAAACAATTGTCTTTTAGCCTCATTATGTGGCCTATCGAATAGATATTCCATATAATCATGACTTAGTTCAAATTTTCTTTTAATAGGACTTTTTTTTGTAGATAATCTTTCAATTCGAATTGGATGACTAGAATTTTTGTTATTAAACATCATATTCTTTTGATATCCAGATATTTCTAATTTCGAAGTTTTAGATGGTTTTGGGGAAGGATTTCTAATCATTAACCTATTAATTTCGACTTCAGAATCTAATAAGAATCTATTCAAGTTATCAATTTTCTCACTTTCTAATGTAGATTCTACTGATATACCATAATAAGAATCCTGATAGGGAAAAGGTTCTTGACAATTACAGGTAACCTGGTTATTAGGTTCTTGATAATCACTATAAAGATATTCATTATAATCGAACGAGCCTGACATGATTGAAATCTTAAGAAGTATATTCTTTCAACCAAAAGCATCTATCACCTGATAATCAACATATATCTCTTCCTATCCTTAACCTTAAATCTCTAATGTCATACAAGCACATGGGAGTTATAGACCTTACCTAGACCTGGATCTACCAAGTTTTATTCTTTCATCCTTAAGCGGAATCATGTGATAATCTTCCTATCTCTCTTGCTCTCCTAAACCTTTATCTCCATGTCATACTGTGCCGACGTTGGGAATAGTTTTGTATAGACGTGTTAGACCTGACAGTTCTAGTATGAGCCAGACCTTCGAAACAGGGTATTCTTGGTAAGTCGGTTGGATATAGCCCGCTGTTAGCCGTTAAGAGGAGGAGAAGGCGTTTTTAGGGCTCTTTACCACGCACAAACCCCCCTGCAACGAATGAAAGCTGCATACTTGGTAGATCCAGGTCTAAGACGAAGAAGTCTCCCCTTTCGGCGACAATGGAGATTTGGAAAACCCTAAGGGTATGGCCGCAGCATATCAGCTCTTGTATGATGATTAAATCTAACTGAAAATCAGGCAGCCAAGTTGAATCATTTGCAGCCACTTAGCTGGGACACAGACAGCTAAGATTATTTGCAGAATGAAGAAGACTAGACAACCACTTAGCTGGGTCCCAGACAGCTAAGCTCATTTGAATTATTAGATGACTAGCAGACACCTTTTCTTAGCTGGGTCCCAGACAGCTAAGACCATTTGGACACACTTGCCGACTCTAGAGAATGGCAGACAACTTTAGTAAAGTATACTTTTACTTTATTAAAGAAAGCATTATTTGTACCTTTACTTTTGTAATAGTTATTCGGATGTATAATTTGTAATTTGAAATCCGCCTGTGGATTTCTATAAATTAGAATCATTTGTAAGCCGAAGGACACAACCAATTTTCACAAGACTTCTCTCTCTGAAAACTTTGCATCCTTCGGCGATCTTTGTAATCCCGTTCTTTAATTTGAAGATTACCCTCTGGGTAAGTTCTCTTTTGAAAATTTTGTATGATTTTTTAAGTGTTTTTAAAACGATCGTAATTCCGCCCAAAATGGTATCAGAGCCAAGTATCATGATTCGCACCAGGATGGAAGCTTAAACAAGTTTTATTCTTTCATCCTTAAGCGGAATCATGTGATAATCTTCCTATCTCTCTTTCTATCTTAAACCTTTATCTCTTTACCATACCGTGCCATCGTTGGGAACAGTCTTTTAGAAAGACCTGTTAGATCCAGTATGAGCTTAGATCTTAGAGTCAGGGAATTCTTGGTAAGTCGGTTGGATATAGCCCGCTGTTAGCCGTTGAAAGGAGAGAAGAAGGCATTTTAAGGGCTCCTTTACCACGCACAGAGACCCCCTGCGAAGAGTGAAAGCTGCATACCTGGAAGATCCAGGTTTAGGTAAGACCTAAACTCCCATAGTGCTTGTATGAGATAAGAGATCTAAGGCTTAAGATAGGAAGAGATATATGTTGATTATCAGGTGATAGATGCTTTTGGTTGAAAGAATATTCTTCCTAAGGTTTCAATCATGTTAGGCTCCCTAAATGATTATGATAATACTCCCCATTATCAAAGATTTTCTCTCGCTAGCGAAGAGACTGAAAACATGAATAAAACACTTTCAAATTCTGAATTTGAGATCAATAGGATAAGAATCAGAAAAAATTCTGGTTGTTTACTTTTGGGTTTTTGTTTAGTTATTACTAATAACCTTCCATCTACCATTTCAGATAGAGTAGAACTTCCTGAATTTTGACTAATTGTATCTTCATAATTTGGTTTAGGAATTTCTTTACTAAAATCAATACTTGAAAATCTATTTGATTTAATACTTTCAGACTTCCATCTGGTGTTTCAATTATTTTACTTAATGTTTTGGATTCTACATGTTTTCTTTCATTTAGTCGTTCAAAGTTCCATTTATGATCTTTGTTTTTTCCAAAACATCATTACAAAGCTACTTGATCTGAAAAAATTTGTTTCTAATAACAGAGTTTCATTTGGATTAGAATTCTGGATTGCTTTTGGATTAATAGTTGTTTTCATTAATTTGTAATAGATCTTATATACTAGTACCAGTCCTCTAGTTCCTGTTTCAACATTATAATTCTTAATTTGCAAATTTAATGTTAATGCTTTCAGAAAGTGGGGATCATGCAAATCTAATGAAAAAAATCATTCACAAACAATATAAGTTATCAATATAAATAATAATTTGTAATGAAATTTAAAATTGTATTAACTAATATGTACTTAATTACTTGAAGTAATCTAAAAAGAAAACAGAATATTTTATTTTTGAAAAAATAATTATTAATAATACAAAAATTTAAACAGAATATGTTTTGATTTTTTGAACGTTTATTTAAAAAAATATTAATTTGGACTTGTGATAAGTAACCCGTTGAATTATTTTTCTCACTTTTCCGAACATTGCGTGGGTATTATACTAGTATTAATGGGGAAAAAACCAAATCTAATGAACATAATCATTCATAATTTCATATTAAATATAAATATCCTTTTATATTTAAAAATGTAATCTTTCATGTTCATTGGGTATAACTTTTATATTGAACCAACAAAATTTTCCATATCTCATCACAATAAAAGACTTTTATTAATAGAATCTTTATTATGCTTATTAATTATAATAATTTTTAATAATTATAATCTTTTGTATTCAATAAATATAATCTTTCATAATTATTAAATTAAAACTAAACTATTTATATTTAAAGATTGATAATCTTTCAATGAAAATATTGTGAATGGTTATTTCAGTAACTTATGATTAACTAACAGTTATGTAAAAGAGTAGCATCTTATCTAATAATATATATCAAACTATAAATTGAGATGTTTTTCAACCTTATAATCTCAAAAATTCAAAACTACTTTTCTTGATATCGTTTTTTTAGAAAAAAAGTCACTTCAATTTGTCTTTTCAAAAAGTGTTAAAAATACTTTAATATATAATTGTGAAAAACTTCAATGCATTGCACGGACACTAAACCTAGTTTTGGAATAAAAACAAAAACATTCTTGACAGGTGAAGTTTTTTGTTAGTTTGGTACTTTGAAAATAGGCACAAGATTTTGATGAAAAGTTGAACTCCCTTCGCTTGGAATTGAATGTCCCATTTTGACTTGTATGTATTTTAATAAAAAAAAGTTTTTAGTTGATTGACACATTGTATTATCAATTTTCTTAATAAAATTTTTATTAGTTTAGTAAAGAAAATTTTCAATTCTGGACAATCCATAATGAAATATAGGACATTCAATTCCATATGGAGAGAGTATTTAATACACAATGATGTGTAGTGTGATATGTAAATCAAGTTTTAGATATGGATAATGAATTAAGCAGTTACATATATTTATTTAATAATTATCATTTTTAATTAAATTAAGTTGATTAAATTCATATTGAACTAAAAATATCATTGATATGATAAATATGTAAAAAATATAAAGAGATTTTCTGAAACTATATTTTGAATAATTTTTGCTCTAATTCTTTAAATTCGACAAGGCTTAAGAAATTTGAAATCTCGCAATTTCAAGCAACCATTAATGTTCCCAATATTAATGAAAAAAAAAACCCAAATATGATGAACATAATCATTCATATTGCATATAACTTTCCTTTTATATATAAAAAATGTAATCTTTCATGTTCATTGAGTATAACTTTTATATGGAACGAATTTTTCATACCTCATTAAAATAAAAGAATTTTATTAATAGAATCTTTATTATGTTTAATAATTACAATCTTTTGTATTTAATAAGCAAAATATTTCATCATTATTAAATTAAAACAAAACTATTTGTATTTAAAGATTAATAATCTTTTGATAAAAATGTTGCAAATTATTATTTTAGTAGCTTATGATTAACTAACAGTTACATAAAAGACTATCATCTTATCTGTATATTAATAATATATATTAGTCTATAAATAGAGATGTTTTCCAACCTTATAATCACAAAAAATTCAAAACTATTTTCTTGATATCGTATTTTTAGATAAAAGTCCTTTCAATTTGTCGTTTTCTAAAAGCATTAAAATACTTTAATATATAATTATGAAAAACTTCAATGCATTGCACAAACACTAAACTTAGTTTTGAAATAAAAACAAAAACATTCTTGACATATGAAGTTTTTTTGTTGTTTTAGTACTTTGAAAATAGGCACGAGATTTTTGATGAAAAATTATATTTAATATGATATGATGTGTAGTGTAATATGTAAATCAAGTATTAGATATGGATAATAAATTAAGGAGTTATATTTATTAAAAAATGTTATTTAATAACTATCATTTTTAATTAAATTAAGTTGAATAAATTCGTATTGAACTAAAAATATTATTGATATGACAGACAAGGAAAAAAAGAAAAGAGTTTTTTCTAAAACTATATTTGAATAACTCTTGCTTTAATTCCTTCTAATGACAAAATTAATTTTAATAATAATTTGGATATTCAGTAAAAATATTATTGAATATTTATAATTTTGAGTAATCCATTCTCTTTTTTCCCTTCTCAAATATTATTATTATTGCGAATCTCACTTATTATTATGCATGTATCTATTATATGTATATTTAAAGCAGAGAATCCAAAATCAACCAGAGTCTAAGAAATTTGAAATCTCGCAATGTCAAGCAATCACCTATTTTTTCTATATTAATGCAAAAAAAAAAAATCCCGACAAATATAATCTTTCATATTCAATAAATATGATTTCTATATTTAACAAACATAATTTTTTATAATTTTTGATGATATCGATAACCTTTCAATGAAGACATGTATTAACCATTGCCTAAAAGATTATGTTTTTTTTTTGTTTTTCCTTATGAAAGCTATACTACAATTCTATAAATAGAGTAGTCAAACCAACAAATCAAAATCATACAAATTGAAAATGAAAACAAATACCTTAAAAGTTCTTTTTTGTCTTTTTAAATTTTTTGAAAGAACAAAAAAAAAAAAAACATTACAGTGTTTTTCATTTAGAAAAATATAATTTTATTTTTGTTATATTATTTAAACGAAATATGATTCATTGAAATTTCTAAATATTCCCGTGTATGACTCGCGGCAATGAAAACTAGTTATTCTCTAATTTTTTTAAAGTAATATAATGATGAATTCTTTAAGCAATTTGACTAAAAAGACATAATGTTTTAATTTTAATTTAAAAACACATTAAATTTTAGACAAAGATATCAATGTATGTTTCATAAAGGAATTTCTGAATACGAATTAGATTCATGATATCCCCACACGTGAATCTCTTGATTCATATTAAATCACGTCAGCCATACAAAATACAAGTATCTTTTTTCTTGGTTCACTAATTGTTGAGTTAACTTGAAATAAAGCAAGAAGTACACCTATAGTAGACTTGTCAATATGGATCGGACCAACTCAGGCCACGTAAGCCCACTCGAAGTGGGCTAAATAGGGCCCAGGAACAATTTTAAAAGGGCCAAATATGTTGAAGCCAAGTCCAACCCCCTTAAGCCTAAGAGCCCTCACATATTTTTTAGAATATTTTAATTTATCACTTAGCGGCTTAGGTAGCTTCCATACCTTTTACTCTACTCTCATTTACACGTATGCAACTCAAAGAATTGTTTTTTTTTCCAATTGTCTTTCTTACTTCCCTTTTTCAATCCATTGTTATTGGGTTCATTGTCTCGATGCTTGATTGTCGGTTTGTGCCAGATCTGGAAGTGAAGCTGCTAGTGAGATAAGAATTTTCTTCAAGAAAAAGAAGCGGAATGGAGAATTAGAAACTGACATGTATGTGTAGAAAAAGAGGAGAAAAGGGTGGAAGGGAGGGAGAAAGATAATGAAGTTTTATATATCAACGAGTGGAATCAAGAGAGTGACGATATCCAGTTCTGTGGAGGAAGATGACAGAGTAAGTGGTTTTGGGAAGGTGATGAAGGGGAAAAAAGGATCGCTGCGAAGGATAATGCATCATCAGGTCTTGTTGCCAGTGATCGTGATTTTGACTTTATTTTTGCCATTTCTTTTCGTCAAAATTGCTTTCCTCATCCTTGAGTTTGCTTCTTTTTTGCTCTTCATAATTTTGAATTTCTTTATGCTATTCATAATTTTGAATTTCTTTTTGCTATGTTGGAGATTGGAGAGGAGGTGACTGGCAGGAGTGGCATGCACTGGTGGTAGGAGAGTAGATTTAGGATTTTCTTCTTTGAATAAGGAATTTGGGAGAGAGATGAATGCTGAAAAGATAAGTAAAGGAATCTAACGGAAAGGATTTTTATATACAGGAATTCTATTATGTGCACCTGTGTGCACCATTAGTGAAGGTGCACACAATAGATTTCCTATATATATAAATATATAGAAATGTTAGTATGTGCTTGACCGTGTACATTAATGAGTACAGTAGTTAGTCAACTAACGGTCAAATTTAACGGTTTCTATCTTTTTTTTTTTTAACAGTTTATTAAAATTTAATCAAGTACCCTTAGGGTTTAGTTTATTCTTTTAGGGTTTAGTTTGTTCTTTTAGGATTTAGTTTATCCTCTTAGGGTTTAGTTTACCATTAGTCGACCGTTAGTTGACTAAATACTGCACTCATTAGTGTGTACGGTCAAACACACACTATCATTCCTCTATAAATATATATATATATATATATATATATATATATATATATTTGTTGTAAAAGCCCTTTTGATTTGTGGGTTAGCCCTCTTCCTAGTGAGTTTTGCTCATGAAAACCCAATTCTAAATGGACCTTTTAAATTTTAATTTGGCCTAATGCAGATATATATATGTTGCCCATGATCATATATGGGCCCATGAACCTCCATGGGCCTAGCCTAAATTGATAGACGTAACCTATAGGCATGTCCATAATCATTTTCACAAAAGCTATTTGATAAGGTGGCATTCCATTTGTATGTTTGTTAAGGGATTATGCCACCACATAATAATTAATGTCCAATATCATTAATAAATTAGGTTTAGTGTCCTTATATAACGCATGGTTTTTTTTTTATAGAAAATAAATATAATTTTTAATACTTTTAGTAAAAATATCATTAAATAATATATTATTTTATTTTTTCTCCAGTTCGTTAACTTTTATTAATAAATATTAAAATAATGTTATTTTGTTTATTTTTTTCAATTATAATTTGAATAAACTATGGTTTTTCACATCATATTTATTTCTCGTTTTTGCTTATTTAATGGATCATGAAAAATTATGTTCATTAAATTAAAAAATGTTCATTAAATATAAAAGAACTTCCTTAGTTTAGCAGTTTATGAAAGGTACGTTCATTAGATATAAATAAAATAGTAATCAATTTGTTTCTAAAAAAAAAATGTAGCATGTTAATTATAAAAGAACATGGTTTTTTTTTTATAGTAATAACTTAAAAGAAATTAAGAAAATTTATTATTTCTTTTTTAAATAAAACATGAAAGATTATGTTCGTTAAATATAAAAGTTATATTCATTGGATCTGGATTTAAAAAACTCATTAATATCTTGATGTTAAACTAACAATAGGTTGCTACTTGAAATTGTAAAATGTTAACTTTCTTGAGCCCTCATTGATTTGGGGTCTATGCTTTAAATATACATAGTACACCAATGGGTTAATTTCCAAAAACTAAACATGAGACACTAAAAAAAGTGTAATTGATGGGGCTCAAAATATGAACATCGGGTCACCCAAAACCGTGATGACGTCAATCAACTGCAACCTGAGAAGAAAGAAGAGATTAGTTATCGGAGGTGGGCTGTGCTCGGGGAAGAGCTCCGATGCTTAAGTCAGTATTTCGAGAGTAATTAGGAGTAATCAGTTCTTAGAGAGACTGTCTTTTGTGTGGCTTATCCGATTCGTCCATAGACCGTGTCCAATTCGATTATTTAAAAGAGAGATCAGTTACCTCCTTAATCTGGGTTCTACTATTACACAATAGTATTCCGTTAGGATAGTTGTGGGATCATGGAATCCTGCCACCTACTATTAGAATCGTTTCCCTGGGTTGAGATATCTTGCCATTCATGTCGCTGCCGAGAGCTACGAGCTCGCCAACTGACCTTTGGACCAGCTTTGTGACCTGCCCGTGGATATCGAGGGTCTAGGCTATCTCGTCCGGGAGGTCGCTTCGAGTGGTAGTAGGCTCGTGGAAGATGTTAAGAGTCGCGCACATCTAATCGTGGCATTGAAGATGTATGAGACGAGTTGGGAGTTACCAAGTTGTGGGTCGAGGTCGAGTGGTGCCTCTCTCGAGCTCATTTAGGAGGTCGGTGGTAGCAGGTTGCTGCCCACCTATCCTTATTAATTCTGTGAGTCTGACTTTCAGGTATTGAAGGTTGGGGCCTTGGACCTATTTGGGTTGACTTCTGTTCGGGTTGTGCTCGTTTGTGTTGATTTGTCCGGGTTGTACCTATTTCTCCCATCATTACCCCCCTTTAGGCCTAGCGAGCTCAGAAGTCATGGTGCCTAAATTACCATCTTCAAGTCTTAGCCGCTAACAGTTTGTCGATTCCTTGTAACAGCTAGCATTGGGTACCTTTCCACTCACGTCTCTAGTCGAGAGTCGCAAGCCGACTTTTAATTTTTCGGCCTCAAGCAGAGTTGCGCACACTTGGTCGCAACATGGAAGGTGTATGAGGACGATTGGGACCCACCGGGTCGTAGATCGCGGACCCGTGAGGCCTCTGTTGTGCTCATTTGGAGGTTGGTGACTTGAAGGTCCTTGACCTGGGAGGTCGATGGTAGGGGGTTTTGGACCACTCGTTCCTCGAGACTTGCTAGTCTGACTTTCAAGTATTAGAAATTACTATCTCCAAGTCGTGAGTCTGACCTTCAGGCGTTATGAATCATCATCTTCAGGTCGGGGGCCTTACCTTCCGGCATTAGTGATTGCCATCTCTAGGTCGTGAGCTTGACTTTCAAGTATCAAGAGCTACATCTCTAAGTCGTGGGGTTGACCTTTAGGCATTATGAATTGCCATCTGTAGGTCGAGCCATTTCTTGTAGCTGCTAGTGAGCTTGACCTTCAAGTATTAAGGGTTACCATTTTTAGGTTGGGACCCTTGGGAGGTCGTGACGCTTCATTCTATAACTTCTATTTCTGGAAGGAGGCATGTCTTTCTAGATTCCTGGAGAGCTAAATCGCTTAGTCTTGATGCGGGAGATCACATTGTTTCTGCTTGGGAAAGAAATTGAAGCTTTTCTAGTTTTGGAAAGTCATCTCTACTCAGTTTTTGGAAAGTCACGATGCTTAGACTTCAGAAGAATAACTGACTTGTTTTGGGTTTTTAGGAGGTTGCCTTATTCTGGGTTTTCCCTTTTTGGAAACTAAGCCGTTTCAGTTTTAGAAGGTTGCCCCGTTTCGCAACCTTAGAGACTCCTTCTTCCATATAAATTAGGAGTCTTGGAATTTTTAGGATTTACCTAAACTTTCTCACAGCTTGCTTGAATTTACAAAGCCATCCACTTAGAATTTCTTCCTTCTTTTTTACCCTTGCATTCAATTTCTTTAGGATAGCTTCCTTCCTTCCGAGACCTTATCGAGTGAGTTTTCTGACTTTTTCATCTTTTCACACAGTCTCAACATGTCTAGTGTGCCATCCATATCATCTTCTATGGGGGGGGGGGGGGGGGTTGCACCTTCTTCTTATCTGATTGACTTGGAAAACAGGGTCTTTTATCTTCCCCCGGTGTTGACTAGAGCACCCTTTGTCAAAACTTTGACCTTTGATCTCTCTGAGATAGAAGCCCATTCTGTGCCTTCTGCTCTAAACCCTGGCCTCATCTTTAACATCTGTGGTGAATGGGGACTAGAAAAAGACGAGTTGGTTGCCATCGAAACGCATGAGCACCCTTACAGTAAATGTGATGGACATATAGTCCTTTATCTTTCTAGTCTTAGGGAAGGCATTCTTCTCCCTCACCTTCATCCCATGTTTCTCGATCTCGCCTACTTTTGGCACTTCTTTTCCCAAATTGTGCCTAACTCTTCTCGGACTATGGTTGCTTTCATAGCGACCTGTCCTTTATACTGAATTCTAGTTTCTCTGGAGCTCTTTAGGTGTTTCTTCAAATTATTCTTTTCCTCGGCTTTTCCAAAGGATATCTTCAGCTTATCTCGCGGCATAAGCTAATAGGTCCCTTTCAGTCCTTCGTGGGGGAGTGGAAACCTTTCTACTTCTTTGCTCGTCTTCTAGACCACTTGTCCTGATCAGAGACTTACCCAGATTGGAGCCTGAATTGCTCTTTTTTCAACGAGCTTCTTGCCTTGTCTGTTGAACAGGTTGAACACAGGGATTTCTTGATGGACCTAGTCAATTTAGACAAGCAAAAGGTGGAGTGTGCTACCCCAATTTGGCCTGAATCCTTCCTTCACCTTGCTGGACTAGGTGACCCAGCAGAGCGTGATCTTCCTTTCATTACAAAAACTATGGGGATATCCAATTTTTGTAGGAAGTTTGCTTACTTTTGCTGAATTCCTGTTTTTACTGACAGCTATTCTCCTTTTTTTTTTTTTTGTGCCTTTGCAGCAATGGGCTTGTTTCTTCCTTATCTTCCCCTGGCCTCTACCTCCTCAGAGGTAGAGGCCAGGGCACCATTGGTGCTTACTTTACTGGGACCCCTGCTATCAAAGTTCCCATTCCCTGGGGCAAGAGGAGAGTAGTAGTTGCGAAGAGAAGCAGGGGAGCCACCAAACGAAGCTCTGCGGCTGTAGGGATGGCTGCTTCTGATATGCCTCTCAAGATTACCAGCTCCTCTTCTTCACCTTTCTCCCAAAATGCTAAGAAGGTTCCCTTGCCCCTGCGGCTTCAGAGCCTATTGAGGAGGTCGCCTCAAACTTTCAAAAGGTCGAAGAGTGCTGTTTTGGCTACTTATTCCTTTGAGGGGATAGCGAGGTGGGTTCCCGACCTCACTATGGAGTTTGCTGATTCCCGACTCTAGTGGCCTCATGCTCAATCCTTCTTGATGGAGTGCGTGAATTCCATTGACTGGGAAATCTTCTGGCAACTGACCGATGAGGAGGTCGGAAGGTTTATTGCCTCCCTTCACTCTACGGTATGTTTTTTGTGACCTTCTGTGAACAAGGCAATTGATTCCATCTTACTGTTACTCTCATGTTGACCTTCTCTCCCTTTTGTAGAATCATCTTTTTCTTGGCTTGCACCTGAGAAGACTGGCCGAGAAGGCCAACAAGGATCGGGAGTTTGCCTCCCTAATTTTCGAGCTTCAGGATGCCAAGGTCAGCTTGGATAAGGAGGTTGCTGAGCTCATGGCTTCTGTTGAGCACGCCAAGGCCTCTGCTGACTATGGTAGCAAACTTCTCGACGCATGTGAAAAAGAAATTGTGGTAGTTCAAGCCAGCAGTATAGCAATGTCCGAGGCTCTTAACGTGGCTGACAAGAAAAAGGCTGAGCAAGAGGAGCGTATCATGGAGCTCAAGGTTAAACTGGGGGAGTTCCAAGGGCTCTGTGATGAGGATGGTGACCTTTCAATGGGGAAACTCGAGGAAGTCCCTGTCTTAAAAAAGAATGTGGAATCTCTGATGAAGCCTTAGATGGTATCTTTGTACACAGAGGTGGTGGATGAGCATAGAGGACTCAACCCGAGGATGAAGACCAATCCATCCCTCAATTCCTCACTCTATCATCCAAAGTCAATTGCTTTCCTCCCTTGGCAGCGGGAAAATCAAGGACCAGCTTCTCCAGAAAAGGTTGCTACTGTAGAGACTTCGGCTCAGGTCGGCCAAGCTGATGAGGTCAGTTCAAGGAAAGGGAAAAAACCCATATAGGTTGCTTCCGTGGTTGAGGAGGTCTTGGATGTCGTTCCCCAAGCCATGGTATCCCCCGAAGGTATTCCAATGTTTTGCGGAGTGGATGAATTTGCTCAAATTTTCCCTCACCTCAAGCGTAAATATTTTGGACTAGGTACCCAGCCTTTTTCAGGATACCAATCCATTGTTTATGTAGCCTTTCGGTCTGACTATATTTCCTTCTATTTTGCAAGTCCTTCTAGGGAACGCTGGTGAAAAGGGGGTCCCTCTAGGCAGCTCTGAGCCAATCACTATTCCAGAGGAGGAGGATGATGATAATGCGCCAACCGTGCAACGTCAATCTCCGAAGTAGCCTTGAGCCTCTTTTTGTAATAGCTAGGACTTTATGCACTTGACTCTTTTTAATTTTTGCCTTTCTAAATATTTGCAGGTTCCTATTTGTGGCCTTCTGTTTTTTCTATGACAATTCCATTTCCTTCAATGATTTGTCTTTACATTCAAAGTCTTTCAATAATAGTATAGTGCACTTGAACTGTTTTGGCACTAAAGTAACCAACATAGGCATAATATCCACATAAGCTTAAAACACTTAGCTTTAACTTGTGCTTTGTTCAACCTGGGTTGTTGAGGTCGCCATTAAGTTGTTGAGGTCACCACGATGCTCGATGAGGTCCTTTTGACCATCTTTCCGAGCTCAATTGATAGCAAAGTCTTTGATGACCATAATGCGTAGAACTTCTTTAAGTGGCAAGTATTCCAAGGTCTCAGGAGTTATCTTCCTTTGAGATCAGTGAACTTGTAGCTCCCTCCTCTGTGAACTTCTTGGATCATATAGTGTCTTTCCTAGCTTTCTTGCAGCTTGGTCAGTTGTCCTTGTTTGCTGACATTTGACCTTTTGAGGACCATTTCTCCAACTGTGAAGTGTCTTTCTTTCACTTTTTTGTTGAAAAAATTTCCAACCTACCTTTTGTAGGTCCTATCTACATCCAATGCTTTTTTTCTGATCTCTTCGAGGAGGTTGAGGTCTGCCCTTCTCTTCCCCTTGTTTAAGATTGAATTATATTCAATCAGTCTTAAAGATTACATGCTGACCTCGACTGACATCACTACCTTTGTGCAAACGCACAAATTGAATGGCGTTTCTCCAGTAGCTTTTTTAGGAGTTGTTTTGTATGCCCATAGAATGCTCTAAATTACATCAGGCCAAGCAGTTTTGCGACCTTTTTTTTAAAGCTCGGTTAGCCTTTTCTTGAGTGCTTCCATAATGGTCCTATTGGTGACCTTAGAGAGCCCATTAGCCTGGGGATGAGCTACAGAGGTTAACCTCTGCTCAATGTTCATGTTTTCACAGAATGTTTTGAACGGGTCGCCAATAAACTATCTGCAATGGTTTGAGATTATAGCTCAGGGTATCCCAAACCTGCATATAATGTTTCTCCAGACAAAGAACTAAACTTTTGGTGATGAGATGGTTGCCATTGGTTCTGCTTCAACCCATCTGGTGAAGTACTCCATGGCAACAATCAAGAACTGAAGACCCCCCACTCTTTTTGGGAAGGGTCCTAGTATGTCAATGCCCCAGATATCAAATGGTACTGATGCATTGATATATTGGTACCTTGTTGATGGCACATGTGATTTGTTCCTGTCCAACTAGCAGCTCGTGCATTTTTGTATGTTTTTCTCAATGTTTGAAACCATTGAGGGCCAGTCAGTATCTTCTTGGCGACAGTCTTTGCTCCTATGTGTGATCCACATATTTTGTTGTGCACCTGCTCAATGACATATTGTCCCTCTCCTTGGCTTAGACATTTAAGTAATGGCCAAGTGTATGACCTCCTGTATACCTCGTCATCTCCTATTAGGATGTAGTGAGGTGCCCATCTTCACACTTGGTGAGCTTCTTTTGGGTCTTGTAGGAGGTCGTTATGCCTGAGGAATCTGTAGATTGGATATCTCCAATCTTCTTGATCCTTTATAACCAAGCTCTCGTCCTGGTTTATGCTTGGAGAGCACAGCTGTTCTACCAGTAGCTCTGCATCAGTTTCGGCTATCTCTTGATAAACTTTGGACAATGTAACTGCTTTTGCATTTTGCTCTCTGGGTGTCTACTCTATGAGAAAGTGCTCAAGCTTGCAGGTGATATCCCTTACTTGTTTGAGATATTTGATCATGTTGTCCTCTTTGGCTTCGTATTCTCCAGTGACCTGGCTGGCTATAACCTGTGAATCTGTTTTAGCATGTAATTTCTGCACTTTGAGAGCTCTTATAAGTCTTAGGCCTTCTAAGAGAGTTTCATATTCAGATTCATTATTCGAGGTTGGGAAGTTGTACTTCATAGAGTAAGGGATTCCTCGAGGTAACAATAATGAGGTACAAAAATTTTTCGAGGTCCGAATATCTAACTTTGGGACCTCTGCGCAATCTGCTTACATAATAGATAGGGAATTGTAAACCTGACCTTTCTACTAATAGCATTAAGCTGACTGCCTTTTCTGTCACGATGAGGTACATCAAGATCTCCTCCCCCAACCTTGGAGAGACAAGCTGAGGTGGTTTTCCAATGAACTCTTTCAGCTTGTCAAAAGCTGCTTGACAATCCTCAGTCCACTGGAAGTCTTTTAGCTTTTTGATGACCTCATAGAATTTCTCTCCTTTATATGAAATTTTGTTGATAAAGTGCCCTAGTGTTGCCATCTTTCCTGTCAAGCTTTGGACTTCTTTGACGTTTGGAGGGAGTTCCATGTCTATCAGTGCCTTGATTTTGTTCGGATTGGCGTCAATGCCCCATTCTTATATCATGAAGCCCATGAATTTCCTTACTGAAACGCCAAAAGTGCATTTTTCAGGGTTAAGCTTCATGTGGGCAACCTTTCGGGTTTGGAAAGTCTCCCCAATGTTGTCAATAAAATCTTCAGAGGTCTTGGATTTGATTACAATGTCGTCCATGTAGACCTCTATGTTCCTCTTGAGCTTATTCTTCAATACTTTATGCATAGCTCGCTAGAGTTCTGCCCTTTGTTCTTCAGACCGAATGACATTTTTGTATAGCAGTACGTCTCGACCTCTGTGATTTACGAGGTCTTTTCCATGTCTTCTACTGCTATTGGGATCTGGTGGTACCCCTTATATGCTTCTAGGAAGCACAGCCACTGATATCTAGCTATTGAGTCCACCATTTGATCAATGCTTGGGAGTGGGTAGGAGTGCTTCTGACAATATTTGCTCAGTGTGGTGAAATCCACACATGTCCTCCATGTCCCTTCTTTCTTTGGGACCATGACTGGAATGGCCAGCCATTCGGGGTACACGACCTCTTTCAGAATTCTTGCATCAAGAAGAGCTTGGACTTCTCTGGCTATGACCTCATTTCGCTTGGGGGCAAAGGTCCTCTTTTTCTGCTTCACCGGCTTGACCCCTGGTTTGAGGCCAACCTTATGTTCAGCAATTTTTCAATCTACCCCCTCGAGGTCTCTAGGTTGCCAGGCGAAGACTTTTAGGTACTCTTGAAGGGAGTCCATGAGCTTCCCTTTGATTTTAGGAGGTAAAAACTCTCCTACTTTTATCTTTTTCTCTGGGAATTTTGGCTTGAGAAACACTTTCTCTAATCTGCCGGTTGCCTGGATTCTGTAATCATCATTCTCTTTCGGGAGGTCGATGTAGTTTTCCTTCTCAAGCTCGGGTGAGCTCTCTTTGTTACCTTCAGTGATGTAACATTCTACGCGAGCTGTCTCTCCTCTTCTAGGATAATCCAGGTATCTCCAACTTGGAATTTCATGCTGTAGTTTAGTAGAGAGATTTCTGCTCTTAGGTCCATGACCCCCTCTTCTGTACAAAATTACGTTGTAGGTTCCAGGTGTGTCGACCACCATCTAATCCATCGCCACAATGACGTCCTTGTCATTCGCACGAACTGTAATTGGGACATGAAGGATCCCATCCTAGTAGGTCGTGCTGCCATTAAAGCTGGTCAGAACTGTGTCCGACCTTATCAGTAAGCTCTTGTTTATCCCCATCTAGTAGAATGCCTTTTGGAAGAGGACATTCACAGCACTCCCAGTGTCTACCTAGATCTTGCGCACTAGGAAGTCTCCGATCTGGAGGGACACTGTTAGGGGTTCTGAGTCTTCCCCTCGAGCTCGTTTTGACCTTTTTTTGATGGCATTTATTTCAATGACCAGAGCTCACTGAATCTGGGAGGCTACTGGAGGTAGATTAGTAGGTCCGTGTTCCTTGCCAAGGACTCTTGCAGGTGGCCCTCTTTGATTAACCTCTCAATCTCGCATTTGAGGTCGAAACAATCCTCTGTGAGATGACCGTGGTCCTTGTGGTATTGGCAGTACTTGGTAGGGTCTCTTTTGGTCACGAGACTTTTACGAGGTCTTGGAGGCTTCATGAGACCTCTTTTCTCCATGACCACCATAATTTCAGCCTGTGAGGTCTTCAGAGGAGTGGTCATGAGGTCGAGGATGGGATTCCTTTTCTTGTCTAAAGTTCCTCCCTTTGAGTAGGTGGTCCTTCCTATCCCTTTTCAAGGACTGAGGGCTTTTTGGTCCCCCTTTGTTGTCTTTTTCAATGGCTGAGGCAAAGCCAGGGATCTTCTTCTAGACTGCTGTTTCCTCAGTCTTGATCAATTTTTCTAGGAGCGACTACAGCTCTATTTATGGTTTTTACTTTCTCCTCGGCCAGCCTAAGGGCTTGCAAACCTTGTTCAAAGGAAGTGATGTAAATGGCATCATTCTCCTGGACCGCTGTTTCCTCAGCCTTGATCAGTTTTTCTAGGAGCGATTGTAGCACCTTTATGGTTTTTAGTTTCTCCTTGGCCAGCTTAAGGGCTTGCAAACCCCTTTTGAAGGAAGTGATGTAAATGGCATTATTCTTCTGCGTGATCTCCATTGCTTCATCAGTGAAGTGACCAAGGTTTTTAAAATTGAGAGTGTAAGTAAACTCGTTGGGGCTCTTGTAAACTCGGATCGTAAACTCATCGAGTTTACATCCTGAATAAATATATATATTAAATAATTTATATATCATCATAATAAAATAAATATCCCAATAATATGGCAAAAAAATGTGTAAAGTTCATATTTATAAGCAATTCCAAATAAAATTACAATAAACTAACAAGTTTTATAAAACTAAAATTTATCTAACATTTTTTAAAACATCAATCATCAAAATCAAATTTCATGAAAACATAAAAAACTAGATGAATAAGAAAATACATCAATCATCAAAATTAAGACTCAAGAAAGTCCATTGCAAAATTATCATCACTAGCTGTTTGTTCTTGTCTCTTTGGGGACATTGCAATAGGTGAAGTGGCAAACTCGCAGATCATAGGTCTTGAGTTCGATCAACATCCTCCTGGATAAGTGGAATGTCAAGGTGTATGCGAACTGACCCAGACAAAAATTTTTTTTTTTTAAAAAAAAAACTTGTTGTTTGTTCTTTGCCACTATCATCATCATCAAACTGAATATCCAAATTATCTTTAGGATCCAAGCGGTTTGAGCTTTCTAAATTATTAAAATGTTACAAAAGTTTAAAAATTAAATTTATCTATATTATATAAAAATGAGATATTTATAAATGTATTATTAGAATACACTTGGATTTATTTTGTAAAAGAGTGGTGATATATAAAACACATTAAAAAATGAATATGTAAAGGTTTGTTGGAGAGTTGGTAGGTGCATTTGAGTGCACTTGTGAGCACTCAAGTTTGAACCCTGACGAGCATGGGTTTGACGAATTTTATTTATTTATTTTAAATTTGGGCTAGTCAAACTCTGTCAACTTAGACGATTTTACCGAGTTGACTTGCGAGTTTACCGATTTTACCTCATCTTTAAAATTTGAGCCGATTTTAAACTTTTATGCCCCCTAAAATCGTAAACTCGTGCGAGTTTATGAGTCTACTCACGATTTTGACAACCATGGAAGCGACTATAATAGCTTCTCGTACTCTCTCCAAATTTTTGCTTGATATTGAAGAGGTCGTTAATGTCTTTTTTACACCTCATGCTGCTTTGATCGTTTTTCAGAAACAACTCTTTCAGTTGTGTCCAGCATGAGATGCTTTCCTCTGGGATGCCTTTGAACCAAGACTGGGCCTTGTTGGTTAGTGTTGACCGAAAGGCTCTGCATTTAACATGGTCAGGATAATCGAACATTTCCATGTACGACACATACTCGTCTATGTGCTACAGTGGTTCCCTTGTGCCATCATACTTTGGCTCCAAGTTGCTTTAAATCCTGGCGACATCCAAGTTGTTCAGATACAGTGGACAAATGGTGAGGGTTCCGAAAAGTCCACATTGCTCTGTATCTCATGATCTCCATTCCTATCCTGATTGGCTGGAGGAGTTGCTCTCCCCAGTGGATTGGGGGCTACCCTTCGAGCGTTATTGCCTGTGATTTCGGTCAGGCTTCATCGAGGTGGCATCCTTTCTCCAAGAGGAGTTCGCAGCTAGCTCCCCTACTCTTCAGGATCCTGTCTCTAGCTTCGTGACATGGCTGCCTGGTTGAGCATGTCTCTTAGGTCTTAACTCCTTCCATTGTTCGGGGTTTCTCTGAGGTCGTTCATAGGTTGAATTCTCCTCCCTATGACCTTTCTTGCTCTCCACCTACTTCTCGACCTACTTCATTAGGTCAGAGGTCATTCCTTGCTTCTGAAGGTAGAGGATGGGCAAGTTGTGTATTTTCTACCTGGCCTCGGGGTGGTTGTGATCTCTCCAGGAAGGCATTGGAGAATGTCTCGTGGACATATAATCTCACCAGTCGGAGATTCCCTCCAGGGCTGCCACCATTCGTTCTAGGAGGTCCGTTAGAATTGATATCTACATTCTGCCAGATCTCTATGGTTAGGGGTTATTGCCATTGGCAATATAATCAGGGTGTCGCTGCTTAGGCCTCTCTTGTACACGTGGAGGGTTCATTGGGGCCCTCCGAGATGGACTAGATTGTGATGGTCGTGGTGGCTCCTGTCGTGCGGCCGAGATTGGGCTATTGTTCTCTACCAGGAGTGGACTGTCTTGTCGGTGTGCAGTTGCGTCTGCGTATAGGCTGTGAATGAGTTATCAGGCTTTTTTATTTTTTTTGTCTAGGGAAGAAAGCTAAGCTTTTTTTTTTCTCTTCTGATTTCCCATAGACGGCGCTAGAAGTGATGGGGGTCCAAAGTGAACTCCGGGTTACCCCAAAACCATGATGACATCAATGACTGCAACTTGAGAAGAAAGTAGAGATGGTCACCAGAGGTGGGTTGTTCTCGGGGAAGAGCTCCGATACCTAAGTCAATATTCTGAGAGTAATTGAGTGTAATTAATTCTAGAAATGACCTATTCTTTTTCGTAGACTGATTATGATTCGATTATATAGAAAAGAATCAATTACCTCTACGATTAGGACTTTGCTTCTACGCAACAGTAGGCAATTAGGATAGTTGTGAGATCATGGAATCCCGCCAACTACTCCTAGAATTGTGGAGTTTCCCTTGGTTGGGATATCTTGCCATTCACGTATCTATCGAGAGCTACGAGCTCTCTAACTGACCTCTAGACCAACTATATGACCTATCTATGGATGTGACGTAGAGCTAGCCCACGAAGATATTCAGGAGGGCCCATGCAGGTCCAGGAGGTTGCAGGAGAAGTTTCAAGGCTATCGGAGTTGATCGAAAAAAGTTTTGGGGTCAAATCAGAAAAATTGAAAAGTAATGGGCGTGTCAAAATGGGCTCAAATTTGACAGGTCGAACCGAGACGGTTCAATGAGTATTGCTCAAAGCTACCAAGGCTGTTTTTTGGCCATTCGAGACCATCTTGACGGACTTTTGGGCCTTTTTCAGTTTTCTGTAATTTCTAGAAATTTTTGGGGTCTTTTCATAATTTTTCCTGCTTTCGGTTTAGGGTTTATTTATTGCCGTTTTCGTTTGATTGTTGGCAGATTTTGATGTTTTGAAACTTTTGAGTATTTGTTCAATAAAATTTCGAGTATCATAGTGTCTCAAGAATATTGTTGTTTTATTCTTGAATAGCCCTTTCCTGTAATAAGACTTTTGAGTGAAGTTGATTACAGTTGAGGTTCTAATTTCCCCACCATAATTTCTGTTTTGCGTCAAGACGTCGTGGGTCTTGACTGTCTCTTCTAAGAGGTCACGTCGAGTGATCGCAGGCTTATGGGGATTGCTAGGAGTCGTGCACGGTTGGTCGTGGCATGGAGGATATATGAGACGAGTTGAGAGTTACTAGGTTGTGGTCTGAGGTCTATTGGTACCTCTCTTGAGCCCATTTAGGAGGTCAGTGGTAGCAGGTTGCTGCCCACCTGTCCTTGTTAACTTTGTGAGTTTGACTTTTAGGTATTGAAGGTCGGAGCCTTGGGTCCGTATGGTTAACTTTTGTCCGAGTCCTACCCGTTTATGTTGACTTGTTTGGGCCATACCCATTTCTCCCATCACTAATTATTCCAAAATTTATTTGCCATAATTCATTCAACTCACCAGGAATATCAAACAACTAGATGAAGACCTATGCAATGAAATATGTATATACGAAAATGTTATAGAGTACATCAATGTTAAGTGTTTAGTTGTGAAAGTTAACAAATACTTTTTTTTTAATTTTAAAAATAATAAATTTGATCCAATACCCTAGGGTTTTGTTTATTTTTTTAAGGTATAATAAATAAAATATATTTATTAAAAGTAATTTTTTTAGAGTGCACTAGTGCACTCTATATATATATATTTATATATATTTATCCCATTTTGACTTGCATAAATTTAAGAAAATTAGTTGACTTAGTTCTTTTTACTCTTAATACTACCAATTCCTTAAGAGAATTTTAACTAATTTTAAAAATGAGACATTCATTTATGGATAACTCAAAATAGAAATGTAAATAGTCAATTTCTGATGGAGGGAGTATTTATTAATAGAAAATTGATATTTTAAATTTTAACATGCCTAGAAATACTACTGTTCATCCGCTTGCATTCCTCCAAGTAAAAAAGTTATGCCTGATTAAATATTTTTCATCTTAGTGCTTGTAGTGGATCGTTTTTTTCAAATTTCAGATCTATCTTTAAATCTCATAGTTTTTATTTAGAAATTTATTTTATATTATTTTAGAAAAGTTAAAATACTTTTTTAGTGGTCTACTATAAAAAAAAATTAAAAGTCATTTGATAATGTGCATCTAAATCACCAATAAATATATGATCTTGGCAAAATTGAACTAATAAATATATAGTGTCAATGTGTTTTATTCTTGCAAACATATTATAAGGTGTGATTTACTGTTCATATTTATATGCGTAGTTTATTTCTCTAATATGAGCGAAGTTTCTTTTTTTCTTTCTTTCTTTTTTCTTTCTTCCAGTTTCTTGAAAATCATATTAAATTGAAGGATGTATATGTTTACATTTGGCATATTTATCAATAAAAAAATTATTTATTATGAATATTACAAAGGATGTAATGCTTATTATTTAGGGATTTTTTTTCTTATAAATTTAATATTTTTTTTCTTATGATGAGTTGTTTCTTCAATTTGCACAAACCAAAATATAAATTTCAATCAAGGAACATATAGTCTTACCATACCAAAATTTTAGTTGAGAGGTCATAAACTTGGTACCTTGGTCTTTGTTACATCATTAAGACAACAAAAAAAAAAAAAAAAAAAAAACAACCAAAAAAAAAAAAAAAAAAAAAAAAACCACCATAACGATGAAGTAAAAAAAAAACCCCTCTAAATTAATTCTTGGTCTGAAACAATTTCAATTTTCCAGCACTTACCACCAGCCCATTTTTCTTGATGATGTCTAGAAAAATATTCAAATGTTTAAAGTGTTGTTCTAATGACTCACTAAACACTAATACATCATCCATGTATACAATTGTAAAAGGAGTAAAAAGGTTGAATATATCATTCATAACCTTTTGAAATTCTGATAGTGCATTTTTCAATCCAAATGGCATTACATTTCATTCATATTGTCCAAATGATACATTAAAAGCTGTTTTACACTTATCCTTTTAGATATTTTAATCTACCAAAATCCTGATTTCATATTAAATTTACTATAAATAACAGATCTAATTGTTCTTTTAAGTAAATCTCTTTTGTTAGGAATGGGGTATCTAATCCATTTTAATACC
>JAOXNR010000028.1:10891073-10911651 GCA_028571225.1 Parsonsia alboflavescens
AATTAAAGCTACTTTATTTATGTGATTTGATGTTGGTGATGCCTTCATGCTTATGCAATTTAGTTGATTAAATTTATCGGTCGCTACGACGTAAGTTTAATTGATTAGATTAGGGATTTTATTTCTCTATGAGAAGTAGATCCATTCAAAGAATAGGAATTTGAGCGCTAAGATATATTCTATAATCAACTACTTAAGTGTGTTATTTGATCAATGTTTATCCCCATAGCAATTGAAATACAGATTGTTTTATGTTAAGAGCTTTCTCATCTTTATTCTCTCCTTTTTAATTAGCTTTTTAGTTCTTTATTTAACTTTATTTTTACAAACTCTTTCAAAGATTCCCCCTTTTTGTCACTTATTAATTGGTTTTATTTAAATTGAAATTCAATTCCTTGTGGGTTCGACTCTACTTGCCCTAACTACATTAGTTTTGGTGGATAGGTTTAATTTGTTCGTGTGACGACGCACGGCCAAGAGTGAGGTTGAGGATGTTAAGACTGTTGAGAATGAGGATGCTAAAAAGGAAGCTGCAGTGGTTAATATGATCCACCTAGTCGGGATTCATATTTTCTATGTGATGTTGCTAATAAGTTTGTTCCGTTCGACAAAGCTTTGTTCGGTTCAGATGAATTCAATGCTGGTAAGTTCTTGAAAACCCGATTAGGAATTTGCACAGTAAAATTGGTCAAAGTTGCTGGTGTGTTCCCAAAACTCCTCCGATGTCGAAGTTAGAAAACTTGTTTAGCAATGTAGAAATATGAGTTGTGAGTTATGGGATGCAAAAGTCACATACCTTTGGTAGTTGGTTATTAAATTCTTATATAGGCTTATGACTATAAGGGTAGTCATTGAAAGTTTGATGTGGGATATGTAATGAACAGTGCCAGACTGATAAACAATACTTGTGTCGTGTGTTACATCGAGCTATCTTTGGGATGAGATTTCTCTCTTGTCATTAATCCCTTTTACTCATGTGATATATCAAAGTAAAGTTCTCAGTACATAGATTAAACTTAGTATTTGATTTGTAATTAACTATCAAGTTATCATGGTAGAAAATGTGGTCAAACTAGTGACCTTGGTGTATAGTATACACCACTACGATTGTGGGAGAAAGTATTCTGTAGAGAGAATGGTTTTGAGTCTCATAATGGTGCTAAGCACATTCATTGGATGTTCACTTATGACTTGCTTAGATTGGATCCAAGTTTAGAACCACCGCTGATCTCTTCAAGCATAAGGCACATTGTGGCCACTTTTGAAGATTTGACATAGCTGTTTTTTAAAGAATTTGAGACAGGGTTGTATAGGGCCACTTCTGCCCCAAACACAAGCACGTGAGATTGGTGTTGTTGATGATCCTGTCGGTTACATTCCTTCCGACCATGATGTTGCCAACAAGGAGGGTAAGGGTTTCAAGAGTGAGGTTGGTGAGGCTTGTGGTGATGAGGGCAAGGATGAGGATGTTGAGGTTGTTGAGAATGAGGAAATCGAGGAGGTGTTCCCGTTATCCGCCTAGTCAGGGTTCGTATTTGCTACATTTGTGGGAGTAAGTATTCCATAGAAAAAATGATTTCAAGTCTCATAATTGGAGGTCACTTGCGACTTCCTTAGATGTGGATCCAAGTTTAAAACCAATGCTGATCTCTTCAAGAAAAGGAAAACCGCGGTCACTTATGAAGATTTTAACACAGTTGTTTTTAAAACATTTCAGACATTGTTGCATGGGGCCACTTTCGTCCCATGCACAAGCACTTGAGATTGGTGTTGTTGATGACCCTGTCGATGAGAACCCTACCGACCATGATGTTGTCAATGAGGAGGGTAAAGGTTCCGAGGGTGAGGTTGGTGACGCTGGTGCTGGTGAGACTTGTGGTGACTAGGATGAAGATGTTGAGGTTGTTGAGAATGAGGGAGCTGAGAAGGAAGCTACAGATCTTCCAGTTATCCACACAGTCAGGGTTTGTATTTGCTACAATGGTAGGGGAAAATATTCCATAGAGCTAATGGTTTTGATTCTCATAATTAGAGGTTCATTTGTGAATTTCTTAGATGTGGATCCAAGTTTAAGACCACTATTTATCTCTTCTAGCATAAGGAAAATTGTGGACATTTCTGAAGATTTGACATAGTTGTTTATTAAAGCATTTGAGACATAGTTGCATGGGGCTACTTCAAACCCATCCACAAGCACTTGAGTGGTGCTATTGATGGCACTGTCAGTGAGGCTTGTCGACCATGATGTCGCCAACGAGGAGGGTGAGGATGGTGGTGATGAGGGCAAGATGAGGATGTTGAGGCTACTAAGGATGAGGAAACTGCAGTTGTTCCTGTTTTCCACCAAGTTGGGATTCGTATTTGCTACGAATATGGGAGAAAGTATTACGTAGAGAGAACGATTTTGAGTCTAATAATTGGAGGTTCACTTGCGATTTCCTTAGTTGTGGATCCAGGGTTTAGAACCAATGTTGATCTTTTCTAACATAAAGCAAATTGCAACCACTTTCGAACATTCAACATAATTGCTTTTAAAATTATTTAAGACATAGTTGCATGGGGACACTTCTGCTCCATGCATGAGCACTTGAGATTTGTGCTGCTGATGACCCTATTCGTGAGGACCCTACCTATCATGATGTTGCCAACAAGGACAGTGAGGGTTCCGAGGGTGAGATTGGTGGTGATGAGTTTAAGGATGAGGATGTTGAGGCTGTTGAGAATAAGAAAGTTGAGGAGGAAGCTGCAATTGTTCCTATTATCCACCTAGTTTTGGTTCGTATTTGCTACCATAGTCGGGGGAAAGTATTAAGTAGAGAGAATGAATGAGTCTCATAATTTGATTTGGTTCATATTTTCATTGATTTTCAGCTCAAGATAAGATTTCTCATGTTGAAATGAAGTCTATGAACATCAACCTCAACCTTTAGCCAAATGTTACAATTGTTACAGAAATGGATAAGCCTATATCTTTTACCACCTACTTAGGTATTTGAAGTTCTTCACTAGGGCAATGCACTTGTCAAATTTGGTTACCATTGGCTTTTCTTCCTTTTGTGGTAGAATATAAGATTACAGAGTTGAAATATATCAAATTCTACCTGACACATCATAAAAATAGAGAGGATGATGAAGATAATGAGGAGGATGAAGATAGAGAGGATGATGAAGCTACAGACAAAGAGTGACAGAGGATGCTTATTTTATAATAGTCTTTTGTTGCATTGCCCCTCTAGTTATTATGAGCTAACAATATCTATTGTGTTTAATCGAGCTTTAAAAGATTCAGAGATTTGGGTTTGTTGTCTTTAGTGATTGAAATAGATTCCTTCCTTTTGAAGGACCCTATGCATCTTGCTTTTTTAAAGTATTCTTCAGATCTTATTTGGCAATGCAAATTTAAAAAGTTTTCATGGACATACAATTTTAAGTTTATAGTTTCAGTTAATGTTTTTTTTTCTTTCTTAAAGTGATTCTGTACAAGGCAACCTTGTTAGTGAAAACCGTACCGATCATGATGTTGCCAATGAGGAGGGTGAGTGTAGGGCTGGTGAGGCTGCTGCTGGTAAGACTGGTGGTGATGAGGGTGAAGATGAGGATTCTAAGGCTGTTGAGAATGAGGAAGCTATAGTTGTTCCTGTTATCCACTCAGTTGGGGTTCCTATTTGCTACGATTATGGGGCGAAGGTATTCCATAGAGAGAATGGTTTTGAGTCTCATAATTGGAGATTCACTTGCAACTTTCTTAGATACGGATCCAAGTTTAGAACCAGTGTTGATCTCTTCAAGTATAGGGCAAATTGTGGCCACTTCTGATGATTTGACATGATTGTTTTTTAAAGTATTTGAGACATAGTTGCATGAGGTCACTTCTGCCCCCATGAACAAGCACTTGAGATTGGTGTTGTTGGTGACCTTGTTGGTGAGGGCCATGATGTTGCAAATGTTAAGGGTGGGGTTCTGAGGGTCAGATTGGTAAGGCTGGTGGTGGTGGTGATGAGGGTGAGGATAAGGATGTTGAGGTTGTTGAGAATGAGGAAGTTAAGGAGGAAGCTGCAATTTTTAATGTTATCCACGCAGTCAGGGTTTGTATTTGCTACGATTGTGGTTGAAAATATTCCTTAAAGCGAATGGTTTTGATTCTTATAATTAGAGGTTCAGTTGCACTTTCTTAGATGCGGATCTAAGTTTAAAACTAGTGTCGATCTCTTCTAACATAAGGAAAATTGTGGCCACTTCTAAAGATTTGACATAGTTATTTTTTAAAGCATTTGAGACATAGTTGCATGGGGCCATTTTTGCCCCATACATGAGCACTTGAGATTGGCGTTGTTGATGACCTTGTCTGTGAAGACCCTGCCAACCATTATGTTGCAAACGAGGAGGGTGAGGGTTCCGATTGTGAGGCTGGTGCTGATGAGATCGAGGATAAGGATATTGAGGCTGTTGAGAATGAGGAAGCGGCCGTTGTCCTTGTTATAAACACAATTGGGATTCGTATTTGCTACGATAGTGGAGGGAAAGTATTCTATAGAGAGAATGGTTTTGAGTCTTATAATTGGAGGTTCACTTGCGACTTCCTTAGATGTTGATCCAAGTTTATACTAGTGCTGATCTATTCGAACATAAAGCAAATTGTGACCACTTTTGAAGATTCGACATAGTTGCTTTTTAAAGTATTTGAGACATAGTTGCATGGCGACACTTTCGCCCCATGCACTTGTACTTGAGATCGGTGTCACTGATGACCTTGTTAGTGGGGATCCTGCCTACCATGATGTTGCCAACAAGGACGGTGAGGGTTCCGAGGGTGAGGTTCGTGAGGTTGGTCCTGGAGAGACTGGTGGTGATGATCTTTTCAAACATAAGGTAAATTGTGACCACTTTTGAAGATTCGACATAGTTGCTTTTAAAGTATTTGAGACATAGTTGAATGGGGACACTTCCGCCCCATGCATGCACACTTAAGATGGGTGCCACTGATGACCCTATCAGTGTTGATCCTGCAGACCATGATGTTACCAACAAGGACGGTGAGGGTTTTGAGGGTGAGGTTCGTGAGGTGGTGTTGGTGAGGCTGGTGGAGATGAGTTTGAGATAAGGATGTTGAGGCTATTGAGAATGAGGAAGCTGAGGAGAAAGTTATAGTTGTTCCTATTATTCACCTTGTCGGGGTTGATATTTGCTACGATTATGGGGGGAAATATTTCGTAGAGAGAATGATTTTGGGTCTCATAATTTGTTTTGGTTCATGTTTTCATGGATTTTCAGCTTAGGATAAGATTTCTCATTTTGAATGAAGTCAATGAGCATCGACCTTGACCTTCAGCCAAATGTTGCAATTGTTATAGAGATGGATGTGCCTGTATCTTTTACCACCTACTTAGGTGTTTGAAGTCCTTCACTAAGGCAACTCACTTGTCAAATTTAGTTACCATTAGCTTGTCTTCGACACTTCCTCTTATGGCAGAATACAAGATGCTTGTCTTCGATACTTCCAATTATGGTAGAATAAAAGATTGCAGAGTTGGGATATATCAGATTCTATCTGACACATCATGAAAATAGAGAGGATGATGAAGATAGAGGGGAGGATGAAGATGATGAAGAAAGAGACAGAGAATGACGGAGGATGATCATTTTATGAGTCTTTTGTTGCATTGCCCCTCTAATTATTATGGGCTAACAATATCTATTTTTGTTTAGTCGAGGTTTAATTAGATTTAGAAGTTTAGGTTTTGTTGTATTTAGTGACTGAAACAAATTCCCTCCTTTTGAAGGATCCTATGCATTTTGCTATTTATAAGTATTCTTCAGATCTTATTTGGCTATGCAAATTCAAAAAAGTTTTCATGGACATACAATTTTGAGTTTGGAAACACTCAAATAAATAGCTCATAACCTTGGTCAATATTTTTTTCCCTAAAGTGATTCTTTACAGAGATGACATTCCGTTTGAGTAATGTGGTGGAAAACTTTTTATAATGAAATAATATATGTTGTGTTTGTGGTTAAACAATGGATCTAAAATTGTTTACCTTGATCTAGTATTCAATTTCTAACGCCTGGTATTTTGATCATATAAAATAAACTTATTTTTAAAAAAATTCAAATGTATTATTACAACCTCTTAATGTATCATGAGATCCCATCACACAATCTACGGGCCATTGGTTTCTCACAATACTTTTCTTAATTCATTTTGAGGTGTAAGCTTGATGCCACGGTCAACGATCCAAATCACAATGATACAATCAAAATTGGTCCAACATCAATACAAAATGCCATAACATATCATCCAATTGCATAATTCAAAATGGTAAATTTTTATTTATTTATTTATTTATTTTGAAAGAAGATCAAAGATGTATTAAACATAAAGAAATTACATAAATATCAAGCATAAGGCAAATTCTAGCCACTTTTGAAGATTTTGATATAGTTGTTTTTAAAGTTTCTTAAACATAGTTGCATAGAGTCACTTCCGCCCCATGAACGAGCACTTCAAATTGGTGCTCTAATGACCCTACCGACCATGATATTGCTAACGAGGAGAGTGACAGTTCCGAGGGTGAGGTTGGTGAGGCTGGTGGTGATAGGGGTGAAAATGAGGATGTTGAGGAGAGAGAGGCAGTTGTTCCTATTATCCAACTAGTTGGGGTTTCATATTTGCGACAATTATGGGGGAAAGTATTTCATAAAAAGAATGGTTTTGAGTCTCATAATTCGAGGTTCACTTGCAACTTCCTTAGATGTGGATCCAAGTTTAGAACCATTGCTGATCTTTTCAAGTATAGGGCAAATTGTGGCCACTTTTGAAGATTTTGACATAGTTGTTTTTAAAGCATTTGAGACATAGTTGCATGTGGCCACTTCTGTCCCATGCACAAGCACTTGAGATTAGTGTTGTTGATGACCCTATCGGTGAGGACCCTGTTGACCATGATGTTGCCAATATGGAGGGTTTCCCAAGGGTGAGGTTGGTGAGGCTAGTGCTAGTGGTGATAAGGGTGAAGGTGAGGGTGAGGATGAGGATGTCGAGGCAATTGAGTATGAGGAAGTTGAGGAGAAAGCAATAGTTGTTCCTGTTATCCACCCAGACATGGTTCGTATTTGCTACGATTGTGGGGAGAAAGTATTCCGTAGAGAGAATGATTATGAGTCTCATAAAGGTGCTAAGCACACTCATTGGAGGTTCACTTGCGACTTCTTTAGATATGGATCCGAATTTAGAACCAGTGTTGATCTCTTCAAGCATAAGGCGAATTGTGACCACTTCTGAAGATTTAACACTATTGTTTTTAAAGCATTTGAGAAATAGTTGCATAGGGCCACTTCCACCCCATGAACAATCACTTGATATTGGTGCTGCTGATGACAACTATCAACAAGGACATTGCCAACCATGATATTGCCAACGAGGAGGGTGAGAGTTCCGAGGGTGAGGTTGGTGAGGGTAGTGGTGAATAGGGTGAGGTCGAGGATGTTGAGAATGAGGAAGTTGAGGAGGAAGTTGTAGTTGTTCCTTTTATCCACCTAATCGGGGTTCGTATTTGCTACGATTGTGAGGGGAAAGTATTCCCTAAAGATAATGGTTTCAGGTCTCAAAATTAAAGGTTCACTTCTTACTTTCTTAGATGTGGATCCAAGTTTAGAACTAGTGTTGATCTCTTCAAGCATAAGGCAAATTGTGGCCACTTCTGAAGATTTGACATAGTTGTTCTTTAAAGCATTTGAGACTTGTTTTTTTATAGAATTTTTTGTCTTTGATTGTTCTTCATTGCACTTTCATATATGACTGCTCTTTTCCATATTATAGGCAACATTGATATGCAATGTCATACCTTTGATTTCCAAAATTCTCTATTCGAGTGGCAATTTAGATGGTATCAGAGCCAGGTTGCCTTTGAAGTTGAGTATTCTCACTCTACAACCTAAGGCTCGATTTGTTGCCTTCTGAGGTCGAGTATTCTCTCTATGCAACTTAGGGTTTGTCTCACTGTCTTTTGAGGTTGAGTATTCTCTCTTAGCAGCTTAGTAGAGGGCATGTTTTCCCTCTTCTTGTTACCAACATTCCCGATACTTTCTCAATACCATCATTTAAAAGTTTTGCAACACCGAAAAAAGAACATAAAAATCGTAGAAATAGAGAGCATTACAACAAGTAGAGAAGATGGACAAGACTTTCTGAAAATGATCAAATTGCTCTTAAAATATGATAACAATGGAATTCTTCTTCAAGTTTTCTACTTAGTTCCTTGACAATTCTCTAAATATTTATCTGTCTAGAATTATCTAGTTATAACAAAAGGACATTGTTTTTGTTTTGAGTAATAGCAGTCCCGTGCCTCACCCTTTACTCCCAAATGCTTATGGTAATGATTCTTAGGTTATTGATTGATGAAACTGTGAGTTTTAGTCTCCTATTGTGTGGGAAAAGAACACATAGACAATTATTCATGGCTAGCCACTTCAATTCCTACTACTAGAATAATTTCTCTTCTCTACCTTTCCATTTCAATTCACACTGATAAGGAGGATGACATGCCACTTGGGAGATCATGTCTCCTGTCTTCCCACCTTTCACTCTGAGAACAGCCCTAACATGATCTCTTATGTACTCCCAAAAAGGTATTCTGTCTTTATCATTACCAAGTATTTTTCTCTTTTCTAGTTACAATCTTGCCTTTCTACTCTTGTTCATGATATACTAAGGTTGAATATGTTTTTTTCCAGTCTACTTTGCTAGCTCTAGCAGCACATGCATTTGATCCAAAGGAAGCTGATCATCTAAGACACTTTGCTTCTCCAGCTGGATAGGTTTCTACTTGGTTCCTCATAGTTGTTTTCATGTCTCATACCTAGGTGATTATTCTTTGTTCTCATAAGAGAGAATTGTCTACCTTTTGCAAGATGAATATGCATAGTGGTTAGTAGAAAATCAAAGAAGCCTCCTTGAGGTCATGGCTGAATTTCCTTTAGTGTAGCCATCTCTTGGAGTATTCTTTGCTACTGTTTCCCCACACTTCCTTATGTTATCATCTTCTCCTTGGTGAATAGTTTTTTCTTGGATAGATTTTCTATAATGTACATTAGGAAATGTAAAATGCACATTGAGCCCTTTCTTGTACAGATATTTGATTGGTTGCCTTTTGAGGTCGAGTATTCTCTCTATGCAACTTAGGGTTTGTTACCCTATCTTTTAAGGATGAGTATTCTCTCGCAGCAGCTTAGTAGAGGATGTGTTTTCCTTCTTCTTGTTACTGTCATTGTTGATACTTTCTCTATACCAAACAAAGCTTTTATTTTCCAAAACTTTTAAATGATGTATTTACTTTAATTGAAAAGTTCAATCATGTATGTCATATATATAAATATATATACATTCTTTATGAAAATAAAATTATCAAGTTTTTAAAATCCCTTAATTAGATAAATGAATCTAAATATTGTGGAAAAAATGTGCTTTATTGAGTGATGTTAGACTGGTCATATCTGGAATGACTTTGATAATGATTCTAGGGTATATAATTTTTTATGGAGTTATGGTCCTATAAATAGAATATTTGGTGAATCTTTGTTTGTTGGTTACTAATCAAAGGGTTAGCTGGTGAGGTAATTTAGTAAGGGATGAGAAAGCATTAAGTTAACGAAGCTTGACGCGAATCCCGCTGATTTTTAAAAGTGATCTTGTATATTTATGTTTGGAGTTTTGGCATGATGAAGAGTTTTAGCGTGACTCCATTGGTACCGAGGAATATTCACCCTTTTGTTTGTGTGGAAGTATGGTTGTTAAAGTCATGATCATATAAAAGGTGAAATAAGACTGGTACTATTTCTTGAAGTTTTGAGAAAGATTGGTTTTTATAGAAAACTTGTATTTCAAGTTACCATTAAATTTGATTTCTTATGAGATTCGATTTATCCTAAATGATTTGAATCTAAAGAAAGACTTTTACGAGGGAAGACATCTTTTGAAAATAAATATCACTCACTAAGCTATTTCTTTGTGCTCACCCATGTTTTCCAATCATTTTATTTGGATTTTACTTAATTTTACAAAATACTGTACTGATAGTTTTGATTATATACAAGTTATTAAATTTCCCAAAACCCCCTTTTTTTTTCTTTCAAGAAAACATTTATCTAATCCAACTAAGAACATTTTAACAATAAAAATTTTACAAGTATGGTTTTACAACATTGTGTGAAGTTTTTTTAATAATTTAATTTGAAAATAGGTATGACAAAACCTATACTGTGCTTAACCAATTAAAAATTATATATATTATAAATTTATAAAAATAAAATTCTAATATATTGATTATTTAGTAACATTTTTTTTACATCCACCCCTCCCTTATGTACCCCTATGTCCCTCCCTCAAGGATCAACAGTGGCACCTCACCTATCCTAATCTGTCTCAAACTCGAAATCGAGACTTACTATTAAACTAATAAAGTTTGGCTCTTATTAATTAGTAACATTATTAATCTATTTGTATAGTTTTTTGTTTTCTTTTCAAATTTTGTCATGCATATTTATATGAAAAGAAATTATTTTAAAAAGATTTACATGAAATTAAACAATTTCCTAAAATGATAAATTTAACTCAATTCTCCCAATTAATTAATTCTGAAAGGACAAATTTAAGGGCTTTTAATCTATTTGATCTCACATGTTTGGGTCAAACTATAGTTGATCTCATAAGTTTTTTTTCCAGCCGTTATGGTCTCTTGACATTTTATGGGGCACTGTTATAGTCCCAACTACTATTTTTTAATAAAATATTACTCGTAAGTGGTCATTTATAGACATAAGATAATGTTTTAGAGGAAAAATTATCAATATCATCCTTACTGCTCAAAATCTAACTAGTAAATTTTTTTTAAAAAAAAATTGATGCATTTGGATTAACAAACCCAAATAAATTAACTAAACAACCAAAATTCATTACAACCCTTGGATTGGTAGGATTTTGAGTAGTTATGATGAGATGGACAATTTTACCCCTGAAAAGTTATCTCGTACCAGTAGAATGATTGGTTCCAATGAGTGTTTTGCGAGAAAAAAAATGGTAGTTGGGACCAAAATGATTGTCCATAATGAGTTGAGAGACCATAATAGTTCTCCATAATATGTTAAGGGATCATAATGATTAAAAAAAAAAACTTGTGGAATCATATTATACTTTGATCCAAACGTGTGGGAGCAAATGAGCTAAAAGTCCTCAATTTAACATGGTTAATCCAATTGAAAAAATATTTCGAGATTTAGTTCTAAAAATAAAAAATATATATTTTCATATAAATCTAAAAGAGTTTTATGGACATGCTTGATTACTAAATAGTGGCTCCTGATCTTCTAGTATATTTTTATGTGACACTCTCTACTACACCAATAAAAAAATTATATATGTTGTAAAAGATCAAGTACTTATAGGGTTTAGTTTATCTCGTTAGAATTTAGTTAATAAAATATATTTAAAAACAATTAAAAGACAAGTATAAGATTTTTATTAATGTATTAGAGAGTGCCATACAAAAAGTATACTAAAAGATTCGAAGGCCTAAATAGTTCTAAGTTTTTTACTAAGAAATAATTTTAATTTTATTGAAAAATTAACGTAACTCAAAACATTTTTATACTAAAAAATTACCCATTATTTTAAAAATATTTTTAGGAAGAAAAACTAATTTAATTCTATAAGATTAATGTTTTCTTCTGGATAGAATCTTAATTTTATATTGAAAGTAATTTAAACCTAAAAAAATCAACTCATTTAATTCTAAATAAGTTTGTGAAAAATGGATAAACTTTAACTTATTTGATCCCAATAATTTTTTGTTTGAATTCAACAACAGGATAATCTAATTAACGAGTTTTTACAATTAAATATTTCATATGAAATAAAATATCTAAAAAAAGTAAAATTTTAACAATATTATATTCAATTTAAAATTATTATAATTTTAAATTTTCGTCGTGGATTACAAATGACTCATGCTAATACTATTAAATATTAAAGAATAATTGAAATTTTATTCTCACGAAAAATTAAAAAAATTGGGCTCTATGAATTGATCTTTTTGGCTCAATTGATTAGGGTCATATCTATTTGTTTTTTCTTTTTTTTTATTAAAAAAAAAATCTAATTCATGTTATTAATTGGTAAAGTATAGTTTATCAGCCTTGGTTGATGGACCTAAATATGTCTTTAGTGACTTTACATTCTCATCAATCATATCTTATTATAGATAGAAAAAGAAAAAAAAAAGGGAAAATATATACTTACATAAATAAAAACGTGTTAATGTTTATCTTTCTTAAATTTTATCTTTTCTCCCGTTATTCTTTTTTACTTTTTATGTTGTCATATCTTTGACTTCAAGTATTAATAGAAAAAGAATTATTGAAGACAAAAATGGAGTAAATTTTGAATATTTAAAAAAATTAGATATTTAATTTTCACCCAAAAATCAACACTTGCTAATTATTTTTCTTGGTAATAATCAATACTAGTATTTATGAAAGGAGGAAAGCGTCCACTCCCCTCCCTACCTTCAAAAGACCCCATGTTTTGCATCATTCTTATTGCTTCCCACCGTTTCTGTTTTGCCAGAGAGAGATGTGACTTCTCAGTCCTCAGTTCCATTTTCCAATTGTGTGACCAAAATCCAAGTGATGCACATAACCAAAAAAAAAAGAAAGCCACTCTTCATTCCCAGATTTCAAAAAATTCCCCACCATTCTACCCAAGCCCGCCTCTGCTCCTCATCAGTGCATTCCTGAATTTGCATTCATCCACTTTCCCTAAATCAAGATCAAGAAACCCTAGTTTCCTGTCCTGAATTCATCCCTTCGTCCCTTATTTTCTCTCTCTTCCATCAGATTTTTTCTATAGTTCTTTGTTCATGCAGTTTCAATGTGGGCTCTTTGGTTGAGTTTATTTTTGATTGCTTTGCTACCTTTTCCCCTTTAGACATTCTGTTCTTAGTTTATCCGGGGAGGAAGTACATTTGAATTCCAATTGGGTTCTGCTAAAGCTCTGCTAATTATTGCTTAATCAACACTTTGCGGTAAAGGGTCTTCTCAAAATCATCTCTTTTTTGCTGGAAAAGGGAAAATCCCCAACTTTCATTCCCTCTTCTTTCTGCCTGTTTTTAGGGTTGTTGTTAGTCCTTGTAAATGACTTGACTGCAGAGTCGGTGCAGTTAATTTATCTGCATTCAGAACTGTAGACTAAAGTTGATAACTTCAAAATGTCGGATGATGTCTTAATGCATTTCTCTTCCAACTCGTCCAGTCAAACAGATCAGTCTTTGCCCACAAAAATGGCAAAGCTCGAGGCTCGAATGGTGGGCAAGGCATCTTCTGCAAGTGCCCCCACTATTCAGTCTCAGCAGCCCACTACATGGTCTGCTGCTACAAAGTTTGCTGGTCCTCCCGAGAACATGGCTTGTGAGCCTTTGTCTAGCGATTCTGATGATGATGATGTGAGTCTTCGTGTTCTCTTCTTTGTGCTAATTTATTGTGCAGTTGAATTAATGTGATTCCTTTTACTCTGCAATTCGTCAAGCAAGTAGTTCCTATTAATTAATGACAAGTAGGCCTGGTAGTTTTGTGAATCTTATATATGAATTCTGACATTTTGACTGTCAGTTTCATGGTATTTGTTGGAGATGTGCATTCTTTTATTTTTCAAGACTTTGGTTAAGGTACTTCATTCAGTGTATTTAGATGTTCTATTCACCTTAAAAGTTTGTTTAGACACCTTCAAATCCTGAACAATATCTATACTTGATATATCTTTTTGATACCACATTCAGGTTTTTTTTTTTTATTTGTTCTTTGAAATCTTGGTTTACGAGTTTTGGTTGCTTATTTACACTCTGTGGACTTCAAAATGCTACAGTACTGCCATAGACTCCTTGAATCAAGAAGGATCTTTTTTTCACTGTGTTCAAAGTTAAATGTTTTCCTCTGCAAATATGTCTTGTTTCTGGCGTAAGATTGCAGTTAAGGTCTTTAAGGATAAATCTTTCCCACAGGAAAAAGAAATTCTGACTTCTTCTGATACTCTAGGTTCTTGGATTAAAAAACATTTGTTTTCCTTTCATATTTGTAGGTTCATGACTGCTTGCTCTATGCTGTAATTTATTGTTTATACTGCACTTGGTTACCAATTGAAGAAAGAAAACCAAATTTGTAAATCCAATGAGCAACTGAAAAAAACTGCATATTTTGTTCCATTCCTATCATCAAGAGAAGAATCAACTGAATCCATATGCTTCTGTTAAAAAACTGGCCATTTGGTTGGCCAAGCTGTTAGAAAGGGGTTGTGGTTTTTTGCACCATGCCTAATGATTTCATTTTCCTGCTTATTTTTTATGAAATAAGCATAATCTTTCCTAGCCTACAGTAGAAGCCTTTAAGCAAGAGTTTATCATTGAGCAAACATGGTAGCAAGGTGTCTTAATGTCTGTTTATTGTATTACTGTCTCTTTCTTCTTGTACACCAATTTGGCACTGTTTTGAACTTTTGAACAATACCAATGCAATAGCTTCAGCATACCAATGCAATAGCTTCAGCAAGGAGCTAACACTTGAATTCATAGAAAGTTAGCTTTAAAGGAGACATCAAAAGATAATCTTTGTTTCTAACTTTTGATATATTTTAATGTTGGACAAGTGAAGTATATGTTAGCTTCTACTATGTAGTTAAGGGTGGGATATAAGAAGTATAGCTAGGTAGTTGCTTTGTTCTTTTCTGCTGCATTGGACACTTAGTAACATCATTTTATTCCCAGTGAAGTATTTCTGAAATATTGGGCAACTTATTCTCCACTTGTACCAATTTCTAACTGCCTTTTGAATAAATGGCTTAGTATCACTGATTCACTATATGGAAGCATCTTTACTTCCTAAAGAGTTCATCTGACATGTGCAAGACCTTATCAAAAGCTTGAACATTGTGTGAACTGTTACTGGATTTCCATGCAGGATTTATTGTTCTTATCCAATTTCTGCTAAAGAATTACTGACAAATAATAATAATAAAAAAGAATAATTTCCATACATTCCTTTTCTAGTTAAATGTAAAGCTTAAGTTCTCTTGAAAGTGGAATCTTTTCCTGGAGTAATTTCTTGATAGTGCCTACAAGTGTCTGGCTGGCATGATTGCTTGAATTGAAGATAATTCCAAACTAGAAAATTGTTGTTTTTTCCCCATCACATATTTATCCTTTTTTTTTTAATGTTTTTTTTTGCTGCTAGCATCAAACCTCTAATTCAGATTTTGTCCAGAAAGTTTAATATTCGGTCTAGATTATATTTTAGACAGAAAATGCAAGTACGAATTGTCCTGGCCTTGGAAGGAATATGTAAAGTTGCATGGACCATGCTGGCTGTTTTCTAATAGTTTGCTGTATAAAATTGTTATAAATGTCTTAGCAAATACATGACATAATCATTAATTAAGCTTAAGAAGGAAATGCTTCTCAGTTTGCTTCACTATTTTATAATTTAAATTCCCTAGCATCATTATTTAAGCTCTTCTAAATTCTAATGCTGAAAAGCTTAAATGTTATGCCAGAACGCAGGGGAATTCCTCATACAAGCTAACACACAAAAGCGCCCCAAGTTTGATGAAGAGGATGGTGGTATGGTCTTTCAACATGTTGAGGTATGTGTGGATTGTGAACATGATGGTTTTGGTGCTTTTTAAATGTTAAGATAGCTGACCTATTTCATTTCTTTGATACTATAGTTTTGACATGATCAGAATTTTTTTCTCATTATGTTGTTGTATCTCCATTCATGCTTTCTTTGGTTGCTTCCATAGGACTGGTTTTCCTATTTTACTTAATAAAACTAATACTGAACTCTGGGAAAAAATTATCTTAGTCTAAGGTTGAGACAAAGCAGAAGAATGAGGAGACTATGGAGAGCGAAAGGGTGGCTTCAGATTCTAATAGGAAACGACAAAGCCGTGGTAGGGGAAATTCTGCTTCAGGTCGAGGCCGTGGGTCACGAGGTAGTAATCAAACAAAATTACGTGCAGTTTCTTCCTCAAATGGCCAGCCTGAGAATTCATTTCAAAAGGTATGTTTAGTAGTACGTGTCTCACCCGTGGTTGAAATCTCTCCTTGTCTTCTTTTTAACAATATATAATAATAATATATTACATAATAATTAAAATTCCTGACCACCATCTATATTATTTTTGAAGTGTCCACATCTTAAGTTTGAGATTTATACAGTGTCTTCCTTTAGAGATAGCAATATCACACTTGATATGAAGCATACCGTTACAAAGTGTAAACATGTTCTACTAATGAACTTGGATAATAAATGGAATGGCTGTTTACGATATTAAATTATATGGTTACAAAATGCTAAGGCTGTGGATGCATATAATGAAAATTTTTTTCACCCATAAAGTATCTACCTTTGATGAGTTCTGCAAACTGCTCATCAGAAATATCTGTGTAAAATGATTGGTTTGATGATTGTCTTGAACCAAGATAAGGTATTGAAGCTGCAACTCTGTCACATGTTTTAACAACTCCTTTTATGGACCTTTCTTTAATTTCTTATTTTGTTTTTTCTCATTTTGCATGAGATGGTTTTGTTTCCATTTTATTGAATTGTGTATTTCATTTGCTTTATCGTATCACATTTATATTACAAGACTCTGGTATAGAGATTAAAGGAAAGAAATTCAAGAATCCTAAGATTGAGCTCCTCTTCATATCCTATATTCAAGGCATATATGGATTTTATTAGTAGATATTGACTTCCCTTAGTATGTGTTAACTTTGGGAGTTAGAGTTGAAAGCCATCTGCTTGGATTGATATTATCTTTTCTCTCTACTTATTCTTACTGCAACACATTGTCACATGATTTCTACAAATGCTCTCTTTATTTCATGGAGAGATTTTTGGTGGAAAAAGAAATTAGTTGCTTATATGATAGATGAGAATTGGTTCTGGCTCATGCTTTGCCTTTATTGTTGAAAAAAACGTACAAAGCAAGCTTGTCATGAGAACATTTATGAAAAGGAAAAAGTAGAAATATGGAAAAAGAAGTAAGAAATTAACATGAGTTTGAATTTGACTTTTATTGACATACAAGAAATAAAAAAAATAGATAGTTACCATATTTACTAGGGCTTTTCCTACTAAATGATTGGAAGTGTTGTTATAAGCAGTGATGTACACACAAGGTCCTTCAGATCTCTCGGGTGGCCACTCTTTGTGTGATTATGCTTAGTAGCTTCTTCACCTTGTTAAATTCTATGGACCTACTTTATCCTGCAGGACGAGCTGCTCAAAGAGCAGATTAGGCATGATTCTTCCAGTCTGTTGGAGGTAAGAGCTATTTGCTGTATGGTATACATTTTCATTTCTGATCTCTTCGTCCAGGGGTGGGGTTAAAGTTCCCTTTTTAGATTTATAATCATATGTTTATCTGGTTATCAATTGAGTGGGTTCAGAATTGCCTAGTGCTTTGCGAGTTTGCTTTCATTGATTAGGCAATTTTAATCTATACATACATGTTATAGTTTATACATTGGAAACCTTTAATATGGCAATATCATTATCATGTCCATGTACTTAGGAGGAGAATAACGCTCTCCGTGAAAAACTTGCTGCTTTGGAAGAAACCTTGACAAAATCTCAGAATCTAACAGAAAAGCTAGAAAAGGTACTAATTCATATCTTTTGGCAGCTCACATCGGAATTTGTACCTCTTAACATGCAGAATTTATGTTATAATTTTGATTTGGACAGGAACTGAAGGATATTAAGGATGTGGAGCTGCTGGTTAAGCCAAAGGTGCTTTCTTTTGCCTCTATGATTTACAAGTCTTATGACACTGTTTTAACTGTTAGTTTCTGTGATGACTATTATATTTTCTGGTGAAGTTGCAAACATTTTGTATGGTTGGTTCTAGTGTCTCTAAAATTGATGGGCCAATGTGATTGTTTTTTCCATTTGAGTCGACAACAAATTAATTTATGACTGACTTGTTTGCTAGGAAAATAAAGATTAATATCTATTGATGTTTTAGTGAATCCATTGTCCAAGTAAAAGATTTGACAGATTTCATAAAGAGATTCATAATGATTACTCTGTAAGAAATAGAATAATAAGTCGGATGTGTTGGTGGCATGAAAGATTCCATCACCCAGCATCTGTCCTTCCCTTCCTTTCTTTTTCCTCTTCTTCCCTTGTATTGATGAATCTATAAAAGACGTAAAAGTTATGAGACTGAGGTGTCTTACCTGAATGTTTATACATTATAACTCCTGCTCTGATCAATCATGCACCATACTCAGTTTAAATGGCAGTAATGGAACATTTGCTTCCCTTGACATAGAAAGTTACTTTCTGTCTAGTTAAATAAGATGTAATGAACATAGAAAGTTACTTTCCGTCTAATTATATAAGATGTAATGAATGTGGAAAAACCATCTCTTCTTGCATTGATGACATGATTGAAATACATTGTTTTCTTCAGTTTAATATCACAATGTTATTACTCAGTTACAAGTATCAGTCATGTTCTCTGTGGAAGTATTATTTTCGCACAACTTGTCCATTTAAAGAAATAAAATATAGTGGTCGAAGGTCTGTTTTGATTTGCTTATTAACTATTTGACCAGTTTATTGCCATCTACGAACTTTCTGGTGCAGAGAATGAAAATATTATCTGATTTGTTGATATCAGTTGCAAGAGCTGAGAGAGAAGAAGCAAGGATGAGAGTACGTTATGAATCTGCAAGACTTGGAAATGTTGCGGTAGCTAGGTACCTTGCAGTTTACTCTTCATTTTTTGTAGAATATCTAGATAGAATTTTGGAACGGTTTGATGATGGACATTCCCTTCTTGTTCTGAACCCTAGAAACAAATAGCGGAACAGATGTTTATCCACTTGATAACCTACTACCAAAAAGGAATCCTAGGAAAGAGTTTAGGAGAAATTCTTTTAATGATCCGTAACTAGCTTGATCTGCATAATAGCTGCATCATGCTCATTGCAGAATGTCTCTAAATCCATGTTACCTTTTTTCTTAATATAATACTTCTCTTTCCAGCAATGCCTAGGGGCTTGCTAACCAATAACTGTCAAATTTCCAGAGCCTTCATTGGAGTACATTATCCCCTTTACTCTCTCTAGTGTACATAAATATTAAATATCAAAATTTAGTGGATTACACACACAATCACACTCTTCATTGTACAGAAGTGTATTGAATGCAATGATTTGTTCATCCGAGCCAGATAATTCTTCCAATTTAAATCCTTATTAAAAGAAAATTTGAATAGATTTTATACGTTAAGTTATTAAATTTACTGCTGCCATTTTCTGTTTAAAATACCTTTTCAAATAATACCAGTCATCAGTTGTTTTATGTAGTCTTTTTGGTTAGATTACTCTACAAATAGTCAAAGGAAATCCTGCTCAAGTAATCTTAGATGCTTTAACTACCAAAATTGGGTATCCGAGTTATAGGGGCGAACAAAGTCTTCTGTAATGCTTGTTATTGTAATCTTAATTGCTGATTAAAGAAGGCACTTTAGCTTATTTTTCAATCTTTTGCTGATAATAATTGGCTTGAATTTAAATGAACCTGGAGGTTTTGGCCTTGCTATAGTACTTACGTTGAATACCTGGTTGTAAATAATGTGTTTGCACATAATTCTTGCCATCCTGTTCTATTCCTTTCTTGCAATATGTCATCTCTTTGCTCATTGGAGTTATTTTCTAACTTTTTCTTTTTATTTTTTTGGGGGAAAAATGAATTGCAGAGCTGGAACCGTTATATCTGAGACATGGGAGGATGGGCTAACATTAAAGGATCTCAATTTTCAGCTTGTATGTACTTATCATTTTCTTCTTTCCTCCCATGCCATATTTATTTCTCCAGTTCTAAGTCATCTTATTCAATTTGCTATTGTGCTAAATAATATTTTGGCAGGTAAATGTGGAATATTCTGTAAAACCTGACTTGCATGATACTATACATGGTGTAAATAGGTTTACTTTTATAGTTGTGGAAAAGGTTTATGTTTTCTGTTTTTGAGATTATTTCTACCATTTTGCCTCATGTTTCTTTGACATTATTCTAGGATTATAGTGTATTGTATGTAACCATTGTTATCGTTGTGATTAAGCTGGATAACTGTTGAGCAAATTTGATAATTTCAGAAATAATTGACATCCCCCAGGTCTTGTTGCTTTTGGTGCACTAACTGATCTTGAACACATGTGATCATGTTTTGTGTGAGTGACTAACTCCTGCATCTCCCCCACCACCCACAAATAAAATAAAAAAAAAGAAAAAGGAAAAAGGACCATTATCCTTAAGAAATAATTAATTTAGGAATTACACATTTATCCAAAAGAACAAAAAAAAAAAATCTATGCATTTCTTGTAAAGTAATTTTTGAAATATAATATAATTTTCATGGTGTCATGAACTTCCAAAGGTGTTTATGGTATTAGGAGGTTCAAGTAATTTGATATGAAAATGGAAGACACTCCTGTAACTGGAGAACTGAATATAT
>JAOXNR010000028.1:10914042-10937193 GCA_028571225.1 Parsonsia alboflavescens
TATATTTATTTATTTATTTATATATATGCTATGGTGAGTAATGGAGCTCACGTTATGAAATGTTCCTGTTAAGTCTCTAACAACGAATGTTAAATCAATTATCTTTCGCTTTTAGAAAAATAAAATAAAATATGATCAGGACTCCTTCTAGGGTTTACTTTATAAAATACATATAAAAATATTTTATAGAATTTATTTTTTCTTAAGAAAAAAAGACAATAAACTTAAAGGTGAGCTCTATTGCTCACCATAGCTTTATGTATGTAGTTTATGTACCTGTCCTATGAGTGAGTGGAAGGTGCCTGTCCAATTTATTCAGTAAATTCGAAATGGAGATTCCAGATTTCTTATGGTAGATACCATCGGTGGTTTGTGTTTTGTTTGTTTCCTTTATTTGTTAACCTTTTATCTTCTGTTTTCTCATCTTAGAACTCTTTTTTCTGTTACATTTGATTTTATACTTGGATACGAACACCACTTTTAGATCCCTAATTAATGGCAGATTGTTGTTATAGGGCATGGTCACAACACGTTGATGCTGCATCTTATTTTCTCTCTTTTTTGTGTTTTAACACAGTTGTGTATATTGATGGTTTGAAAAAAGTTGAGATGGAAACATAATGATACTTTGTGCTGTCTCATATATTTTTTGGTGGTTTTACATATTGTAATTTATTATGGCAACTCTGATATGAAATTTGATATTTCTTAGAGAAATGTATTGGAGAAGAAGGAGGCTATTGAACGGCAAAGGAAATTACTAAAGAAACGACATACAGGTAAAGCATTTCACGTTCATGAGAAACCTCATACACTGTTCTTTTCTTTGGACATCTGGGCCTTTAACAAGTGGAAACAACCCCGTTTTTCCTGTAATAACTGGTTTTTGTTTTTTTTGTAAGCAGTGTCTCTCCTTTTCTTGCAGTGTCGCTATCAGTATTAATGACTCAGTTGTGAACTTTAATTGCAATTATCTTTCAATGTCAGATAAGGGTGATGGAACTGATTCAGACACGGGCATCCAAGAAGATGATTTTCCCTTTCAGGATGAAATGATTAAATCTCGTTTGTGTGGCATCAAGCGGGTATGGCTGTTTCCTATTGTGGTTTTGGTTTTATTTTTTGCCATTTATGTTATAATGAATTCAGAATTTTCTGTGCATCAAATTTTCTCATTCTTTTAGGAGGAAGAGATGATTATGCGTGAAAGAGATCGCTATGATTTGGAGAAAGCCAGGCTTATACGGGAAATGAAACGTATACGGGATGAGGACGGATCAAGGTTCAACAATTTCCAAATTTTGAATCACCGCTATGCCCTCCTAAATCTTCTTGGCAAGGGAGGATTCAGTGAAGTATATAAGGTAATGTCTTCAAGGCTTTTGTCTTCAAATGCTTGAAGCACTTCAATTCATATGAAGTTCCAAATGAAGCTCCTCGAATAGAGATATCTATTTTCTTTTATGGCTGTGGAACTTTGAGAATTAAGGATTCATGTAACAATTTAAAGAATATGTAACAGGCTTTTGACTTGGTGGAGTATAGATATGTTGCATGTAAGCTTCATGGTCTTAATCCTCAATGGAGTGAAGAGAAGAAGCAAAGTTACATAAGACATGCAATTCGGGAGTACAACATTCATAAAACCTTGGTTCATCAGAACATTGTTCGTCTTTGGGACATTTTTGAAATAGATCAGAACACGTTCTGCACTGTATTGGAATACTGTAGCGGTGTGCATACTTCTTCTCCTCCTATCTAATTAGTTCTTCATTCTTTTCCCAACACAAGAAAAAGGAAGAAGATATAAACCTGTCGAGACTAGTATTATCAAAATTTGATCGGTAAGGTTTGCCTCTGATTTGCTGCAATGGAATCTTGCTCTGTTTAGGTAAGGATCTTGATGCTGTGCTCAAATCAATGCCAGCACTGCCAGAACGAGAAGCAAGGTCTATTATTGCTCAGATCTTTCGGGGACTGGTTTATCTGAACAGAAGGTCTCAGAAGATTATCCATTATGATTTGAAGCCTGGAAACGTTCTATTTGATGAATTTTCTGTTGCTAAAGTGACTGATTTTGGACTTAGCAAGATAGTGGAAGACGATGTTGGTTCCCAGGGCATGGAGCTCACATCCCAAGGTGCAGGAACATATTGGTCAGTTGCCATGAACTCTGTGTTTTCTTTTCCATAACTAATTGCCTGTTATTATGACTTGTGTTGCATGTAGAGAAAGTCACAATGGGTGCAAATACCCGTTGAAAAGACTATTCTACTTCAGGCTTGAACTGCGTTGCATATTGATTTTATTTTCCTATCATGTCATATCTTTGGTGCAAGGCAACTCTTAATTATTCATGTACAATGAGTTCATGCACTGTAATTTTGAGATTGAAAAGGTTTGTACAGGGGGCTGCTATCACTTCATAGGAAAATATCTGATAGAGATGGAAATTTTTTAAATTTAAATCGTTTATTTCTGTGTCTGTTATCTCTGGAAAATTCAGTGCATCTCCACTGAAAAAGATTTAAAAATATTGGAAGGTTTGGAAACATGATTTTTCCATACTTAGATTCTTTTGTTATTGATTAGCCTTTGTGAGCTTTATTCTTTTTTCTCTAATGCTCTCAGGTATCTGCCTCCCGAATGCTTTGAGCTTACCAAGATACCTCTCATATCCTCTAAGGTTAGTGTTCTTTTTTTAATCCCTTCTTGAACCTTACTTCCTCAGGTACAAAGATGACTGTTTTATATCTCTTCTTCTGCTGTTGAAGCAGGTTGACGTGTGGTCAGCTGGCATTCTTTTGTACCAAATGCTTTTTGGTAGACGGCCTTTTGGGCATGACCAGACCCAAGAACGTATTTTACGTGAAGATACTATTATTAATGCTCGTAAAGTGGAGTTCCCGTCAAGACCTGCAGTCTCAACCGAGGCAAAGGCAAGTTCTCTACCTGCCTGTTGCTACTTTTGTGTTAGAAGAAGATTCTGTTCGTACTAATAATCTGAATCTTGTTGGATTTTATCTCTTATGTATGTTCCTTGATGTAAGGAAGTAAATTGCTTTATGTTTACAAATTCTTCCTACATCGGAGTAATTTCAACCCTGCTAAATCTGCTAAAACAGTATCCTGGGTTTGTTTAACTTTGTGCAGGAATTTATCCGTCGTTGTCTAACATACAATCAGGCGGAGAGGCCAGATGTCCTAACTATTGCTCAAGATCCTTACATAACATACACAAAGAAATGACAACCACCGTAGTACTTATTCAAGGTGGTGTCTCTAATTGTTCCATAGCATGATTTTCCCCATAGTTTTTGGGGTTAGCAAACAGACTAGTATTATACTACAGGGAATCAAATCTTGTACAGTTTTGTAAAGGGTTTTGTAATTTTTGTCCCTGTTCGTTCTCCTTCCTTACCTCAACTTTGGGTTGGTCGGTCCATTTTACCCTTCTTCTGCAACTTCTTCATCATCAATAGCTCTTTTTTTTCTTCTTCTTTCTTTTATGTTATTTCAAGGTGATTGATTTCTCCAGTTTAAAGCCAAGAAATTTTAATTCATAATTGGTTCAGAAAATGTTTTAGTTGTCTTCTTGATTTCCTCATTTCGTTTCATTCTGCATGTATGCCATTCTTTCTGGTTTAAGTTTGACTTTTGCAAATTAATACATATATAAAGATAATATATATTACGTTCATAATGACAGCAAAATTAGCATTAAGCATAACAACAATACCAACCATAAGAAATTTTGTTTTTCTTTTAAGATTATATTTTGATAAACATTTGTGCATATAATAAGATCAAGTGATTTAGGGGTGTTTATGGTTGGATGGGTTTGGTTTAGATTTTTTAAATTGAACCAAATGTTTTGATTTGAAAATTTTCAAATTAAAATCAAATCATTTAATATCGATTTAATTGTATAAAGTTTGACTTGGTAGGTATTAAAAGAATTATTATAATTATTTTCTAATCTTCATTAGATATGAAAATTTCCTCTACTATAAAAGAAACTTTATTTTATTTTTTACATGCTTCGTCAAAGTGCATTCCTTCGGTTTTTTTTTTTTTTTAACCTTTCTATAATAAAAATTGCACTTAAAAAAGATATGTAGTGAACCATGTATCACTATATAGACAGTTAAGTGATTTGCATAATTCCACATTTTAAAATCAATATCAAACTAGACAAATTCATATGCTAGTTAAAAAATAGAAAGATCAAAGAGACAAACTATAAGAATTCAAATGCTAGTTAAAAAAAGAGTCAAATAAAAAAGACCAAAATTACTCATAAGACATGCAATCACATTAGTTTAAATTTTATACTATCCTTAAGAACATTAATAAACTAAAACATATATACAAGAAAGGGAGAGTAATAAAAATAGGAAGCGGATAGGAAAAATGGGAATGATTAGAAATTATCAATACAAGTAAAATAATAAACATACTTATATATAAATGTTTAGTTTGGAAGTATAAAATTAAAAACCGAACCAATTTTTTAATCCAAAAATTCTAAATTAGGTTCTGTTCAATTTAATTTAGTCAGTTGGATTGGAATTTGAAAGAATTGAGCACCCCAAAAAAGTTATTCGTAAATGGTAATATTCAAGAAAAAAATATTTTTATTTTCTAAATATAGATAATTCAATTATAGAAATCCTAGGAAAAGAAAGGCTATTCACTACAGGAAAAGTTGGTAGAGGAGCTTCTTTTCCGGCGATTCACGGAACCTTCGCTCTATTGAGGAAATAGCGGCAGTTTATGTTATAAGGAGGTGGTCAATGGAAGGTGTCAAATTATTGGATTGGAAATTTTAGTGGCGGTTCGACAAACTGTCGCCATATTTATAAAAGGTTTTTAAATAGATATCCATTTCTGATATTTTGTTTTTTAAAAACATTGCAAGGTTGGTGAACCGCCACTATTTTTTTCCAAAGTTACAACTTTAATAATTTAACCAAAAAAAATATATTGTGGCAGTTGGCGAACCTCCACTATAATTGCCTCAAAATAAAAAATTCTTGAAAAAATAACTTAGGAATTAGAAAAATAATTCAACGATGGCTTATGAGTCATAGTGCATTTGTGGGATTAAAAAAGCCGCTAAAGCGTTACTAAAAGCAATGCACCTCCTGTAGTGAATGTATCATTTTGACCGCAAGAATTTCAATGTGCAGTGTGATAAAATGAGTCAATTGCTTGTCTTTAATGGACATCAATTAACGAGAGCATTAGCAACAAGAATATTTGTGACTTGCTTGAGATCAGTAAATGCATCTAGCAAACGATTAATGAGTTCTTGAATATAAATCATTTTCTGGATCTTATGTTCAGTTTGATGAGTATGAAGATTAAAATGAGCCAAGGAGGGAACACTTCAAGTGATTGCATTCATTTAGTTTCCCAATTGCTTTTTCAATTCTCCCCCTAATGTTGGGAATATTGTCTTGTTAACATGAAAATCATTCAATCAAGTAGTGAATTAGTCTCCTATCATAGGCTCAAGTTAATGAATTATTAACGGAGACTCACAACCAACATATATTCTCAATCTCCTTTGTAGACCTCTAGACCCTTTTTAGTCCATTGCGGTGGAGGAATTAATACATAAACTGCACATCCAAATGTGCAGAGATTGGAAATATTTGGTTCATTTCCTTGAACTATTACTTAGGGAAAATTGAATGATAACTTGTTGGCCGAATTCTTACTAACACAGCTGCATGTAAGATAACATGTGCCCAAGCCGAGGATGACAATTTACTTCTTAAAAGTTAAGGCTGTGCAATCAATTGAATCCTTTTAATAAACGATTTAGCAAGACCGTTTTAGATATGAACATAAGACACATGGTGTTCTACCTTTGTCCCAATTTATTGGCAATACTCATCAAATGTTTTTTATGTAAACTCTCGGGCATTTTCAAGACATATACTCTTGATATTATGTTTCAGATAATATGCTCTTAGATTTATTATTCGTGTTAATAGCAGTGGAAAGGCTAAATTCCTTGATGAGAGTAAGCAAACATGAGACCAACATGTAGAGGCATCAATAAGGACCATACAATATTTAAAAGGTCCACTTGGTGGATCAATCGGTCCACAAATATCACCTTGTATTCTCTCTAGGAATATTAGGGATTCAACATCCACTTTAGAAGTTGAAGGCCTCATTATTAGTTTGAATTCAAACATGTAGCACATATGAACTCATTAGACTGAAAAACCTTCTTATATTTCAATGAGTAGCCAAAATATGTTTTCAAGAATACGATGCATTATACTTGAGCCTGGAAGACCCCAACGAATGTGCCATGCCAAAAATTCATTGGTAAGCTCCAAGCTAACCAGATTGTGTGCTTCAATCATTTCTATTTTGGTATAGTATAATTCAAAGGATAAACATGATATTTTCTCGACTATTTGCTTTGTTCCCAACTTGTAACATAAAGACACTCAATACCTTTGTTATCAATCGGTTCAATATGATATTTGTTTTCACAAATATCCTTCAAACTTAGCAAATATTGATGAGACTTAGTCGATAATAGAGCATTTTTAATGCTTGACTTTTTGCCACCATGAAACGAAATATGTGTTCTTCCGGAGCAATCAATAATTTTTGTACTATCCGAAGAAGTTTGAATATTTGAGACATTCATAGTCAAATCAGAAATATAATTTGAATGTCTCAAGATCCTATGAGTTATACCACTATCCATAAGACAAATTTGTTTTCTTTATTCTGAAATAAAAGAGAATTCATATATATTTATAAATATATATATATATATATATATATATTTATTTAAGTACATAAAATAAAATAAAATAACAAATGAAACATAAATAACAAACTATATCTCTTGGTTCGAGCCATGGTTACTAGCATAATTGGAGCTATCAAGAAAATCATTTATATCAAGTGAAGCATCCTGAAAGAATTATTCATGATTTTCTTTAACAATTGCAAATTTGAGTTGAGTGTCTTGGACAAAATTATTTATCTCATGAACAAGATTTGTCTCAATTGGCTTCTCTTTATGTTTTAGACACGTTTGATAAGCATCAACAAGGTGCTTAGGTGTTTGGTATATTTTGACCCAATGACCTCCCATGTCACATCTTAAGCATTCATTTTTGCCTTTAGCAATTGATTTCTAATCATTTGTGGCCTCATCTTTTGTAGCCCGTCTCTTGATATTTCTGGTTTTCATGCTTTGAGGCCCATATCCTCGTTTATTGCTACATTGAGTTCCATAATTTTTCCTAATAGCAACTTGTACTTCCGGCATAGGACCTAAACCAATTGGTCTCAACTCATGATTTTTCATGAACAATTCATTATTTTGCTCAGCCACAAGTAAACAAGAGATAAGATTAGAATAATTATTGAAGCCTTTCTCACGATATTGCTATTGCAATAATACATTAGAAGCATGAAAAGTTGAGAATGGCATCTCAAGCATGTCCAAATCACCAATATCTTCCCCACATAATTTCAATTGGGCACTTTTTCAGTACATGGTAGAATTATAGGTGCTTATAGATTGGAAGTCTTGCAGCCTCAAACAAATCCATTCATAACGAACCATTGGGAGGATCACTGCCCTCAAGTGTTCGAATCTATCCTTCAAGTTTTTCTATAACTTCTGAGGATCTTCAATAGTGAGATACTCGTATCTCAAATTTTCATGGAGATGGCATCTCAACATGATCAAAGCCATTGCTTTATGCCTATTGAAGGAATGATTCATCTCAACATTATTCTCCTCCAAGCCATACGGTTAGAGATGTAATTTGGCATCCAGAATCTAAGAGATAGTTCTTATCTGATATGTCTAATGGAGGGAATGACAAGCTTTCCAACTTTGTTTCGTGCTTGGCAACACTCGAATCTACATGAGACATATTGAAAACAAAAAGGAAAGGAAAAGGAAAAACAGTACCTTAACAAGAAGGAACAAGATCAGAACTCTTTCACAGCATTGGAACCAAAATCGAAACTACATGCGGTCCTTAGAAATGGCTAGAGTTTTGTACTGATAACGTGTTGTAAAAATAAAGAAAAACCATAAGAGTTTGAGAGAAATAAATTAGAATGATCTTTTATTCACTGGCATATCAATTTACAAATGAAAGCTTCCTATTTATGTAGGGTATGAAAAACTATGGAGAGCTTCTATTCACCGATTCTTACTACAAATACATGTATCAAAAATATGATAATCAGAACTCTTGAATATTCAGAATATAATAATAAGACTCTTTAATTTTTGTAATTTTATATTCATCTTGTATGTACCAAGATGTATGAACTTGTCTCTTCAAATGATCTTGGTTAACTATGGGATTAGATATATAGTATCTAACAATGGACATTCACAATATTTAATTAGGTCATAAATTAAATATTTATAATATTTATTATTTTTAATGGATATTTGAATTGAATTGTACTTATTCTTTGTGCTTAACTTTTCATATGATATTGTAGATTTTTTTATCATTGTTATTGAAGGAGGCTCTAAGACTCTGCATATTTATTCTGTTAATATAGCCACGAAACTATTAAATTTTATAATAATAATAATAATAATAATACTTTCCAATTTCTTTAAAAAAATTTTAAATTTACAAAGTGAGTAGATAAAGATATATATTTATAATTGAGTAATTCAAGCAATTTTCAATTTCTCAAAAGTATAAATAATAATAATAATAAAACACTTATGAACTTCTAACAAAATAAATATTTTCATAAATAAGTAATTATTTATGAATAAATATGTGTATGTAACATGTGCACACCTTTAACTTTTTTTTTCTTGTTTAGGTATAGCAAAATTTCAATATTAGATGAATAAACTATACAAATGGAATAGTAAATAAATATGAAAAAATTTATAAATTGTAAAAATATATAAATATGAAAAATTAATTATACATTAAAATTTGCTTGGAATCAATGGGATGTATTGGCTCTAGATTTTCATTCTTTAGTTTTTTTGAAATAATTTTTTTATTAAAAAAATTAATATAATATAATAATTATGTAATATTTTTTAAAAAATTTTCATTTTATAATAAAAAAAACTTTTAAAAAAATTGAGACTAAATAAGACCTGCATTCATAACCTTTAAAAACAAGGAAGTCAAAAATTCTTTAATACCTCCATATGGTTATGAATATATATCAAATAAATTGGACGTCTCTCCATATTCTACCCATTAATTCTCGTAAACTCCTAAATCTCCCACTACCTTATGAGTTATCCTATAATTCATGAAACCTACTTATATTATTCTTGTAACTAAGTGAACTTAAGTGAATTTAAGGATAGGTATCCTATAAATAGTAGCATAAGTGAAAGAAGAAAGGTTGAATGAATTGAAATGAAATTCTTGCTCTTCAACTTTACTCTCTATTTTCTTTTGCATATTTTATTCTTTATAGTTTTTATATTATTTGATAACACATATATCATTAAATTTTGAATAAAATAAAATCATTTATTACTAAAGTAAAATTTATTTAAAAACTTAATAATTTATCTTTTTTTTTGAATTTCTAACTAAAAAAAATATTCATAAATAAAATTAAAATAAGATATGACCAAACATCAAAGATCATATATTATAAAATATAATTTTTTTTAATATTTTAAAACTGTTTTAAGAAATTTATAATAAATTAATGCACCCTGCAACATGTTTTTTTAGAATTTATGAAAATTAAATAAAAATGAGGTATTCAATTTTGGACGGAGGGAGTAATAATTTTTATTAAAACAATGTTGTGTTATACTTGAAATCTGTTAGAGAAAAAGGACCATTTTATAATTTCCAAAAGATCAGTAATTTAGTGACTCCAAGCTACTTGATTCCCAATCTCTGGCAAAGGTAGACTACTCTTCAAAATTACATTCCCTTCACCGCCTCTTTTCGTCAATCATCTGTAAATCTCCACAGTTGGAAGCGAAACTAGGCGTATAAAATGCTTCGGAATTTTGTTCTCAAACCAGTTTATCTCCATTCTTCTGTGTCAAGAACGAGGAGAAATTCTGTGTTTCCAGTTTCATTCCTTTTCTTTAGTTCCACTCCAAGAAATAAGGGAACCCTATCCCCTTTTTCGCAGCCAAATACTGAAGATGTTGCAGTAGAGACTGTCTTTCGCATAATCACGACCTCGAAGGATGTTAAGAAATCACTTAAATCAGCCGCAGCTTCAGTTTCTTTCTCAAACGACTTGATTGATAAAGTCCTCAAAAGAGTAAGATTTTCTCACAGTAATCCGTTGCAGGCTTTAGAGTTCTTCAACTTTGCCTCGAAAAGAAAAATGTTTATTCATTCTGCATTTTCTCTGGACACTATGTTGTATGTTTTGGGTAGAAGCCGCCAATTTGGTCTCATTTGGGATTTGTTATCTGAAATCAAGAAAAAAGATCAATCTTTGATCTCCCCAAGAACAGTCCAAGTGGTGTTAGGTAGGACTGCCAAGGTTTGTTCGGTTAGGCAAACTGTGGAGTCATTTAAGAAGTTTCGGAGGCTTGTTTTGGAGTTGGATACTAACTGTTATAATGCATTGCTTAGGACCTTGTGTCAAGAGAAGAGTATGTTTGATGCTAGAAACGTGTACCACAGTCTGAAGCATGAGTTTAGTCCTAATTTGCACACTTTTAATATATTGTTGTCGGGTTGGAAGTCATCTGACGAGGCTGAAAGATTTTTTGATGAAATGAGGGAGATGGGAGTTAAACCAGACATTGTTTCTTATAATTGTTTGGTGGATGTGTATTGTAAAGGAAGAGAAATGGAGAAGGCACGCCGTGTGGTAGAGGAGATGAGAGAGAGGGATATTAATCCAGATGTAATAACATATACCAGTTTGATTGGTGGATTGGGTTTAGTGGGGCAACCAGATAAAGCCAGAGAGATTTTGAACGAGATGAAGGAGTATGGATGTTCTTCAGATGTGGCAGCATACAATGCTGCTATTAGGAACTTTTGTATTGCAAGGAGGATCAAAGATGCATATAGTTTAATGGAAGAAATGACTAACAAAGGGTTGAGCCCAAATGCAACCACTTATAATGTGTTTATGAGGTCCTTTAGTTGGTGTAATGATTTGGGGAGATCGTGGGACTTGTATTTGAGGATGAAGACAACAGGCTGTTTACCCAATACACAATCCTGTATGTTTCTGATCAAGTTGATGAGGAGGCATGAAGAAGCGGAGATGGCTCTTGATTTATGGAATGATATGGTGGAGAAAGGGTTTGGATCATACACATTGGTCTCTGATGTCTTGTTTGATTTACTTTGTGATATGGGGAGGTTGGAGGAGGCTGAAAGATGTTTCTTGCAGATGGTGGAGAAAGGACAGAAGCCAAGCAATGTGTCATTTAGGAGAATCAAGGTTCTTATGGAATTGACTAAAAGACATGATAGTCTTCTCAGTTTAACACAGAAGATGGATAGTTTTGGCAGATCAATTCAATTTTGCAGAAGTAAAAATTCTGAATTAGAAGCATTTGATTAGACTAAAGTGTTAGCATGATGCTTACAATTCAGTCCACTAGGTTGCAATGGATCTCTAGTTATGTATTTCTTCAAACACCTGTTGGTGGCAATTCTGAAAGGCATGATCGAATTAGGCCACAGTCAGATCCAATTCTCACTGGTATAGAATTGCAATTTCAATTCTCACCATGGAAGTCCAAGAGAAAGCCAATCCTTCCACACTTGTGATGTATTATGTTTTTGTGAGTAATTTTTTCCCTTTCCTACAGAGATCTGTTAAAAAGTGACATATCTGCTGACTTTTGGTTGGATATTTTGACAGCAGCAATTTCTGGAGGAGCTGTGTTAATATCTGCAGAAGACACTTTATCATGGATATCTCATCTGGAAAAGGTGATTATATGCAGTTGATTGATTGCTTAAATAATATGCAATCCAAATGAATGTTACCATCGTGGTTCATGAGCAATTGTTCATTTTCTTGGATTTCTTTTCACCTTGTGATCAATCTAGACATGCTTACAAACTTTTTACAATGAAATTACACTGAGGTTACCCTCATCAGTCAGTGGGGATTTTACAATATTTTGTATGTACATTGAATAATAACTGGAACTTTTTAGCAGTACAATAACTAGGTAATGAAATGTTACATTCATTTAAATACGTAACATGATGTTTATTCCAGTTTTGTAATTCCACAAACACCTCCACCTTAGATAAGGCATCATTGAGCCCTCTGATGCAAAATACCATATGATTGCTTTTGGGAATGTTCTTGACCTGTAACATGTATCTTCAGTTTACTCTCCTGAAACAAGTTCATTTTTTCCCCTCTCTCTCTCTCTTGATTAATCATCATTAATAATACCTGCATATATTTTGGTTTGATATTAGTAACCTTGAATTTTGGTTCTATGAAATCTTGGTTTATGAGTTTTGGTTGCTTATTTAAACTCTGTGGACTTCAAAATGCAACAGTACTGCCATTGACTCCTTAAATCCAGAACTGACTTTTTTATGGTGTTCAAAGTTCAATATATTCCTAGACAAGTATTGCAAATATGTCTTGTTTCTGGCATAAGTTTGCAGTTAAGGCCTTTATGGGGACATCTTTCCCATAGGAGCAAGAAATTCTGATTTCTTCCATGCAGAGATTTCTTCTGAAATATATCAATGGTATACTTCAGGTTCTTGGATTAAAAAACACTTTTTTTGTTTTACATGTGTCTAGGTTCATGGCTGCTTGCTCTATGCTCTAATTTATTGTTTATATTGCACTTGTTTACCAATTGAAGAAAGAAAACCAAAATAGTAAATCCAATGAGCAACTGAACAAAAGTGCATATTTTGTGCCATTCCTCTCACCAAGAAAGGAATCAACAGAAGCCATATACTGCTGTTTAAAACTGGCCTTATGCTTCTGTTAAAAACTGACATATTTTAGGGGTGTTCACCGTTCCGTTCGATTATAGTTAAATTTTGTAATCGAATTGCCGTCATCGGTTATAGTAATTTCCTAACCATTGGTTATGAATTTTAATATATAATCGAATCAAATCAAACCATTTGTAATCGGTTTTGAGTAGAGCTATCAATTGGGGTTGGTCCTATCCAATTTGGTCCCAACCTTAAGGGTCAAAAAATTTAAATGGTGGGGATTGGTTATTCCCATTTTTTGAATCGTTGTCAAAATCGTAATCCAGCTCAATATCACAAGGGTCAAGAGTCGGGACGGATCAATCCTTACATATAAATATATATATATATTACTTTAAAAAATATTTAAAATAAAACATTTTAATTTTCACACTTTTTTTAAAAAAATTCAAAAAATAGTAAACAAAGTGAACAAAAAATTAGATAAAAATGTAGAAAATTATTAAATATAAATCAAATATAAAAATGAAAAACTCAATTTCAGGATTTAAAACTCATTATAATCCAAAAAAAAATCCTCAAGAAAAGAAAAAAAAAATTACTACAAACAATAATATCGTAATAATAATAGAAAGTATGCATCCCTTTCAATGATAATAAATAAATTATAAAATAAAATAATTTTTTTAATATCTTTGGCCCAAGGATCAGTCCAGCTTGACCCTCTTTAAATCCTTGTTGATCCTTGACCCTTAAGGGATGAATTAAAAAATCTTGTTGCAATTAGGGTCAGGTTTTTCAAACTCAATCCCCTTCAAAAGTCTTGGGTAGGGCTGGGTCAGTACTAAGGGCCTAACCCATTTTGACAGCTCTAGTTTTGAGCAGTTCAGTTTGATTAATAACTGATTAAATTTTTTCTAATTTTTTTCTAATTTTTTATATATTATATAGTCTTAAATCGTATTTTATCATTTCTTATAAGGGATGATGATCCATATAGTAGTTAAACTTAGGCTCAAAGTAAACTCTAATAAGTAATGATTAATTTCTACCAACTGAATATCCAAACAATTTATGAACTGCCAAATAAGTACTTTGGATCATTTTTCCATTAAAATCCTGCAAGAACAGCATGTGAAAGGCACGTGTCTCCCTTCTTAAGGGCAAAACACTCCATTCTTTTTTTTTTTTTTTTGCATTTTTCTTCTTCCCAACGAGTTTCTGAAAATCAAACAACACACTGGCGACTTTTTGGAAATCTAATAACTAATGATTAATTTTTGCCAATTGAATATCCAAACGATTTACAGGCTGCCAAATAAATACTTACGGCCATTTTCCTATTAAAATCCACAAGAAGGCAGACACACGTCTGTTAAGTGCAAAATAATCCATTCAATTTTGTTTTTTTTCTTCCCGAACAGTTTCTGAAAATCAGACAACACACAGGCGACTTTTTGGAAATCTGTCAAATGCTCACCGGTGATCTCTCTCTTGGCCGACCAATGGCTGCTGGTTCTTCCCGCGGTGACTCTCCTCTCGGCGGCAACAATGGACTCTAGCATTTCGATCTACTTAAGCTGCCAAGTGCTGAAGCTCAAAGACGGCACCTTCAAGAGCCAGAAATTCTTTCTGTGAAACATAATACTTTAGAGGCAATTCCTTAAACATCGAATCTGAATCAACAGGAGCTTTTTCTTTGGAGAAGGATTGAAGACTGATCTCAATGCCATCAGAAGATGCTTCAACCTCATTATCTTCTTGGAGCTGAGAACAGAGTTCTCGAGATCTTTGGTTACTATATCTGTGTCAAAAACAGGAATCGATAAGCACTATTCGGCAGCGAAGGAGTTGAGTGAGGGTAGCTCGTCATCATCGGAACCAACAACATCTTTGACTGAAAGTTCATTGTTGCCTCCGGGAGGAGAGTCACCGGAATGACTGAGAGTCCATAATTGGTTTTTTTTTCCCTATGGTATTCCTGTGATGATTTTCTGAATTTGTGCAATTTGGGTTCTTTTTTCTGTTTTCTTTCTTAATTTTTAGAGGTTGTCATATTTTCTTGTGTGGGTTTCAAAAGTAGATTGTTGTAATTTCCAGTCATTTTGGAGTGGGTTCTGTTTATCTTGTTCAATTTTGATTGTTTGAGCGGTCATTTTTGCATAAAGTTTCATCTTTCTCCTGATATTACATTGGGTTTTGATGTAAAGAAGAGTTTATTTTCTTGACTTGAATCTGGATTCCGATTTTGTTTCGTTGAATTTGTTGAGGCAGTGGAAGCTCTTTGTGTTTTGACAATTCCATGGAGCTTGGAGATCTTGGTTTTATAGTTTTTGGGGTGCAACTACCGGGTAGAGTAGCCACACTATATTTATGTTTCAATTGTTTGCTCTGTATAGTAGTACTACCAATGGTTGTTGGGGCTTTTCACTTTCACTAGTTCTTGTATCTAAAGAACCTTGCTTTTTCCAATAGTTGGCCATGGATTTGTGCAATTTATGTCCATTGTTGCCGCCGAGAGGAGAGTCATCGCCGGAAGACCCAACAGCCATTGGTCAGCCAAGAGAGAGATCGTCAGTGAGAAGTTGACAGATTTCCAGGAAGTCACCGGTGAGTGTTGTTTGATTTTCAAAAACTCGTTAGGAAGAAGAAGAAAGAAAAATAATTTTGAATGGACTATTTTGCTCTTAGGAATGGCGGCATGTACTTGTCACATGCCCTTTTTGTCGGATTTTATTAGAAAAATGGTCGGAAGTACTTATTTAGTAGTCCTTAAATTATTTGGATATTCAGTTGGTAGAAATTAATCATTAGTTACTAGAATTTACTTTGGACTTGAGTTCTGATACCATATGGGCTCTTCTCCCTTTCTTGTAACGATGTGTCTCTATTAATAATTGAATAAAAATTTAGTTTATTTTTAAATTATGTTGTCTATAATAAATTGAGTTATTGGTCAATTCAATCATCAAACTATACTCTTTTGGTCACTTTGAATCCTAAAGTATTTTTTTACCTTGTTTAGTACTTAAATCATTTATGGGTTGGTCATTTTGATCCTTTTGACTGAAGTCTTAAAAAAAGTCCAGCATTGTTCATCACGAGAACAAGAAATAAATATTGACTACCAAAGATGCATATTTCTACTCTTTCTCTCATCTTATCGGTACATTGATTTAAGCTTTGAAGGAGTATCGGGACCTTTCACACCGACAACATCAATCACAAAATTACATAGAAAATGCTAGGATGGACATTGGAATTCTTTATAATGATTTTGAATCTTCAATTACACGTGTATCAGTCTTTATCATACCAGTAAAAATTTAATATGTATCCGTAAAAGATCAAATATTCCTAAAATTTAGTTTATCTTTTTAGGATTTAATATATAAAATGTATTAAAAAAATATCATAATTAAAAACTATATGTAAAGATTGTTATTAATATTTTATTAATATAACAAGAAATAACCAACAAATGTATAATAGGAGATTTGAAGGTATAATTTGTCTATTTTTATGTATATTTGTGTGATCAACATATTGGTTTACTTTATGTGATCACGGGAGCCTACCCACTGCCGGAGCTTTAATCGCAATTGAATTGTTATCAAACCTATAACATTATAATAAAAATAAAAAATTACATTTATTAAAAATGATAAAATTCAATTAATATCAAAATTTTAATTCAAGTCAATAACATTAATGTTTAATTTATTTGAAAACTTCAATAAAACAATTTTTTTAAAAAATATATATTTTATATATTATTCCTTAAAAAGGATAAACTAATCCTAGAAATATTGAATCAAATTTATTATTATTTTTTAAATTAAAAAAAAGTTAACCATTAACTTTGACTGTTAAGAACTTAACACTGTACTCCGTAAAGAGTAATATACTATTATACTCTATAACATTTTTGTGTGTGTGTGTATATATATATATTATATGAAAGCTTTAACAAACATAAGTTGTTTATTTTTGCTAGCCCTATAATATTATTTTTTGGCATAATAATTGTATGAGCAAATCTAAGTGGTCATTGAAACATGGCCTGATGAGGTTTGGGATTTATGTTAAAATTGAGATTAATTTTGACCTTTACTTGTATAATTTTTACAAAAGTTGATCAATTTGATATAGGTTGTCTTATTTCGACCTAATTTGTATTTACAAAGATATATTTTTACAAAAATGATTTGCAATCTAAAATCAAATAAATAAAATCACTTAGAGAATTGGTTAATAATTTAATGAATATGATTATTCTTGTCTAAATAACGGTAGAATGTGAAACGTGTGATTAATCATATATTACTATATTAAAAGTAATGCAGCTAGATTAGCCAGCTACCAAATGTAAGGTGTGTATCTAACAGCTCAACTTCAAAAAAATTAATGTTAAATTTTTTTTTTTTTTTTTTTTAAGAAAAAAAAATCTCTTTCCCCTAAATGTGACGTTGTAATCGTTCAGTAGTTAGTAATCCACATTCATCATTTCAGTGTTCACTTTCATATCAGGTCTTTTTATTTCTTCAATTTAAAAACAAAAAATAATTTTCAATAAAAGAACATATAAATTAAATCTTTGTAAGGATTTCCATGCAAATCTATAAATTCAATGTATGAAAATCATTTTGTGCTTAATAAATGTCTTTTAGAAAGTAATGCATATAAATTGAAAATAACAAAAAAATTGCATATCGACTATGTATGATTTACTCATAATATTCATAAACTTTGTTTTCATAGATAATTAATTTATGCATTTTTATTTCTGCCCCACCATCACATTCACGTGAGGGACATGCGCTTACTGTTTAAGGGCAAAATAAGTTTATTCTCACCAAAAATTAGCTAAAACGGATGAATTTATGAAATAATCCTTCTAAGTAAAACCTTGAACAATTGACTTCATACGGATGGATTTCTTTTCCCTTTTTTTTTTTTTGGTGAAAATAAACTTAAAAGAACTATTTTGTCTTTAAACAAGAAGTACAAGTTTTTCACATGAGGCAGAATGACCTAATTCCATCGTTGATGTGGTAGTGGGATAGAAATAAATATACATAAATTAATTATGTATAGAAATAAATGACAACAAAGTTTATGGATAATATGATTGAATTATAAACCGTTGATGTTCACTTTTTGTATTTTACCTTTTCAAAATCAACAAGTTGACATTTTAATACAACTGGTTTTTTGCTTACGAACATTGTTTTAGTCCCACATATCTAAAACAACTATTTTCAAAATAAATAACAAAAACCAAAACAGAATTTAAATGCATACTCAAATTTGGACCATAAATCATCGATTTAAATAAAAATAAGATTTTTTGAAAAAGAACTAAGTTGGTTTTCATGATCAAATCAAAATTCTAACAAATACTAAATTCTTTTCAACATAACTTTATTCATATAAACTTAACGCTAAAAACCTTGTATTTCAATGATCCCTATCAAAACTTGACAGCATATGCACTTTCTTCTGAACTTATTCGTCCATAATGAAAGGAGACATTGCATACATTATATAAATTCTTTCAATCAGGTGGATTGTAACTTTTCACTGAAAAGATATTTAATATTTAGTAAAAAAATAAGGAAACTAACAATATATATTCCTTATAGATGCCATAGCTTTGACTGGTTGTACCTCAACATTTAGGCGAGCTGAAGCCCCCTTGAGCAGATGCTTCCATGGCTTTATATGTTTCCCTTTCTGCATATCAACTTGTCGAGAAACCATTTCAAGCTTAGCTATTCATCTCAATGCCTTGTCAATGTAATACTTCTTCTTCATATTGATTGCACACTTGTCCTTATTTGACATGCATCAAACTTTGATAGCTTTGGTCCCTGTCCAAAATCACTTAATCTTGTTGAACACTTATTTGAACCCATGACATTAATGTATGCTTGTTCTATAGTTTGCTATTTTCCATGGTTTCCTCACGATGTTGAGGAAATATGATTACCACAATATTCATCACATTTTGCTACAAATATAATATGCAAACACAAAATAATTTAGTGTACATAAATACGAATACATATACATACATACATATATATATATATATATACACACATAGATGAATTTAATGTTTTTGAAACTTACGTAAATTTGATTTGAATCCTCATTAATAAAAGTTTCCTCAACTCGATAATGGTCTAATGCAAATCGCTCAACTTGAGGTAAAAGTAATCTAAATTTGGTTTTCATTAAATAAATGTGTTGATTATGAATATTAAATGTTTTTGCCTTTTCAAAGAAAATGTCTACACACGGGAAAAATGCATGATGAAAGATGATGTTCGATATGCAAAGCTAGCTAATGAATTTGTATGACGATAATCTTTCCTTTAAATAATTGTTCTTTTTTTTTTTTTTTTTTTTTGCAATTGATAGTTTATTTGCATAAATATTATCAACTTTGTGTGTATTATTATAGAAAAAAGAAAAAGAGAGGGATCCTACTCGAGTTGAGCAATTGAAATCGAATCATCAAGAAGCTTGTTAAACTTTTATGGAAAGAGGATTCAAATCAAATTTATGTAAGTTTCAAAAACATTAAATTCATTTACATACATATAATGTATGTGTATACACGGTTTTGCTAAGGCGCGCTCCAACTGTTACCGTAACGGAATTCTTGCTACAGTGCTCATGCAGCTATCCAAGCGGAGCAAGAATTCCATTACGGTAACGGTTGGAACGTACCTTAGCAAATCCATATGTATAAATGTATACACTAATTTATTATGGGTTTGCATGTCATATTTGTAGCAAAATGTGATGAATGTTGCCATGATCATATTTTCTCGACTCCCGAGGGAGATGGAAAGTCGCTAAACTATATAAGATATCAAGTCCACATCAAAGTCATGGGCCTAGATAAGTGCTCCACAAAAATAAGTGATTTTGGACTAGGATCAAAGCTATCAAAGTTTTGTGTATACCAAACAAGAACAAGCATACAATCCAATGAGGATAATAACAAGAAGCAATTCACTTGGAACCACGCATAGTTGAGTTGGAAGAAGTATCAACTCCACATTTCATGGAATCACAAATAGCTGATTTGAAATCGTTTCTCGAAATGTAGAGAAGGGAATTTATAAAGCCATGGAAACAAGGATAACTAAAAAACTTAGAGGCTTTTGAGTGAAAAGCATGTATAATTGTTGAGATACAATCCGTCAAGAGCCTTTTGGGATCTATAAGAAGTATGGATCGTAAGTGTTTCAAATTGTGTTAAAGAACTTTATAATGAAAAGCTATAGTCCCCACTTAACTAAAAAAAATTGTATAATGTATGTAGTGCCTTCTTCAATTATGATAGAATAACTTCATATGACACATAGCACATATGGTGACAAGTAAGGATCATTGAAACACAAAGATTTTAGAGAGGAATTTACTTTTTATTGGAATTTTGAATTGATTATGAAGACCAACTCAGTACATTTATTTATTTAATGGATGATTTATATCAGATGTTGGTAGAATTTGGAGTATGCATTTGGATAGTGTTTTGGTTTTTAGTATTTATTTTGAATTAATTATCCAGAAAAAAGAAGCAGCAAACTGTTAAATATAGTAGTCTATAGATTAATATATTTCTCTTAAAAAAATTAAACGATGTGTTTTTTCACGACATTTAATATGAGTGATGGCAGGGAATATCTTCACTGACTGATTACGTTGAGATATTACAAGTAAGATTTAACTCACTAAGGTATATTTTTCCTAGAGTTCAATATTTGTTTTAGTAAGTAAAATTGGAAAATAAGTCTTACGGAAGCAACCAAATAAAGCATGGACAGACTACAGAGATACAACAGCATAATTGAGAAAACAATTCTGATAATGTTAAAACTAAAGCGTCAAAGAGATGAAATAGGTCAGCCATCCTAAGATTTAAACAGCACCAAAACTATCACGTTCACAATCTACACATACCTCGACATATTGAAAGATCATACCACCATCTTCATCAAACTTGGGGCACTTTTGTGTGTTAGCTTGTATGAGGAATTCCCCTGCATTCTGGCATAATATTTAAACTTTTCGGCATTAGAATTTAGAAGAGCATACATAATGATGCTAGGGAATTTCAATAATGAATTAACGAAGCAAACTGACAAGCATTTCCTTTTGTAAGCTTAATTAATGATCAAAGAAAAATTTAGAGGAAATCCAATAACAGTTCACACAATGTTCAAGCTTTAGATGAGGTCTTGCCATGTTAGATGAACTCTTCAGGAATTAAAGATGCAGCCAGATGGTAAATAAGTGATATTAGAGCCATTAATTCAAGACTAAGATGGTTATATATTGGCACAAGTGGTGAATAAGTTGCCCAATATTTCAGATATACTTCACTGGGAATAAAACGAGGAGACTTAAGTGCAGAAAGTAGCTAAATATACTTCTCATGTCACACCATGAGGTATATGGTAAAAGCTTCACTTGACCGACTTCAAATTATATCAAAAGTAGGATTATTTTTTGATGTCTCCTTTAATGTTAAGTTTCTATGAACATAAATGTTAGCTTCTAGCTAAAACTATTGCATTGGTATCGGTCAAAAGTTCAAAACAGTGCCAAATTGGTGTCGAAAAAGAAAAAGGCAGTAACACAATAAACGAACATTAAGACACCTTGCTACTATGTTTGCTCAATGATAAACTTTTGCTTAAAAGGCTTCTACTGGGATATGACATATTATGCTTATTTCATATGAAATAAAAATAAGCAGAAAAATGAAATCATTAGTCAAGGGGCAAAAAAAACCGTAACCCCATTATAACAACTTGGCCAAGTAAAAGGTCTGAGGGATTTTCAAAATCGATTAAAGGTAACCAAACTGACATAAAACCTTCCGAAATCAACTTTTAATTGGTTATAATCGATCCAAAATTAAATATTTTTGGTAGTTCAGTTCAGTTATAGAAAATTTTTAATCGATTATAAGCAAAACCAATCCGATTAGATGTAATAATTAAGAAACATGTAAAATATATTATGAGTTATTTGCCAATTCAGTCATCAAACTATACCCTTTTGACCACTTTGGTTCCTAATCCTCAAACGATTTATGAGTTGACCATTTTGATCCTTTTGACCGAAATCTTAAAAAAAGACGCCGAAATTTGAAGTCAATGGTGATTTGAACAAAATGATAACATTTCCATCATTATACTGTTCATTAAGTCAAGAAAAAAAAGAAACAGATTGCTATTACACTGATCATCTTCTCCGAGCTCTAGTCGCAGACACTGTTAACTTTTCCACAGTTGGGTGCTCTACTTTAGTCTGATTGACAGGGGCAAGGCTAGGTTTGATAATACCAAAAATGGAAAGAGATCGGGGTCGATTGTTGGCAGTTGGCAAGGAACTAGATCCCCCAAAAGGGAAAGCTGCGATCGAACTCTAATTCTGGAAATTAGTCGGGGCCCTTTTTTACTTCGAGTTCCTTCCTTCTTAGTCAAATCTGATGATACGCTTTGGCGATGTTTGTTACCTACAAAATCTAATTTAGGCCCGCCAGGTGATCAAAATATCTCAGGTCAGTGAATCCTTACTCAGGCATCGCTCCAAGAAGATGAATAGTGTAATGGCAATCCTTTTTTTAGGGAAAAAAAAAAAACCTGATGAACAGTATAATGACAGAAATATCCTCATTTTAATTAAACCACCGTTGACTCCAAATTCCATTAAGCCATGTTGCCGTGGGACTACTTTGAGCATATTTTTCTTTTATTTTATTTTTAGGTTTTTGGGCATGTGAGATAAGCTCTTACTTAATTGATTAATATTCATTATTAAGGTGGAGAAAGTGGTTGTAGCATACAGCCGTGATGTATCTAGTCACGAAGCACAGATAGGCAGACGGTCGTTGGCCCCATTCTTTGCTTCCGAAGGTTCATTACTCTGTTTGAACTTTGAATAATTGCATTACTATGAATTTGAGTCAACTTAAAAGAACGTCTCTTTAAGAAAACATGTATAGAAAATGAGTCTACATTCAAAAATATATTCCAGAATACACATGTCAATTTGAGAATACCTCAATAAATGGAATCATAAGTCGTCGTTAAAGAAAAAAAAAAACGAATTACTTTAAATAAAAAAATTCTAGAATAGAGATAAAATTTCTCACTATCTTTTGACATTTCTCATATTTATTAATATATTAAAGAATGATATG
>JAOXNR010000028.1:10937293-10952696 GCA_028571225.1 Parsonsia alboflavescens
CAAAATATAATTAAGAGTTAATTATGTGACTGAATTGTATTTTTCCAGGTTCGTTGAACTTGGACAAATTTTTCTCAGTCACACTCTGATAGGCCTCTCGTTTTGAATTCAAATTAGAATTCGAAAAACGAGATTGATTTATCCAAAAGACTTCTTATCACGAAGTCTTCTAGGGTTTTTCAATAGGGACACCTCTCTCTTTTTCGAGGAGTTCTATTTTTGTCAGAGCGTCTAAGTAGAGAAAAAAAAAATAGAGAGTTCAGAGAAATCAAAAAACTAGAGAAACTATATTCACAAATGAATCTAGCAGTTCAATCGTGTTTGTCCTGTTGCTGTGTTCGTGAGACATATACTGGAAACAAATGTTCGTGTGAAGAAGTAGAGGTAGATTTCGGAGACTTTCGCTGGTGAATGTATACAAATTCCAATCTTCTATTTGAAAAATTAAAAAAATGTAATGTTTGTACCCTCTCTAGACTCCCTCCGATTGATGCCTGGAGGAGGTCTGTTTGTGGCCTTCAATTCAAAGAGTAAGGGATTCTAATTCGTTATGCGAGGTTGGGAAGCTGTACTTCATAGAGTAAGGGATTCTCACTCCCTCAGGGCTGATCGATACTATTCCTGCACCTGAGTTCTCCTTCTCCATTGAACTGTTTGTATACGTTGTCCAGACGTTGCTTTCACAAGTGCTTGTGAGCTCCAATGGAGCCCTTGTGCATTCCTCTGCGAAGTCTATGAGAGCTTGGGCTTTAATTGCCTTCCTTGGCTCAAATTGGATTTGATATCTCGAGAGCTTGAGGGAACACTTCATCGTTCTGCCCGACAACTCGAGCTTGGCTGGAGCTTGTTTCAGTGGTAGATTCATTAAAACTCTTATCAGGTAAGCTTCAAAATATGGCTTTAGTTTCCTCGAGGTAATGATAATGAGGTACAAGAACTTTTCAAGGTCTGAATATCTAGTTTCTTTTTCTCTGAGCAATCTGCTGACAGAATAAACAAGGAACTGTTGTCCAGACTTCTCTACCAACAGCAATGAACTAACTGCTTTCTCTATAGCAAAAAGGTACATCGATATTTCCTCTCCCGGCCTTGGAGAGACAAGCTAAGGAGGCTGCCCCAGGAAGTCCATCAACTTGATGAATGCTGCTTGACAGTCCTGGGTCCACTGGAAGTCCTTCGGTTACTTTGTGACATCATAGAATTTTTCTCTTTTGTTTGTCATTTTGCTGATGAAGCGTCCTAGTGTTGCCATCTAAACCACTAGACTCTGAACCTCCTTGATGTTTCTGGGGGTTTCCATGTCCACCACAGCTTTTATCTTGTCTAGATTGGCATCAATGCCTTTTTTAGAGGCAGAAATTTACCTACTAAGACTCTGAAGGTGCATTTTTCTGGAGGGTCTAGAAAGTTTCCCTGATATCATTGATGAAATCTTCAAAGGTCTTGGACTTGATCATTATTTCATCCACGTAGACCTCTATGTTCCTCTCGAGCTAGTTTTTTAACACCTTATGCATAGCTCGCTGGAATTTTCCCCCTGCATTCTTTAAGCTGAATGGCAATTTTGTGTAGCAGTATGTCATAAACGAGGTCTTTTCCATGTGTTCAATAGCCATCGGGATTTGTTGGTATCCCTTGTAAGCGTACAGAAAGCATAGCCATTGGTACACAACTGTAGAATCCACCATCTGGTCTATGCTCGGAGGTGGATAGGAGTCCTTCTGGCAAAATTTGTTAAGTGTGGTGAAGTCCACACACATCCTACATGTCCCTCTTTTCTTTGGGACTACAACTGGGTTGGCCAGCCATTTAGGGTATAACACTTCTTTCAGAATCCCTGCATCGAGAAAAGCTTGGATTTCCCAAACTATGACCTCATTGCACTCAGGGGCAAAGGTCCTTTTTCTCTGTTTCCTTGTGTTTAGCAATTTTGCAGTCCACTCCCTCAGGGTCACTAGGCTGCCAGGCAAAGACCTTCGGATACTCTTAAAGGGAATTAATGAGTTTTCCTTAGACCTTAGGAGGCTATGACTCTCCAATTTTGATCCCTTTCTCAGGGAATTCTGGGTTGATGAACACTTTTCTCCCCTACCAGCTGCCTGAATCCGAAGATTGGTATAATCTTTCGGGAGGTTAATGCATTCCTCCTTCTCGAGCTCAGGCGAGCCTTCCTCATTACCGTCAATGAGGTAACATTCTGCAGCAAGTTGTCTGTCCCTCTCTATGACGATCCAAGTATCTCCTCCTTAGATTTTCATGCTGTAATTGAGTAGAGAAATTTCTACCCTCAAGTCCATGACCTCGCTTCTGCCCAAGATGGCATGTAGGTTCCAAGGGCATCGACCATCACCTAGTCCATCATTTCAGTGATCTCTTTGTCATTTGCACGAATTGTCGTTAGGACTTGGAGGACCCCACCAGCATAGGTCATGCTGCAGTTGAATCTAGTCAGAGCAGTGTCTGACCTTATTAGTAACCTCTTGTCTATGCACATCTGGTCGGAGGAATTCCGATATAGAACATTCACGGCGCTTCCAGTGTCCACCACAATTTGGCGAACTAGGGAATCTCCGATTTGGATTGATACTGTGAGGGGCTCTGAATCTTCCAATCAAGCTCACTTGGACCCCATTTCAATGGCATTTATTTCTCACACGGGAGGTCGTTGATTTTGAGGGGCTGCTGTTAGCAGATCAGCTGGACCTGCATTCTTAGCCAACAACTCTTGCAAGTGACCTTAATTCACCAACCTCTTGATCTCTCGCTTGAGGTCAAAGCAATCTTCGGTGAGATGGCCATGGTCCTTGTGGTAGTGACAGAACTTGGCTGGGTCTCTTTTGGCCGTAGGACTCTTGAGAGGCCTGGGCGGCTTCAGGAGTCCTCTTTTCTCCATGACCACCAGGATCTCTACTCGTGACGTTTTGAGTGGAGTTGTCACGAGGTTGGGGATGGTCTTCCTCCTCTTGTTTGAGGTCCCTCCTTTAGATTGGGGGTTCTTCCCATCCCTCTTTAATTTTTGCGGGGACCTTGGATGCCCTTTGTTATCTTTCTTGGTGGCTAAGATGAAACCACGGATCTTCTTCTGGACCACTGTTTCCTTAGCCTTGATCAACTTTTCCATTAGTTTCTGCAACTCCTTGATGGTTTTTACTGACTCCTCGGCCAACCTGAAGGCTATATACTCCCCTTGAAAACCCTGTTTGAAGGCAGTGATGTAGATAGCATCATTTTTCTGCTCGATCTCGACTGCCTCATTGTTGAAGCGAATGTAATAGCTTCTCATGCTTTTTCCAACCTTCTGTTTAATGGTGAAAAGGTTGTTGATACCCTTCTCACACCTCGTGCTACTCTGATAGTTTTTCAAAAACAACTCTTTAAGCTGTGTCCAGCTTGAGATGCTTGCTTTAGGGATGCCCTTGAACCAGGACTGGGCCTTTTCGATCAGTGTCTATCGAAAGGCTTTGCTGATCGCAAAGCTCTGCAGTTGATGTGGTCGAGGTACAAAACATCTCCATATATTAGACATACTCATCAATGTGCTGTTGAGGCCCCCAAATATCGTCATATTTTGCTCCACCAAGTGTGGGGCTTTGAATCTTGGTGGCATCCGAGCTGTGGGGATGCTGTGGACAAACGGTGAAGGCTCGATAAGATCCACATTACTTTGCAACTCCTGACTGGCTGGGGGAGTTGCTCTCCTCAGTGGATTGGGGCTACCCCTCGAGCGTTATCGCCTGTCATTTTGATCAGGCTTCGTCGAGGTGGTATCCTTACTCCAAGAGGAGTTCATAGTGAGCTCCCCTGCTCTTTAGGATCCTGTCTCTGACTCCATGACATGGCTGTTTGGTTGAGCCTGTCCTTGAGGTCATAACCTCTCCCATGGTTCAGGGTTTCCCTGAGGTCGTTCACTAGTTGTGCTCTTGTCCACTAGGACCTTTCTTGCTCTTGGCTTGTTTCTAAACCTACTTCATGAGGTCGGGGGTCATTCCTCGCTTTTGAGGGTGGAAGCTAGCTAGGCTGTGCTTGCTCTACCTGGCCTCGAGGTGGCTGCGAATTCCTTTGAGAAGGCTCCGGAGTGCGCCTAGTGGATATATAATCCAATCTATTAGATACCCTCTCTAGGGCAACCACCAATTGTTCCAAGAGATCCATCCGATCTGACATCTGTGTTCTCCCAAATCTCTGTGGCCTTGGATTATTGCTGATGGAAGTAGGATCAGGATGTCCCAACCTGGACCCTTCTTGTACAGGAGGAGGTTTTGCCTGGGCTACCTGGGACGGGCTTGACTGTGTCAGCCATTGTTGATCCTGCTGAGTAACAAGCGCCGTATCATTATTGTCGACAACCTGTGCCAATGGTAGCATTTCTGGCACTGTTTTGCCAGTGCGTAGTTAGGTTCTGCGGGGTAGTCTGCCTTGGGGCGGTGGTTGAATGTGCTTAATTAGTGATTAGTTCATCAGGCTTTTTTTATTTGTGTGTGTAAGGGAAAAAAGCCTAAGTTTTTTTTTGTTCAGATTCCCCACAGACGGCGCTAAAAGTGCTGGGGCTCAAAATATGAACACTAAGTCACCCCCAAAACAGTAATGATGTCAATCTACTACAACCTGAGAAGAAATTAGTCATCGGAGGTAGGTTGTGCCCAGGGAAAAGCGTCGATGCCTAAGTCAGTATTCCAAGAGTGATTAGGAGTAATCAGTTCTCAGAGAGATTGTTCTATCCATTCGTTTTCTTGTCCGTATACTGTGTCAGATTTTGTTCTTTAAAAGAGAGATTAGTTAGCTCCTTAATCCGGGCTCTGCTATTACATGACAATAGGTAGTTAGGATTGTTGTGGAATCATGGAATCCCGCCAACTACTCCCGAAGTTGTGGAGTTTCCCTGGTTGAGTTACCTTGTCATTCACGCCTTTGTCGAGAGTTACGAGCTCGCTAACCGACCTCTAGACCAACTTTGCGACTTGCCCGTGGATATCGAGGATCTCAACTATCTCTCCTGGGAGGTTGCTCCAAGTGGTAGCAGGCTCATGGGAGTTGTTAGGAGTCGCGCACATCTAGTCGTGGCATGGAAGATGTATGAGATGAGTTGGCAGTTACCAAATCGTGGGCCGAGATCTGGTGGTGCCTTTTTGGAGCTCATTTAGGAAGTCGGTAACGTTGGAGGTCGGTGGTAGCAGGTCGCTGCCCACCTATCCTTGTTGACTTTATGGGCCCATTTGGGTTGACTTCAGTTCGGGTCCTGTCCCTTTGCGTTGACTTGCTTGGGTTGTACCTATTTCTTCCATCAAGTGGATATGTGAATAAGTTTAAGAGTTAAATAATGAATATTTTGGAGCTTTTTTTTATATAAGATAAAGAAGTTAATTGGAGCCATATTTTAGTGAAATTAAAGAAGAAACGGGCACAATCCAGACAATCCAACTAGAGTAAACTCAAATATCAACCCGAATATAGAGGATCCGAATTAACATTGAAGAGGAAGACCTCCTAGGTCATTAACCTTTCACAAGCTAAGCAAGTTATGAACCAGTGAGCTCCAACCTTTTCTCGAGGCTCATTGGAAGGTTAAGAAGATAGTTTATAAGTTAGTAGCAAGCTCATAGTTCATACACCAAAGACCCACATGGCAAGATTTCTTCCATTATGGAAACTCCACAATTGAAGGAGTTATTGGCAGGACATGACCTCACCATACACTAGAGACGTGCTTGAATTGTGGAGTTTCCATAATAGAAGACATCTTGCCATGCACGTCTCAGGTGTACGATCTACGAGCTCGCTACTTACTTATAAGCCATCTTCACAACCTTATAGTGAGTTCGAAGGTCGTAATGAGTGATTTAAGTCTTTTCATGTATATCACGTATTGTAGATGGTTAATCTTGACATGGAAGGTTAATGAGAAAAGATTGGAGCTCACTGGTTCGTAGCTCGCTATCTAGTGAGACCTTTCCTTAACTGGTGGAAGGTTAATGAGCTAGGAGGTCGGTGGTTCAAGAGGTCGCTAACCACTTCCTCTTCAATGTTAATTTAGATCCTCTATATTCAAACCGGTATTTAAGTTTATTCAAATCGGATCGTGTCCGTTCCCACCATCAATGTTATTTAGTAGTATCTCTTTATTATAAAATTAAAATATGTGTTTATCCATTAACAATGCAAAAATTTGTTTATCTATAATGTTGGAAGGTGAAGGGTGTTATTTCAATAGGAAAGTTATAAAGAGTTAGCAATGGATAAACTTTTAAAGAGTTACATGTAGCGCACGTTCTCAAAGAATATGAGAGAAAAATTAGAGCAATTAGTTAATAATTAAAAAAAAAAAGTTTTATAATAAATAATAAAAGTTAGCAAGGGTTAACATACAAAAAGATTAAGAAAAAAAGGAAGCATTATTATAACTCAAAACAAAAGAATTATTATTATTATTATATCAGGAAAAATAGTGATTTATGTACATGAATTATTTACGATTTACTTATAATATCCATAAGCTTTTTTCAATTATTTATATCCATAATGAATTTACGTATTTTTATTTCTACCCTGCCACCACATCCCACGACAGAATCGAGTCACTTTTCTTGGTTTTCTCACATGAGAAACTTGTGAATTATAGTTCAAATGCAAAATAATCCTTTTAAATCTATTCCAAAAAAAAAAAAGGTAGGTAAAATCCATCCTTATTCAACTAAATCAACCCGTTAGAGTTCACAAATGAAATTTAGCAGATAAACTAACCTGAATACCACCGATAAAAAAACTCATGTAAAGAACAAGTAAGTTACTGAGTTAGAGCAAAAGATAAAAAATAAGAGTTTAAATTTATTGTTGAAATAAAATCAAAATATCATTTAGAACTTTATTTAATCAGCTTTATTAAATTATATTCCTCTCATTAATTATTTCACAAAATAACCCAGTCCTTATTCGCCTTAAGCTGAAAGAGAAGAAGGGGGGAAAAAAAAAAATCATCACCCGGAAAAAGAATTCAAGTTTTTTGGACTTACTCTCAAGAATATTCTTCCTTGGACTTGCTCTCTTCATTTTTTAGTTCTCTTTCATTTTCCATAGGGTATTTGACAAATTAGACCCTCTAAAATTAATGAATTTAATAATCACAAGTTAATTCCATTTTTTTCCAATGTGGATTTATTTTTAAAAGTTTTAATTAGACTTTTAAAATGTTAAGATAGTAGCAATATTATTATTTATTTTTTTCAAAAGTTAACTGTAACATTGAAGCTCAGATGATAATTTGCAACATCAATTTACAATTTTGTATAAATAATAGTATAAAAAAATCAAATTTACAAGATTTTTATTTGAAATTCCAAATTATTTTAAATTTTCATTTGTTTAAAATTTCTACTCTGACTTTAATAAATGATTATATTAAAATTTAATTTCTAATCAAGATTATTTAATCCGGGAAGAAAAGGGTTAAGAAGAGATTTTCTCTAATATAAATAAAAAAAGAAAAGAAGGAAGGGATAAGGATGAAATAAATAAATAAAACAAAAATGTCAAAATCAAGACAAGTATGATAGGAGGGTCAACTTTACTTTTCAATTGATCACGTGCACCAACTTTACTTCGCTCTCATTTGCTGTTGCTTCGTCATCATTATGAACCTCATAAACCCTAAACACTTTCACCCCTTTTTTTGGGGAAGGAAAAGCCCAAAGTGAGTGCGTGGACAAACTTATTTTTCACCCTTTTTGTTATTTTCTTCCAAGTTGATAAGACTTTCAACCAATTACCGATATCGGTTTGCCATTTAACTTTTAGAAATAAATAAGTTACAAATTCACATCCAATGGAATTCTGGCAATAATTTAACAAATCCATATTTTATTTATATTTCTTGATTTCAAATAACCGTCATTTTTTTTTTTTTGAACCATTGAGGTTTGTTTACACATTTACATTATACAGGTCTCACCTCCAAAACTGTCAAAAAACTGTCAAAAGATTGAAGATTTTTTACGGTTCAAAAAACAGTCAGGAAATTATTTTTTGTGACAAATTTTTCACTTTTTTGATAGACATGGAAACTATCGGGGGAAAGAAGGATTTTTATGGTGGTTTGAATTAAATTTTTTTGAGAACGAGGGGGTAAATGGAAAAATAAAGTGTTTTCTAGTATTTTTTTTCTTTTTGCAATTTAAAAAATCTTCAAAAAATACAAAATGGACGGCCAATCCTACATTGCTTCCTAAAACTTTTGTAAGTGAATTTATTTTCTACATATATCCATGAATATATTATTACTTCTTAAGATCAAGTAAATAGTCATTGGCTTTGTCATTAATTTGACTTACTTTGATTAGTTTAATCATTAATATAAATAATATTTTTTTATATTTATTAATAATTAAATTAAGTTTTGAATATAGAAAAATATAAATTAATTTTTTAAAAAAATAAGAAATTTGCTCAGAACTACCAGAAAATGATTAAACTGTAAGATATGACTGATTTCAAGTGTAGAAAATGTCTTACGTCTTGTAGTGACTTTTGTCAGTATTCTTTGAACGATTCACGTTTTACACTCGAAACTTCAAAATGTACTATTTTGTCCATCAATTCCATTAAGCACCAACATAAGTATAGCAATTTCAAAGAAAAAATTTTCCCTATAACATTTTTTTTTTAAAGGGAAAATAGTAAAGGCAAATCATATTTTTCACTTTTATTCTCAAATATAAGTATAAATATACACAAAGGCAAAGAGTGTAAAAGTTTTGACTTTGCTCTTTCCCATTTTAATCAATTCTAATTATGATCGGTAGCTTTTGAGTTTCAATATTTTTCGAGTAATTAATAAGACATTTTCACTTATAATTTGTAAGAAAAAAAAGTTTGATTTATAAAAGAAATATTAATTTTGAGTTGAGATTCTTTCTCTTCAAATCGTAATTGCATTACTATTTAAACTCTAAGTATTAATACTCCCTCGGCCACGAAATATAACTTATTCTAACTAACTTTTCTTGTCATTAATTATAAGTCATTGTTGTTAGTTAATTAGATATTTGAAGATAAGTTTTTTTTTTTCCCTGTATTAACCCCCTCTAATGATATATAGTGCAATAATATTCAAATTTTTTAAAGGATGATTAGAGGGCATTTTAGGAAGGAAAAAGAAAAATTATCTTAATTTTTGTAAAATAACAGCTGATAACTTATATTTAGTAATAAGGAAATATAAATAATTAAACTCTTTCTCTTTTTCCTTTCAATTTTTATACATTAACATTTCTCTAATAACAATGTTTTCTTAAAGGTTACCATAATTGCAGTAAAAAAGAGAGAGTCGATTTTAGAATAGAGGTGCGTTATTTTGTGTGGTAATTATATGAATAATAGATAAATTTGTAATCTTAGTTTAGTTCTATTTCTAGAAAGGGATATTATTGTTGTGGAAAAGATAATGAGCGAAGGGGAGATAAGGTGGTCAATTCAATTTGAGGTTTTAGTTTCTCCTTTTCCCCTTCCTGCAATATTCTAGAGGATTTAAAATTACTTATGTAAGACATGATCCTTGATTATAAATTTACATATGCTTCTTACTTTATTGAGAAAGTATCATTTTATGTCTTCCACTTGAGGTTCAAAAGTTCAATACCCACTTAAAATTAAATGAAATTTTTTTATATGAATATGATCCATATGGGGGACATGGCCACCCCCAAAAAAGATCCCACAACGTGTATGTATTTTTTGTTTTTTTCTTTTAATTTTGGATCTCACATTTACTTATATGCCTTGATATGAATCACAAAGTCCACGTGTAATGACATGGATCAAATCCCCGATAAACTTGACTAAACTAAATGTTTATATTAAATCAACATCTTCCATAGAATTTGGGTTTATGTTATGGAAAATTTTGATATGAGTATGATTCATACTTGGGGATATGAATCTTGGTGTTCATTTCGAGCCACACATTATAAAAAGATCCCACAACGAATATGCATTTTTTGTTTATTTTTTATTTTAAATCTCATATTTACTTGTATAACTTGATATGAATCACAAGGTTCACTTGTAATGATATGGACCAAGTCCACAATTGACTTGACTAAATTAATTGATTATATTGAATCAACATCTTTCATAGAATCTTAGGTTTATGTTATGGAAAATTTAATTATGCACCTATTCCATATGTGAGGATATGAATTTTGTGATTTAAATTGAGGTACACCATAAAAGTATCCTACAAGGTATATCTACCTTTTCTTTATTTTTATATCTCTTGATATGAATTGGAAGATCTATGTGTAAAGATATAGATCAAATTCACAATATACCTGACCAAATTAAATGATTATATTGAATCAACATCTTCTAGAGTATTTGGGTTTATGTTATGGAAAATTTTGATATGGATCTAGAGCATATGTGAAGATATAAACCTTATGGTTCAAATTGAGACACACCATAAAAAGATCCCACAAGCTACATATACTTTTTGTTTATTTTACTTCGAGTACACATTTACTTACGTGATTCGATATAAATTACAAAATCCATATGTAAAGATAGGGATCTTGTCCACGATAGACTTTATTGAATCAACTTCTTCTAGAGTAGTTGTGATTATGTTATGAAAAATTTTTATATGGGCCTAATCCATATGTGAGAATGACCTTATGGTTCAAATTGAATCATATCATAAAATAGTGTCACGAAGCATACCTAGTGGACTTTTTACTTGTTATCCCTTTTTTCGTCCCACTCCACTTAATTTGATATGAATTATAAGATTTATGTATAAATATATAAATCGAGTCCATGATAAATTTTACCATTCGTTATTTATTTCCTTCTCCATGTTTTCGTCATAGTCATTATCTTCATCTTCATCATCTTTTTTTTTTTTTAATTTTTTTTTACCCACTAGTGTTAAACCCGTGCATGGGTGTTCCAAATCTGCTTCAAAATCCCCGAATATAAATATTAAATATTATGTTATCAAATATTTATTTATATAAATATCAAGATAACCAAAAAAATTATTAAATTTTTTAATAATATAGAAATGTGTAATTATAAATTTAAACATACTTCTTGATAATAACATTTGTAATTTCTCGACTTAGATACCCTTTCCAGTCACAATTAAATTTTTTAATAATGTAGAAATGTGTAATTAGAAATTTAAACATACTTCTTGATAACAACATTTGTAATTTCTCTACTTAGATACCCTTTCGAATCACAATCCCTTAAATAAAATATACGTGTTGTACAATAATTTAATGGAGTTTCGTTCATTATCATATATCATAATTGAGAAATAAGAATGCTAAATTTTAATTGCATTAATCAATTATCTTAATAACAACAACAACAACAATAATAATAATAATGGTTGTAATGTTTATTTCAATAAATGAAAACACTAAATATCTAATAATAACTCTTTATATTTTACTTATTTATAACTTAATTATTTTATATTTATTATATGTAATTACAAATTTTGAAGAAAAAAATTAACACATAAAATTTGTAGTTATGCCTTCTGAGTCACATTGATCCCAAGAAAATATCAATTTTAGATAATAATTGACCTTATTTATTTATTTTTATTAATTATCATATATCTTGGTTGAAAATGTCAATTTAAATAATATTAAATATTTATGAACAATAATATAATATTAAATAGTCATATTACAAATAATAATAAACCGTTATAATGTACTACCTCCGTTCCAAAAAATTTATCATTAAAGTGAGAGTTTTTGTTTCAAAATGTTTGTCACTTACACATTTCATAACAAAAGGTATAAGTAAATTTCTCATTTACCCTTAACGTTGAACTTTCTTAACCTTTTCAATGATACTTTATTATATTCACACCTTACCATTTTAAATCTCATCAATCTTATTAGTACTAATCTTAATCTCAACTAAAGGAGGAAAGAGGAGAGAGGCGAGAAAAATTGGGGTAAAATTCAAAGAGGGCTAAAATCGTCTTAAAGAAATAATGTTGTGATTATCTTAATTTATGTAAAAAAAACCTAAGTAACAAACATTTTGAAATAAAGAGAGCATATTTTAATTTAACGAAGATACAAAATATTTAATGATGGCTCTTTATATTTTACTTATTTATAACTTTTACATATTTTATTTATTTGGCTATATTTATTGTGATATATCGTGATTAAAAATTGTCCCCACTAAAATCTACATGGTATCAAATAGTTACAAATCATAATTAATAAACATTTTAAATATTGTTAATCAATTATATTTCAAATAATAATAAACAATAGTTATAAAGAATCCACACACTAAATATTTAATATTCAACTCATTTATAAATTATTTTGTATTTTATTTATTTAATATTTTATTAGATAATGATTGACTTTACCTTTTATTAATTTCCATATATGTTTTATTGAGAATTGTCAGTATTGGAATTAATATTAATTAATTAGCAATAATAATAATAATAATAATAAATTATTTAAACAATGAGAAATAATAACAAACAGTTACAATATATATTTTAATTAATGCACATATTAAATATTTAATTATTATATATAATGACCATTATATAAATTTATTTCATCTTTTAAATTTTATTTATTTAATATTTGATTGAAGAATGCTTGAGATGCTAACATGTGGCATTAGGTGTGCAAATGAGATGAGATTATTCGGGAATGGTTCGGCTTCGGTTCGATAAAAGCTCCAATTTAGCTCGTCTTAAATGGGCTCAAGCAAGGCTCTTTTAATAAAGGAGCCGAATCAAACTCATATGTATTCGTTTATTTAGGTTCGTGAGCCTAAAAGAGCTTTTAATATAAATAAAAATAATTTATTTATTTATATATTATATAATATAATATATTTATTATAGAATTTTTTATTTAAATATATATTATATTTTTTTATAAAATAAAATTTACACTTTAATATACAAAGATTTTTTATATTATGTTAATAACATTAATATAATATTAGAAAATTTTAAGACATCTCTTAAAAAAAAAAAAAAAAACTAGTTGTCCATTCATTTTTTTGTCTGAAGAGTCTTCCTACACCGGTTTCTCTTGACAATTAAATCAAATTGTTTATAACATAAACATTGAACGGCAAATTTTAACATCAACATAGGCATCTGATACAAAACCAAAACACTTATTGGTTTATTTCAAGAAACATAAGGCCAAGAAACATGACAGAGAAGAAGGTCTAGTATTGGACCAATTCTTAGGTTTACTTGGTCTTGATACTTGTTCCAGATTTTCAACAAAGAATAAGGGAAGTGAACTCAATTAAGGACTTATCTGCAGAGTAGTTTCATTGAATTTATCTTGTTTTAGGAGAGTTGTCCTTTTCGAATTGGACAATTTTAATACTTTTCAGTAATAAAAACACTTTATTTTCCTCCTAGCTCTTTGTTTTTATCAATTTGGTATCAGAGAAGGTTGAATCAGGATGGTGAACACACGAAACTCATCTTCCAATCCCCTAGTAGATAACCAAACCAATCTTTCTCAAATACCAAGGCCAATTACTTGAACGGATTGATTGGATGGAATTATAAGAAAATTGATATAATTGGATCTATTGATTTCATATATATTTTCTAATAAGTTATTTGAATCGAATTGAAGATATTATTTAATATTTAAAAAAAATATATAACATAATATTATATACAATATATATAATATTATAAAATATAACTATTAAATATTTTTTTTTTTAATAAAACAATTTGCCAAGTTGCCAACCAAATCCCTAGCTGATATCATTTTCTTCCTTTCAACCACAGTCCCACACAGCGTCGCACCTTCTAGTTATTGAGTCAAGACTGTCCAACAAAACTGTATATATTGTGTCTCCTTAAAGCTTCTTCTTTTCTTTTGGTTATTTGTCCCACATCGGAGAGCTTAGCATTGAGAAAGCCTGGTTCCTTCTATATTTAGAAGAGGAATTGCAATCCAAGAATGCAAAATGCACAATCAATAAGACATGGTTGGCTGGTTCACTACTGATTGAACCGGCCGATTTATACAAATTCTTTTTTTTATATTTAGAATGATTTTTGTCAAAATTGATTTTTAGATATCAATCAAACCATAAAAGGTATCGGTCCAATTGATTGGATCGACTGGTCTAATCTGATAAAAAAAACATTAGTATATTATAACTTTATTTTGAATTTTAAATATTATGATTATAAAATTGAAATTTAATAAACGAGTTTGATCTTGAGTCGAGCTTAAATGAGTTTGCTCACGAGTCAAGGTTAAACGAGTTTGAACTTGAATTTCTTATTTTTTTAAGACGAGCCCGAACTCAAGCATAGATATTTAGGCTCTTGAGAGGCCAAACTCGAATCAGAGTCAGGCTCGACTTATTTTACACCCCTATGTGGATCTCCAGCATTCTTGTTATTAAAGTATAGATAATAATAATAATAATTTATCTTTCTAAATAGAAAATGTTGTTCAGGAACACTATTTAATTCTTAACATTATTTTTTATTTTTATAGAAGTCACAATCTAACTTTAAGGAACACGTTTTTTCATTTATTTGAATCTTCTAAATAGAATAGGATTTTTTAATATTCAAAGATATTTTTTTTGCCATTTTATTAAACTAAAATCAATAACACAGGCTTGCTTGTCCCATTAGGGTTCCTCACTTACCTCAAAAGTTTTTGGAGTTACAAATCAATAACTGGCCAAAACTATTCTTTTGCATTTTGTTTTAAATTAAAATTAAATTAACAATTAAATGGGCAATTATATGTCTTCATTTCATTCTTAAGTAAGCAATTATTTGTTCCATGCTTGAGCTTATTTTTAAGCTTTCGAAGCTAATCCAATTAAAATTTTCACCTTGATTTAACAAAAAAAAAAAAAAAAAAAACTAATAATCTCCAATTTTTCAGTGACAAAAAAGTCCAATTCAATGCAAGGGCTTTCCCTGCCTTCCTCGCTCCCATACTGGAAAAAATTGATTCCCAAAACTACTTTGTCCCATCACTAGCGCTTTCCTCTCATATGTTTGGGTTCCATATCAGTCAAAGTAGAGGCCATTTTGTCATTTTACTATTTAAAGTATTAAAAAGAATAAAAATTAATGGTGCATGTAATGTTACCTTTGTCAGTCACATGAAGGTATTTTGGGGTGAAAATTAAAATTTTACCTTACAAAAATATTTGTGATATTAAAAGTTATACATATTTATTGAACCGTTTTAGATAGATAGTTTCTATGATAGTAAGCATTTAAAAAAAGGTAACGAAATGGTACACAAATGTCCTTGCATCCTATGTTGACTGCAAGACTTATCCATCGAGTACGAATAAAATTTGTTTTAATTATTTGATAATGTTGAATTAAAGGGTTTAC
>JAOXNR010000028.1:10983692-11008515 GCA_028571225.1 Parsonsia alboflavescens
TTGTTCAAGGATTTGAACGTTTTCTCGTTTGGACTAGTACGCTAACTAGTCTCTCGTGTAAATTCCGGCTGCGTCAAAATTTCTCAAGTAGGCTTCAGATAGAGGTTCTAAATTGTCTTATGTAGGATAGTTTGAGGAAAGAAGTAAGGTTTCCTGTACAATTGTCATCTAGTCATTTTCAGCTTTCAACTTCTGCAAGATTGTGTCTGCACATTCTTCTCTTTAGCTTCTGCTCACGCAGAGAGTTCTTACATAATTTTGAGGAAACATTCTGTTTCATTTCAAAAGTCAAGTTTCATGCTTTATTTTACGGGAGCCCTTCTTCCAATTCTTTTTGAGTTGTGTTATGTACATTTTTGCTGAAAACTTGTGTTTCAGATAAAAGAAACCTAGTAATCTTGTTTCCCGGAGTACATGATTCATGGGAAAATTATGACTAGTCTTGACTCTTAGTCGTTTGGGATTATGTCATCCCTACTTGCTATTGCTGCTATCAAGGGTGTAATTGTGTGATTCAAAGGTGAAGCTTACATAACGGAAGTCGTGATTTTGATTCGATCTTACTGCATATTCTGGTCCTAAGTTGTAGCACTTAACAGAACAATTAATGTTCGTACGAATTTATCTAAACACTGCTTAAAAAAAAGCATCTACAATTGAGAAGCTATGAGTTTGAGTTGGGAGGCGAGTGGGGGGACAGAAAAGGAATTAAAATTCATATGCAAGGAGCCGAATAGGGAATCTAGTTCAAGGAAATTTAGATATGGGAAGAACAAAATGGAGGACCATCCATTCTATAGCTGGAAAGATTATGTGCATCTTGGAGATTAGTTCACACTACATGGTATCGTGTATTTTGGATTGATTAGTGGAGTTAAAATTTGTTCAGTTTTTGTAATTAAAATAAATATTTAGATCTAGATTTTATTTAAATAATCGATTTAATATTAATTAGTAGGTCTTTAAGTACTCCAACTATCAGATCAATTTTAATTTATCTTTTTGCATTAATATAATTATTGGTGAGACATTTGGTTAGTAGATGTAAATATTTAAATTAAGGGGGATGAATAATGAAATTTCATATTAAAAGTATATTTACTTCTTTCTATCCCTTTCAATAAATAATTTAAACAATTTTTTTTCAAGTTTTATAATATCAAAACTAAATTAATCCAACTCTATAACTAAATTTGGTTTTTGGTTTCTGTAAACCCCTACACCAATCAAACAATTTAGTTAGCCTCATAGAAAGTACTAGAAACAAATTTGCTGACATTGCAAATCTTCTTCACAGATCAGAAATTTAGAATTCTTCTTCTTCCATGATTCATCACCCCAAGAAACTTGTGCCAACCACAAAACCTTTTACTTCTTTGGCATTATTAGGCAAATAACTCAAAAAGGGCCATGAGTATTCACATCAGAACAAGCAAAACAAGACAATTTTACCCTCTATAAATTAATCTAATTCATGCCAAACAAAATCAAGATTGTCAATTTTGGAAAATAATATTCAATTCTAGCCGAAAATAAATATTCTCATTTCTTTTTCAAAATTGTTTGAAAATTAATATTTTATTTTTTAAATTAATTAAATTTTTATTAAGGAATAGACACGAATATGTTAAAAATTAATTAAATCAAACTCTTTTTTTCAAAAAAAAAAATTAAAATTTGTTCAAAATAAAATGAGATATTAAATTTTGAATGGATTATAATTTTTCTAAAAAAGGAATAATTTAGTTATTGCTCTTTGAACAAAATCCATTTGGCTGTCATGAGGAGACGATCGAATCTCAAGTATTTTTTTATTAGCCTGCATGACTACGTCACCTCCGGCTTGGTAAGCCGGACAATAGTGTGAAATATAATACATATATTTTTATTTTTATATATATACACGCACACAACTGGAACGTGTATTACTAAGTCTAAGGGAATAATAATAATAATAATAATAAACTCTGACGATATTGAAGCAAAAGTTAATTTATAGTCTTGTGAATTTAACCAATTTTTATATGAAAAAATATTTAATTATAACAAAACTAAAATAATTCATTTATTTTAAAATTTTATTATGTTCGTTTTAGTTAAAAATGATTATTATTTAATCATTTTTAATTAAGTATAACCAGTATATGCATATATAAATATAATTTTGATGAAAAAATAATCGTATTAATTTTAGGTAAAATGATTTAGTTATGCAGGTCCAATCTTTTTTTTTTTATCTTTTAGAATATTATAACTTTTTATAAGTGACTAACTAGGTCTAATTCTTTGAAAATGAGATTTTCATGTCATTTTCACCCAAATTATTTTTCTTTAAGGATATTTTAGGTATATAATACTATTCACCGAGGATTACTTTGATTTCTCCCAATCCTAATGTACTTAAATTAGTGAATTATGGATTGGTTTTTAAATCAGTACATAAATTAGGCCATTTTTACCTAGCGTATTTAAATTACTGAGCAATTGGACCATTAGTGAAATCAATGAAATTTGTTAGTGAATACTGTTACACATAAAATACTTTAAAGGAAAAAAAAATTTCAGATGAAAATGCTTGAAAATCTTATTTTCAAAGCAATTGGGTCTAATTGGTTGTCTGAAAAAATGTTAAGGATCCCTAAAAGATTTTTTTAAAAAAAGACATGGACTTTCATAGTCAAAACAAAAGGTTATGCAATTAAATTAGTCATTTTACCTTATTATTTTAAATATTTTAGTTAACAAAACTTCTTTTAATATAAAATTTCAAATGTATTGAACTATCTATTATGATTCCACTATCAACCATTACAATTTCTATATAAAAAAAATGTATGATTTAATTACTTAACTTGTTTGTAATTAAACAAGCATAAAAAAAACGTGAGATTGTGGCGAGGGTTTAGATTCTCTTATTTTAGATTTATGTGTCACATTCCCCATTATATTAATAAAAATCATATATCTAGTGTTTTTATTATTAAGTTCTATAAAGATCAACTAAACCCTAAAGTACTTGATCTCTTTATGGAGACGTAATAAATTTTTAATGGTGTAATAAGGAGTGATATACAAATATGTAATAGGATATCTAGACCTTAAAGTAATTATAATTATAAAAGTAACAAAAGAATCAACTTTAAAATAAATATAAATACCAAAAAATGTGTCACCTTTCACATGTAAAAATTTAAAAAACTAAAAATACTTATATGTAATTTTTTTTTGTTATTAATAATTAAATTTTTTCTAAATCAAAATCTATTGTATTTATATACAATACTTTTTGTATGAATTTAATTAATTAATCTCACATTAGTTAATACAATTTCAAAATTAATTATGATTTTTTATTGATATTTATAATTGAAAAAAAAAAAGAGTATGTCAACGTGACACCTCACCCATGTATTTTTAAAAGTACATCAACTAAGAGTATTGTTGAACTTTGTTTATTTCTATATATTACTTTTGTTAGAAGATAGTGAAAATCTTGTTTTTATTTAGTGAATATTCTATTAATTAAATTCTATTAACTCATATAATTATTTTAAAATTTATTTGATTTGATCATTTGAAACATGATAATTATTCTAAAAACATTTTAACATCTAATTTGTTATTGATATTATTGTATATCAAATGCATATTTCTCTATTCCATTATATATTCAAGATGGTTTAATAAAGAATATTTTAATTTTTTTTTTAATTTATGAAAGTTAGATGCTTGTAAAAAAATATAAACAATGTTTTTGATACAAAATATTTTAGAAAAAATTAATCATGAAAACATTTACATATGACATGAAATTTATATGTTTTATTTTTATTTTTATAAGAATCTTCCATTACTTTTCCTCCCAAAAAGTCTCTTGACTTCCCCTTCATCTCTAACTAATTTATGAGTTTTTTTTTTTTCCTACCTTTCCCCATTTTCTTTTTCTGTTTATTTATTTATTACTTAAGTTGACACATGACACTCATTGAAAGCAGTTTCCTTACTTTCAATAATATATGGATGTTCCATTTTGACACTAGATAAATTTTTACAAAAAGAATTTAATTTGTATAATTTTTAATATAAAAATAATAATTTGTATTAAAATTTTAACTATTTTACGAAATGAAACATTTAATTTCAAAATTTTCAAAATCGAAATATAAACCTTCATTCAATCCTGGACAAAATAAGCATATAAATTTAACAATTTCTATATTCAAGGGTTACATGAATTATTTTGTTGAAACTAAGTAAAGAAGAAAGGATTCAATAATAATAATAATAGTGTAACCTTATTGACACTATTTATATGTCATCAGTAATTATTTTGTCAAAATTAATGTAATTTTTTTTCTTCTTAAAATGTCTTTATTTATTATTTTAATCAAATTTACAACAATAATTAGGAAAAAAGAGAGAGGTAGAGATAAAACTTCCTTCATCTGGAATTGAATGTTTCATTTTGACTTGCATAAATTTTAAGAAAATTAATTAACTTAATTCATTTTAAACTGAAGAATATTGCTCAGACTGCCCTTTAGATATTACTTCTATACGTAAAATTGGTCTTATGTCTTTGACACGTTTGCTACGAAGGATTCTAAAACGTGTACTGACTAGTTACTATGGAATCCTAGAAACAGTGTCCTTTGGTGTCCCCTGGTAATATGTATAGGATAAGATAAAGTTAAAAGCACAAATTTGCCCTTCTATCTGCATTTTTGATTTTTTTTTTTTTTTTTTTTTTTTTTTTTTTTTAACACATTCGGCTTCTCTTCACATACTGGGCTAATGGGGACCGATCCATATCGACATCTGCAACAGTCAAGCACGTTGGAGATTAATACTGTGAGATAGTATTATTGTTGTATTACCACCACAAGGTTAATTATGTAATTTTACATATATGATGGATTTTTGGGCATTGAAAAAAAGAAATGCATAGTGACCCTTAGAAGTTGACAGTTTTTTAAGTGATTTTATTCTATCACCTATTGTAATTGTTTCACTCTACTACCTATCGGTTCCACATTAAATATATTGTAAATAAAATTACTGGTTTGTCTCTTACAAATAGTGTATTTTGGTTGTTGTTTTATCTTTTTTTTTTTTACTCTCTTAATGTAATCGATTTAGAATTGGAACGGAAAGAATAGAGACGAGACTTTCGTTCGTGTATTTGTGCCTTTGAAGCAATGGCATAGACCTTTAGTGGCAATCCCACGCTTCAACTTTAGTTGTCAACAATTTGAGGCAAAATAACCTGAATTGACTGATGAAACAGGGCAGTTGAGAACTAATTGATCCTTTTAATACCAAAGAAAGTTGAACCCAATTGAGGTATGAAACAAAACAGAAAAGGGTAAAATAGGGAATTTTTAAAAAAAAATCTTTGCTCTGATACCGGGTAAAGGATCAATTATATATTTTGTATATTCGCACGATGACAATACATATACAAACTAAATATCCAAGGATAAGATGAGTTACAAATACAATCGTTTATTATGATATTAGAAGATAACAATTTATCATAACACTTATTTCTTTATTTAATACAATAGTTGGCAATTTCCCCCCTCCCCCAGTTTGCCCATGAACTATAAACCTAGTCCATTTAAGCATTATAGTATCCATTTTTCTGACAATTTAGTCATTATGCTCTACTTTTTTTCCTTTTTTTTTTTTTTTGACAATATAACAACTCTATGATGGTCCGATTAAGTAATAATCATGATTATAATCATTCTATAATGACACACAATTTACCTTGTCATTGAACATTTTCACATTAGCTAGGAGAATCTTTGTCATTTTGCTAAACTTCTTCTTTTATTTAATTTCTTATTGACATATTTTATAGATAACATGATGGAAAATTTTGCACTTAACTTACTTAATGTGAAAAATTTTAGTAACATGGTAAGTCATGTAGCAATATCATAAAAGATTAATTATATTTGTAATGGTTATTTAATCTGAACGTCAAGATAAAATTGTTGAAAAACACAAAGTATAATGACTAAATTGATTGATTTTATTATTTAATATCCTTTTTTTACGGGACAAAAAAAAGAAGAAAAAAAGGTGTGTCGACTTCCATAACTATTTCATTTAAAAGAATTAATTCCATTTTAAAAGCCTCATATTTATTTGAAAGCAATCCCCGCCAGCAGCTGCTTGATTTCCTGCACTTTTCTCTGACACATGTAATGGAAGAAGACACGTTTGGACAATCCCAAAGGAAACCTTCTCTTGACTCTTTCTTTGTTCCTTCAATTTATTAAAATGATTATGACACCAAACAATGACCTGTTTCTCGTTTATCTTTTTTGATCAATTATTTGCTCATTTGTTTTTTGGTTTTTTCTTTTCATATCTATTAGTTCTCTATATGTACAAGATGATGTCTTCCAACTCCATTCTCTCTCTCTCTCTCTCTCTCTCTTTCCTAGCTTTTCCAATCAAGAAAGCTCAAATTTCTCCATCCCTGAATCCATCCATCCACCTTGTGAAGAAACCATAGAGAGGAAGAATAAAGAGTCAAACCTAGCCGAAAAATTGAGTGTGCACATCAAGAAATCAGGTGCATTTCTGAGCCTCTACATCATCATTGAATTTCTTTCCTGTTTTTTATTTTCTTTAATACATTTGTACTTCTTGTTGAAGTTGTTATTGTCTCAATTTGCATTGAAAACTATGTTATCTTTGGAGTTGGTTAATAAGTTAGTATGGCTTTCAAGAAATCATATAAATGAATGCGACGAAGGTCATTTTGGGTTATTAGTAGAAAATTGCATGCCCGGTGCTATTAAAATCAACTATGTTGTTTAAGAGCATACTTTAGCTAAAAATGTCTTGGAAATGGTATTTGGGGGATATTCATCATTTTTCAAAGCTTAGGTAGTGAAGGGATGGTGCAACTCATGTTAATTTATTCCTTTTTGTCAACTCTGAGCTTTGGCTTTTTTTCAATGTATTAGTTGGTTGAATCTTTCCACATGCAAAAATTATATAGGCTGCCTAATGGTATTTAGTTTTGCAGAAAATATCAAAATTAACAACTCTTAATTAAATCATTTAGAAAATCATAACCAACATATGTTGTGAAGAGAAGATAATATCAAGTATATAATATAATATATTTAATTGCAAGATATTAATTATTATTTTAATTAAATAAGAATAACACACGATACAGTTTATTTTTATTTCAACAAACAAATTATGGCTTCCCCCAAGGTGAAAGTCTATGGACTGGGTAAACCGCAGAAGCCTTCGTCACCAAAACAAATTGAAAAATCAACTATTTGACCATGCATAAGATGTGATCAAATATTGCTTACTCTTTTATAGCTAATGCCTTTGTTGCAGTCCAAATCCTTATGATCATGTCAAAACCAAGAATAAACACAACAATCAAATCAAGTGTATTTCCTCAAATTAAAAACATTGTTTATTAAATCACATCATTAATTTCATATGCCATTTATTTTATTGCAAGATAAGTTATGACAACGTTATTTAATTAATAAGTTCTGATTATTTTTCCCGTCTTCATTCTAAATTATAATATATTTAGTTGTAAAGGGGTAAACTTAAAATCATACAAATATATATATATTTATGGAAATTCTATAGAGGACTACGAAACACATCTTATGAAGTGCATGCTCTAGTTAAATCTCTACTCGTCAAAGTTAACATTCAATTATCCTTTTTAAAAAAAAATTAAAAAATAAAATTTAATCAAATACCCCTAGGATTTAGTTTATCCTTTTATGGTTTAGTTTATAAAAATATATTTTAAAAAATAATTTTTTATAGAAGAATTTATTTTTTCTTAATAACTAATCGTTAACTTTTACCGGTATAGAATTGAATGGAGCACACAATAAGGTGGGCTCAATAGCACCTTATGAAGTGCTCTAGTTAAGCCTCTAATGATCAAAGGTAAATGTTAATTGTTAAGAAAAAATAAATTCTTCTATAAAAAATTATTTTTATAAACTAAATCATAAAAGAATAAACTAAATCTCATGATACTTGATTAAATTTTATTTTATGTTTTAAAAAATAAAAGTTAGTTGACCATTAACTTTGACCGTTAGAGATTTAACTAGAGTATTTTATAAGGTGTATTCCGTAGCACTATATAGCATTTTCTTATATAAATATATATATATATATATATATATTATTTTGAAGAAAACAAATGAAAAATTTTGTGAAGTTTATCATATAATAAGAATTAATATATTAATAGAATATAAATTCTTAAATTAAACTAAATAGTTTTTTCTTTAATAAGAATTTCAAAATATATATTTGGATTCAAGAGTAAAATAAAATAAAATAAATAAAGAAATATTGAAGGGTATTTAAATTTTAAAGCGCATAAACAACTGGCACTCAGACACTCTTACACGGCTAGCCGTTTCTTTATAGACTCTGTGGATCATACGGTTTATGAAACACGTCTCCACAATTCTGTCTTCTATAAATATTTGACATTTCTTTTTTCCTTTCACTCTGTTTCCAGCTGCAGTTCTTTTTAATCTCCTACTACTACTACTCTGGCGATGCACAACACCACCGCCATGGCTACTGAAAAAGTCAATCCAACTGCCGGAGGAGACTCGCCCGCCGTAGCCAGAACCATCTCAGAGGGCAATAATTCCTTAGAATCACCGCCAGTAATGTCTCAACCGCCTGTTCCGCCACCTCCAGGCCGACGTCCGCAGGATTCATCACCGGCTCGGTCCACTAGTGGAACGACATTGTCCAGTGACTCCTTCGATCGAAAACTTGAAAAACCGCTGCCGACGCCTCCCGGTACGTACGTTATTCAGTTGCCTAAAGATCAAATATTCAGTTATCCGAAGCCGGAGAATGAGAAGAAATACCAGTCTCTATCTAAGAAGAAGCCTCCCAGAAGCTGCTGCTGTTTCTGCCTCTGCTACACCATGGCTTTCCTACTTATTTTTCTCCTAGCTCTCGCCATTGCCGCCGGCGTTCTTTACCTTGTCTTCAGACCGGAAGCTCCGAAATACTCCGTCTCGGAAATTGCCATTCGCGGCATGAATCTGACTTCAGTATCCCCAATTTCGACGGAGTTTGACGTCAGCATCCGAGCTGATAACAGAAACAGGAAGATCGGGATATATTATCAGTCCGGTAGTGAGGTACAGGTCTCTTACGGCGACGTTATCTTAAGTAACGGCGTCTTGCCAGTCTTCTTCCAGCCGTCAAAGAACGTAACGGTGTTTAACACTGTTTTGAGAGGGTCCGACGTGGTCCTTGCGAACGCGGTCAGGTCAAAGCTTCTGAACGAACAGAAGCAAGGAAACGTGCCTTTCCGTCTGAACGTTAAAGCACCGGTGAAGATCAAAGTGGGGGCCGTTAAGACTTGGGAAATTAGCATTAAGGTTCAATGTGACATTAAGGTGGATGCAATTAAGGAGAAATCTAGAATTAATTCCAGAAATTGCGATTACAGTGTGAAATTGTGGTAGCAGAAAATAAAGTTAATATGTAGAGAGATATACATATACGAAGCATATACATTTTTTATAGTCTTCAGACTATTTGTATTTGATGAAAGACGTCACTTTTTTTCTTTTCCTTTTTGTGGTAATTAATCACTAATCAGAATGAAATGAGATTTCTAATGCATCATCTTCATTCTTGAGTGCTTGATTTGTCCAGTGATTTAAGTTGATTTGATATTCTACTTAAAAAATAAATTGATTATTGATCATTGAATTTGTTCATTAATGAGATTTCTAATGCATCGTCATGGGTATAAATTGAAAGAAGGTTTGCTCACTCAAATTGACGGTGCGTGTGCTTCACTTCCATGCCAAGCCCGATCTAATGACTTAATTGAAGAAATTCAAAAGGACAAATGGCGTAATTGAATGGCTTTTAAATTCAATGATTAAATCCAAAAAAACGAACTAGTTTAATGGCTCATTTGTTCTTTATTCCTTAAATATTCCTTTGTTTTCTTTTGGAAAAATAGAGTTGGATTAAGATTTATTGCATATAATCCTTATTAAAAATAAATGTAACTAAGATAATGATTATTTTAGTAATAGATATTTATCTTCCACTATGCTTTACGTTAAACAAAAGTTTTGAACTGTAGTATCAAAGGAATAGTAATAAAAAAAAGTAACTTCAATTTTTTTTTTAATTAAATGCTTCTGTTAAAACTAGAAAATGATATTCAATTCATCTCGAATTGAATGCACATTTTTCATTTTGAGTCGTTAAAAAATAAACGACTCATTTCCTAAATTAAATATTGAGTCAAACTCTTTTTTTAAAATGCATATTCGTTAAAATGAGACATTCAAATTTAGATGGAGGGAGTAAAACAAATATACACACATACACATATATATATATATGTATATATATATATATATATATAGAAAATAAAAAGTAACTTAAACAAAATAAATTACTTATACAAAAGCCTATCACAAAATTCTCCTCTCTAGTATGTGTATATATATTGTTAGATTGTTAATCTTTCCATCAGTAATTTCTATTTTGAAATGTTTAGAATTAAATATCTATTTTTTTAAAATAACAAGATTTTTAATATAAAACTTCATTAATCACCATCTTTTTATTATTATTTTTTTTGTAAATTTTTTTTTTTTTACACTTATTCCTCCTCTAACACTTCTGTCAAGAATCAATAGTGGCACTTTACCTATCCTCTATATATTTTAAACTCAAGAACTCTCAATCCTAAGTATTACTATTTACCACAAAGTTAGTAAGATTTGACCATTAATCATCATCTTTATTTAAATATTCACATGCACTAATAAAAATATCTCACCACTAAAAATAATATTAATTGTTGGGGAAGAATTGTGCAAAAATCAAAGTCAAAATAAAATAAACAAAGTATAAGAAAAATAGAGAGCACAAAGATTTAACTAGGTTTGGCCCCAAAGGCCTACATCCTCAAGTAAGGTAGAGAATTTTATTAGAGAATGAAAGGTTACAACAAAGATTTCCAATAGCACCTATTTGTACGAGCTAATTTCTTAGATCTTTACAAATCCTAATGTAATTAGGACATTGTTTTCCTAATCTAAATATACTAAAAATATAATATCTCCTAATCCAAGTTCAACAACATTGTCCTTATCTAATTAGGAGTCAAACTATATTTCCTAATTCAATTAAGAATACAATACAACCCAACAATCTTCCCCTTAGATTATATTCTCTCTCTATCACCAAGAGAGTCACCACTCTGCTTTTCCCACTACATTTACAACTCAAATCGTGAAGAGACTTCATCTCTTCATCCATATCGCCAACTAATGATCTGCACCTGAACTAGACATAACTTCATTATAGCTATAAGATTCCTGCATATCCATGGTCTCTGCAATTGAGAATGCAAATCCTACAAAATTTGCATATCCAAGAAGATTCCCATCAACTACATGGACATACCGTTGTGACGGTTTGATCCATCTTCTTTCCCCTCCTGTCACAATGCTATGCTGTTGTTGTTGTTCTTGTTGGGCCAGTGCAATATCCTCAACATTCAGATCAAGATTTTGCACTTTCTCCATTTCCGAGTTACAGGGTTGAGCCAGTGGAGCACCAACTCTATTTGGTTTTTTGACACTATGATCCGTTTTCGCTATTGTCTTCTCTTTTTGCCTGTCCAATGAAGTAGTTTCATCAATTGTAACATTCTTGCTGATAATTAACCATGGAAACTTTTGATCGATACAGCACAGATTATAAGCTTTCCCTCTAAATGCTTGGCCTAGAAATATGCATTTCGTTGCCTTCCACTCAAGTTTACCATCCCTCACATGAGCATAAGTAGGACACCCAATATTCTTAAATTTGAGTAATTAGTAGAGGAATCAGACCAAACTTCAAAAGGAGTTATATCTCCAATAGCCATCAATGGAGGTTTGTTTAAATAACATGCTTTATTGATTGCTTCAACCCAAAAATCCTTGCTTACACCTGAATGTGAAAGCATACTTGGTGCCATATCACAAAGTATTTTGTTCATCCCTTTTGCAACACCATTTTGTGGTGTTTCTGCATAAGCGCGGTGTCTCCTTATGCCTTAATTGTTGCAGAAGTTATTGAACGCAGAATTGTAGTATTCCAACCCATTGTTAGTACCCATTATTGGTTCGAAGATGCTTGATCTTTCTTTCAGACTGCTTCTCAACCATCGTCTTCCATTTAATAAATGTTAAAAATACCTCATCCTTGGTTTTCAAAAATACACCCACACCATTCTCGAATAATCATCAACCAAAGTCATGAAGTATTAAGCGCCACCTTTGGAGGGAATTCTATTTGGACCCCACAAATTTGAATGCACATAATCTGACTTGTCCTTGGTCTTGTGCACTGTCTTCTTGTTGAATGATACCCTTGTATTCTTGCCAAATGCACAATACTCATAGAAGTTTAGAGCTTAATCCTTGTACCCATTCAACAGATGTTGCTTGCTCAACATAGATAATCCCTTGTCACTCATGTGACCTAGACGCATATGCCATATTTGAGACTCATTCTGATTACTACCTCCAGAAGCTTCAACAGCTTCACCCTGAACCATACTACCTTAGAGAACATACAATCTAGAAACCAGTTTGCCCTTCATGAGTACTATGAAGCCTTTACATACTTTAATAATTCCATTATCTACATGGAATTTATAAGCTTGCTTAGCTAGAGTTGAAAGAGATATAGATTCCCTTTCATTTGAGAGACATGCCAACATTCCATGTTTTTGACAATACCATCAAACATTCTGAATCTGATGTAACCAATTCCTTCTACTGGTAATGCATTATTATTCCCCAAGTAAACCGTCCCACTCATTTGCTTGTAAGAAGCATACCATTGTCTATGGAGACAAACATGAAAAATTGCACCAGAATCAAAAATCCAGGAATCTTACCTATGACTTGTATTCATAGCAAAGACTTTCCCTACTTCATTGTCATGTCAGAATTGCTACATGTGCCAACCATATTTGCAGAATTCTTCTCATTCTACTTCCCTTGTTTCTCTTTCCATCTAGGACAATCTTTTCTAATGTGACCTAGCTCCTTGCATTCGAAACATTTTAAGCTCTTCATTCTAGATTTCAATTTGCCTTTGAATTTCTTCTTGAAAGAATCACCTAGCTTTATTCTTCCTCTACTCGTCAAACTTTCACCATCTGTGTTGTTCTCTGGAAAAGCAATTTTCAACTCCTTAGATTTTACTGCACTACTAAAATCTTCCAACGGAATACTTTCTTTTCTATACAACAATGAGTTAACAAAAAAGTTTCATAAGACAAAGGTAACGAACATAGTACATTCAGGGTCTGATCCTCATTATCAATCTTGATATCAATGTTCTCCAGATCCATGATGATTGATTTAAACTCATCCAGATGAGTTCTAACCAGTGTACCTTCTTTCATCCGAAGTGTATACAACTTCTTTTTCAAATAAAGACAATTTGTCAATGATCTTTTAGAGTATAGCACTCTCCAATTTCTTCCAAGCCTTTACTGCAGAATCTTCATCTACAATTTCTCGAAGAACATTGCCTGTAACATTCATGAATAGCACACTAAAAGCTTTATCATCCAATTCTGCCCTGTCGAACTCTTTCATCTCCTTCGAAAATTCTTTCGTAACAGCTTTCCGCAATCCTTATAACTTTAGGGATAACCTCATCAATATCTTCCACAGACTGAAACTGCATACCCAGTGAATTTTTCCACATCATACTTTGCTGAAGATGTAACAGCCATCACAACCAAATTGTGTCTTACTTGATTCTCCTCCCTGGGATCAAACATGAATATCTCTTTAAGATATCACCTTGTTGATCAACCAAACTCCTAACTCAACCTATCTGATGGAAACTTTGGTTAATTTAACCAAATTAAGACCTGTGAGTTATGAGTCCATCACGCTTCTGTTGTGCTACTTCAATAACTGGGTCTACTAACCTGAGATCTTGGGGAACCCTTAACCTGCCAACCTAGGAACCCACCAAGTCCTGAACCTGAACTTTGATACCAATTGTTTGGGAAGAATCATGCGAAAATTAAAATCACAATAAAATAAACAAAGCATAATGAGAAATAGACAAAACAAGAATTTAACTAGGTTCGATTCCAAAGGCCTACATCCTCAAACAAGACAAAAAAATTTATTAGAAAATGAAATGTTACAACAAAAATCTCCAACAACACCTATTTATAGGAGCTAACCCCTTAAATCTTTACAAACACTAGTCTAATTAGGGCATGATTTTCCGAATTTAAATATACCAGAAATATAATAACTTCCTAATCCAAGTTCAACAATATTGTCCTTATCCAATTAGGATTTTAATCATATTTCCTAATTCAATTGAGAATAGGATACAACCCAACATTAATATTAATAGAAAGGATAAAGCAATAAGTTTATGAACATTCAATTCTGCCTAAAACCAGTATTTTACATAGACAAATTAGTTAGTAATAAAATCTGTCTTAACACTGAAAAGTCACCTATATATAATACATTCCTTGAATCATACACAACAACAACAACAATGAACTCCTTTATCCTATACCTAATATATATATATATATATATATATATATATATATATATATATAAACAAAAATAAAATACATAAAAAAGGATTACAAGTAAATTGACCTTTTTTCTTTTATTTCCCTTCTTCATGTACAAATCCAAAATTTACTTCTGACCTTTTCTCTACAATTATCATTCTATCATTTGTGTTATTCAGCCAAGTTTCTCTTTTTCCCAGATGCAGCAGTGCAACCTTTCCAAATGCTGTGTGTAGTAACTGAGACTCTCTGGTAACTTTTCAAGTCACTTTTTCTTGAGACCTGGAGAGTTCATAAATACTCTTTGCCTTCTTAATTTCCTTTTGAAGATCTGTAAACATATTTACAGAAACCTCTGCAAAATTACTCAGCTGACCAAGGAAGAACGCCAAGCTTATCCGAAACTGATCAAGACCTGGCCTCTGCTCCTCTAAATTACTTTCATGTCTAAGCAGATCAGCACCCGTATCAAATTTTGTACCCTCCTGCCCTAAATTTGAATGAAGATTGTTTCCATGCTTACCTTGGTTTTTCTCTAGTCGAGGTAAGAAATGGGATATCTCAGCAGCTAAGCCCTTCATTGATTCTGTCACTGCTTTGATGGGTAAATCCTCGAACTTATCCAACCAAACACCACAAGTGACATATATTGGGGGGCCACAACTTCTCAATGGGGGAAGCTGCAGCTTTCGTTTTTTCTTCGAAGATGTTCGTTGCTCTGCGACGCACTTAAAAAGCCATTTGTTTATTGCTTCAACGTATGTCTTCTGAGCACCAATCCATTTTGCGAAGCTAGAAGATAGAGAGTTGAGTTCATTCTCAAGCTCAATAATTATCTGTCGACGTGAATCGGATTGAAAGGAAATCCGAATGTTCATAGGAGTATATGACACTGATATAATGTGAACCTGTTGCTTGTGACAATCTAACATCACTTCCCACATCCTCCGTAATCTGCAAATCAGAAGGAAGGGAAGAGAAGATCAACAGGAAAGAAACAACATCTATACATATTTTGCAGCCAAAAATAATCATTTATGCTGGGATCAATCCACGATCAGACACGCTTCTGGTAAGTTATTTCAGTTGCACAACATTTAAAAAAAAATGGAGCTGAAGAATATAATTGTAGTTTTTCAAGAAGTGAGCCTGCATATCTATCTATCTAGAGGAGACTAGTACAACTTAAAGTAAAAACTATAGAATTCTTTTCAAACTTTATTTGCAACAAAAATGGCAAGCAAGACAAAACATAATTGTCATGTTTCACTTAGAATTTTGACCACATCAGAAAAACCTTCCACCATCCCCAAGACTGAAAAAGAAGATACTATGTGTGCTTTTCTCAAGAGATGCATACATGCACAATGCACACTTATCGTACTCCATGCACACACATTTACATTAATTATATAACATCAATGATGCTGTTTCTCTTTGTTTAACATTTGATTGCATTACATGTAGTATAATTGATTATAAGAACATTTGTGGCAAGCCAAAACAGGAAAATACCGAAATAAGAAGTTGGGCTAAACAATGTCACGGATAAGAGCATGTCTATTTTGTTACTACAAGTAATGATTTCACATAAAAGTGGAATTAGACAATATTGAGAACCAAACAGGCACTTACCCTTCAATCAATTCCTCTAGTTGTGGCTGGAGCTCCATGTCTCTTAGTTCCTCGATTTTCTTGGATACTGAGTCAATCCTGTGGATTGCAACTCTGATTCTTGAGTGCAAATCCTTGACAGCAACACGTGTCTTCTCAACCCTGGAATGGTTTTCCCCTTTTGACTCTTGTTGTCTGAGAATTCTACACATGGAGTCGTATTTCCTTCTTACTCTTTGACTAGCCTGAAAAACAGGAAGTTGCATCAGACAATACAAATCACACAGACATATGCAACGTAAAGCTAAAGAAAAGCTATGACAATCATAACACGAGAGTTGAAGACGGCCTAATGCAAATAGAAAAAGCACATCAGAAAGCAGATGTGAGTGAACAAGATTCATGAAGTACATTTTTTTGCAGAAAATAAAATCAAGTTAGACAAAGAATCATGGCTGTATTATCATGGAAATATACTTATTGCTTCTCTAAAAGAAACCGCATAGACATTTACTAAATATTTCTAAATGAGATATCAACACTCAAATCACCAAGCAACAACCCCACACCCTAACAAACCCACGCACCCCACAAAAAAAAAGAAAATGTAAAAAGGAAAATATCAAGCATACCTTGACTTCATCATAAAGTTTCTTCTCCCAGGCAAATAACCGATCAAGGGTTGAGGCGTGACTTCTAGAGACCATTGAGAGACTATCCAAGATGTCTTTTGTCCTGTATTCTATGTCATCATTTGGATTTGCACCCAGAAGATTCCTTGATGAAGCAGAACGAGAAGAGGTAGTACGATGCCAAGTTAGGTACTTCACAGAAGTTTCAGGAGGTTCTGAGAATAAATTCAGAGAATAAGATCAAACTGAATCGCAGCAATTGCAGGTTCAAAGTGTATAGAATTATGCATGTCACACAAAGAAAAGCATCTATATCACAAGTATCATATCCATGTCGAGACTTTTGATTTCTTTTATGGACATCCACGAAAAAGAGAGTTTTTGTGGCAGATCTGTGTCTTAGCATCTATATGCTCAAGTTTAAAATTATTACCCATACTTTCATAAGGTGATTGTCCAATGTCCACAAAATGGACCCAAAAGAAAAGGAACAATAAAACAACAAAGATACGAAATGAAAGCAAAACCTTCTGAAGAGCGCATGCTCTAACAAAGTCGTCTCACAGCAATCTCAAAGAAATAGCATATGCTTGCGAAAAAGATCCTTATTTAGCTCAAAGGTCAGTACCTATATGATCTATTTTGAGAAATAAGATTATGAATCATTAAAAGGAACTGTAATTGACCTTGCAAATACTCAAATGTTATGCTAGTGTCAACTGAATGCATTCATATCCACTGGCACAACTTCTTGCTTTAATATTAGTATCTTTCAACTAGAAGGGGTTTCATATTCTGCAGTTTCTCTTGAAAATTCTTGAAGTCCAAAAAAGAACAGTGAATGTAGCATGAAAGACAAAGCAAATATACAGGACAATTTGAAATAACATAATGTTGAGTGAAACCAAAGATGAACTTGTATTTTCTACTCTGCAGCATGAATAAAGCACATTGTCAAAGAACCATCAACAGTCATCATTAAGTTAAGCACTAATGAAACAAAATATTGTTCAAAAACAGGGTGGAGGGGGAACCGTTGATGGCTGCAGACATGTTAACTATTTAGAAGGAAAAGCTTCTCTACCTTCCTGGACTTGGCTTGGATCTTCACCACAAGAGAAGCAGGACTTCAACAATGAAGAAGTCATTGAAACACCTGAAAAAAGAATTGCTCCATTAATGGCTTTCACCAGCATACATTGAGGGCAGACTATATGAAAGAATTTAATAAAGTAAAAATCTCTCTTAAGTTGACAAATGCCTTCTGGGGATTGCCGTCTATTACTTCTGATGCTCATCATAGTACCTTCCCCGTTGCTTAGGCATGTGTAATACAATTTCAACACCATGCACATTAGAGTTATCAGTGGGCCTTTCCATCCCACGACTTTTGGGATTGCCACAGCTAAATCCCAGTCAGTAAACACCAAAGTAAAATGGAGACCAAAAAACAAAACAAAAAAACACAGCAAAAACCACAAGCCAACTAGAAGGCTGCAAAAAGAGAGTCTCTTTCACCATGCAACAAATTCAATTTCAAATTCTTGCTCAGCTCCCAAATTAACTCAAAACAGGAACATGTAAATTGTAATACAAAGAATGAGTTCTCTAAAGATATACAGAGTGAAAGCAAGAGGTGACAAAGAGAAAGATGGAGCATACTTTCTTTCCCAGGGAAAATAGGACGAAAATGAAATTTATTTGCCTCAAGCATCCTGGGAACTTCTTTTCCAGACTCAGAAGCTTTACCAAAGAGATACTCAATTTCCTTCATGCTTGAGAGGAAATCCTTTGGGGCAATTTTATTGTCAGCTTCGTTTTCTTCTATTGGTGTTGTCTTTACATCATTGGCTACTGCTTCTACAGAAGAGGTTGTTCTTAGCGGTGATAAGTCTGGGGAATTGTTCTCTCCCTTCAAAACCTTAGATTCAGAGGTTGTTCTTAGCGGTGATAAGTCCGGCAAATTGTTCTCTCCCTTCAAAACCTTAGATTCAGATGCCATACTCTCTGTGAAAGGCATAGCATGTGGATCGGTAGAGGCTACATTCTCTCCTGCCCTATTAACATTTTCAAAACTTCGAACAAGTGTATCCATAGAAGGCTCATCAAATTCATCTTCTGATTCCAGTGATGCTTCCTTTTCATGTAAAGAAAGCTTCACATCTTCACCTTCTGATTCAGAAATCCCCTCTTCTTCTTTCGGCCGACTAACCTCATCCACGTAGCCAGAGTTCTGGTTATATTCCATCTGTTCTTGTGTAGAATAATGATTGTCAACTGGATGAAAAAGACCAAAATAGTCCCAAGGAGGAGTTTCAGCTTGGATATCAGGAGTTTCACTTGCTGGTGTTTCAGGTCTTCCAAAAGACCTAGAAGTAGTACTCTGAGGAGTGCCTGAAGCAACTGAAACTGTTTGTGGTACAGACGGTTTTTCTTCAACTTTGGTAGAGAATGTACCTCTAAATTTCATATGATTCGCCTGATAAAGCCTTGAACTTGGAGGAGAGGAGGATGGTGACATATTCCCGTTTGCTTGTGAAAAAGATGGAGAAGAGAATGAAAACTGGGAAACAGACTTGTCAATTAGCACGAGTGGCTCTGGTGTCGCACTGGTGGATGTATATATGGAAGACTCAGCAGGACCATCAGGTTTAACAAATCTGCTCAAAGCAGTTCCTGTGTATCCCAAACCCTCAATGTAAGAATTGTGTGTGGCTGCTAGGTTGCACCTGCCATCAAGTGCTTGTCCAATAAATTTCTTTCTCTCCCGACAAAGCAGCAAAGCCTTATCTTCTTCTATCATTCTAGAGTTTGAAGCTCCCATTTTCTCTGCAGCTACAGGGATTGCTCTCAGAGAATATTGTTTCTTTTTTTAAGAATCCCGAGAGGGGCTTCCCCCTGAATATTGAAACATTATGTAACACATTAGTCAGCAAACCTAAAAGTGGAAAATGAACACAAAAGCCAATAGGAGGCATGAGTTTACATTGAAATTACAAACTCAATTTACCCAGATATTTATAATGCACGAATTCAAGTTTTTATTTGACTTGCTTTGCTTTCCTACTGGAACTATGAGGCAGAGTATGTGGAAGCGCACCTCAACCCCTTAAAACAAAAAATAGTCTCAGTCCATTATTTTTGAAGATTTGCTATCAATGAAGGAAGTCAAAAATTCTGCTGCATTTATGACCTCTAAGCAACAGAATAAATATTCTCCCCAACCTAAATTAACCAGGTATTCCATATGAATGATCCTAATTTAGGCATAACCAAAAATGTGATCATCTACAGTAGCATTCTTAATCAAGGCTTCCTAAGCTGTCAAGGATCTTTGTATTTAATGCAATATGGCCAATGATGACAAAACACTTTTCGGTAGACATGGATAAAGTTGTGCAACAAAAGAAAACAGAATCATCTCCAACACCAATCAAAGGGATTAAAACTCATCAATAGTGTAAGCAACCAGTGTCTCTGCATTGCCACCAGTAAACAACACTTCATGAGGTTGAAAAATGAAGCTAACAAAGAACTTTGATTTGGAACTGAATCCATTAGAAAGAGGAAACATATAACCCAATAGCAGCTGTAAATAATAAGTTATCCCCCTATAAAAGATCAAAGCTAGAAAATCCACAATTAGGTTCCCAAGGCAATATCCTAGGTTTAAGAAAAAAAAGCAGTTAGAAAAGATTCGATTTTGGACTAAAAGCTACTCCAGTCACAGAAGAAGGTATAAAAGCTAACGAAACCATATGGGATGCCTCAAAAGACGACTTTGATAAGAGAAATCGGCACACACACAACGGAACTCGCAGAGGAATTGCAAATGACTAACTCACCGACAAAACAATACAGCAAAAAGGAAATCGGGAGAAATTCAAAGCCCAAAATCTCCTCAAATTGAAATCCAATTAAAACCTCAAAACCAAGGATAAACAATCAAAAGAATCATATTTTCTAATATGGAAGTCCATCAAGATTCAACAAGTGAGATGATTGAGGAACAGAACACTAAAATCCAATAGAATCTCATATAAATTCCCAAATCGGAACGGACAATGAAACAGCAAACCCAGCAACTCCAACAAGTAAAACCAAGACTCAAAATTTAATCCCGCAAAAAAAACTTGATAGATTTTATCAAAATTCAGGTATGGAATCTTTATCTTACCTGTTAAACTTCAAAAAAACCACCAAGAGAATCCAATTTGGGGGGTATTATGATTATTATTATTGAGTAATAAAATTCTTGAAATCCGAAGCAGACGCACTTGAAGAAAATCAAGAGAACATTCTAAAAGGAAGACAAGAAAGGAAGAAACTTTACAGACAAATATGGATACAGAGTAGCAAGCAAAGAGAAGGCCAAATCAGAAAAGGGAACAGAGAAGCTAGAATTGTACAATCGGCGTGTATCCATCCATGCAGGAAAGGAAAAAAGGTGCATCATAAGAAGACAGAGGACAACGAGGACGAGGTGATGTATGGCATTAAATGTGGAGCCCACCTTAACAAAATTCCATTTTTGCAACTTCATTTTGCATTCATTATTATTAGGGTATAAAAAACTAGCAGTAACAGAAACTCACTGCTTCTTCTTTTCTAAATGTAAAAAAGAAATATTATCCTTTACTATAGTTAATATTAGATTCATGAATGATAGTACATTTCTGAACTCTAACTTTTTCACCTTTTGAAAGTTTTTCAACATTTTTTAAGGTTCTTTTCATTCCTAAATAATTTTCGATTGGATAACTTATCCTTTTAATAGTATTTTACAAAAGAAATTACTAATCTAATCAAAATTGAAATGACATTATTGTCATTACATTTTATTACGATGATAATGCTTTATATATTTGTTGAAATGTGCTCAAAAGTCCAATGATTCTTTTTGAAAAATTCGATCAAAATATTCAATCGAAATTATTTTTAACTCTCCTTCTTATAAATAAAAAAAATCTTTAATTAAATCAATATTAGTAAAATATATTTCAATATTGATATTCTTAATTTTGAAAAATAAAGTTATCAATTTAAGATAAGGATATATTTTCAAATGCGTTAGATTAACGCTGGGACACTGGACGGAGCAAATGTTAGGCCAAATGGGGATGGCATTTGACTTTTTAGTTTTTTATTATTTTTATTTGGATTTAAAACTCTTGCTTTTTAATTAATATTCTGCAGTATTACATTTTTAAGTACAACAAATTCCAATATACATCTAAGAATAAGTGAGATTATTCAAGATTTGTGAAAAAAAAGAATGAAATATTTCAATTTTGAAAATTATTAACTGATACAATATATATATATATATATATAATAATATTTCATTAAATTATGCATTTTTGAATTTCCTGAATTTATTCTAGTTAATTTAAATTTTTAGTATTTGAAGTTTTCTTAATTTGTTCCTGGGGAGGTGAGAAAGTACACTGCGACAGAAAGCAGGGATAGGACGGCAATGGTACACTTGCATATTTCCAGAACCTTCCGAGACTCTGACTCCTAAGTCAACCGGAAATATAATATTATAAAAAAAAATAATAAATCCCATTTTCCCATCTTTTATAAATAACAAAATTTATTTATTCATTTAATTTCAACTCAGTAAAATTTCTAAATTTAACTAAAAAAATGCATTAAATCGAATCTTTAACATGCATTGTATTTTGAGTTATTCGGAAAATAAATGTCTCATTTCCTAAATAAGTTAAAATTTCCTTAAGAAATTAGTATTTTTATGCATAAAATGAGTTAAGTCAATTAATTTTTTTAAAAAAATTTGTACAAATAAAAAAATAATATTCAATTCCGAATGGAAGGAGTTATATATATATATTTTTTAATAATTAAATATCTCATTTTAATTTAAATAAAATTTTTAAAGAGTTTGATTAATTATAATTTTTAATATGACAATACTGTGTGTATTTCTAGCAAAGTACCTAGTTTTTTGGTCAGTGTACCATATTTAAAAATAAAGAAGAATAAAGTTGGAGGTGATAAAGGTTAAAGAGGTCAGAGATCCAAAAGAGCACATGAATTGGCAAGTGTTTAAAGGCTGCAGTCTTTTTTTTTTTCATTTTTTCCTTTTCTGGATCAGAAATAAATATTTGTTTAATAAATATAAGAATAAATAAATACCCAAGGAAGCATCTAATGAATTTCTTAACAAACAAATAAATACTAAAGATAGAAAATAAATATTCTGGTTTGGACTCACTCACATGCCTACGGATGCTTTGTTTGTGAGCTTTTGCAGAGGTTATAAAAAGTTGGTGCCGGGATTGAATTATTTTTTTCTCTTTACCCCTTTTTCTTCCTATGTTCTAATGACTTTATATTTTAATTGTTTTTTTTTCTTCTAAAAATCATTATAATGTTTTGTAATTGAATGTCTCATTTTGACTTTTATAAATTATAAGAAAATTAATTAATTTAGTTCATTTTACGATCAAGTTTATCAATTCTTTAAGAAATTTTTGGTTAATTTAGGAAATGAGACATTCATTTCCAAACAACTCAAAATAGAAATGTATACATTTAATTTCGAACGGAGAGAGAGAGTATTATTGATTGCTTACTCCTTAAGTTTATTGGCAACTTAATTTATTTACTTAGATTTTGGATAATATTCTTTCACTATTTTTTCATCATCTTTCTTGGTTATTATTGATGAGGCATTGCAAAACTTAATAAAAAAAAATATTAAGAATTGTGTCTAAAAGAAATTAGGGCTTTTAACCTTTTTGGTCCCATACGTTTGAACCAAACTTTCATATGATCTGACAATTTTTTTTTCAATCGTTATGGTCCATAACATATTATGGGTAGTCATTATAATCCCTCAATATATTATATAGATAGCCATTTTGGTTCTAATTATAATTTTTCAAGCAAAACACTTATTCGAATGAATCATTTTACTAGTACAGGATAACTTTTCAAGGGCAAAATTTTCCATCTCATCCTTGCTACTCAAAATCCAACCAACCCAAGGGTTGTGAATGAATTTTGGTTGTCCATTTTATTTACTTGGGTTTTTTTAAATCCAAATGCATATATATATAGATATATTTATTTATTTATTAAAAAAATGGATTAGTTAGATTTTGAGTAATAAGGATGATATTGATAATTCCCTTAAAATGTTATCTTATGCCGATAAATGACTAGTTATGACTAGAGTTTTGTTGAAAAATAGTAATTGGAACTATAATGGCTACCCATAAAATATTGAGGGACCATAATAGTTGGAAGAAAAAAAACTTATGAGATCATACTATAATTTGATCCAAATATGAGGGATCAAATAGGCTAAAAGCCCAAGAAATTACCATATTACTAATATCATTAGTGATAGTGGATTAGGACATATATGAGTGGATGAATGTGAAATTAAATTAAAAATATTTTTTATAAAACATTATATTAAATATACTTATTTGAAATAAAAGTCTCATTTAATATTGGATATTTAAAAATAGAAATGTGAAATGTCATTTCAGAGGAAATCAAATCTTTTAAATTTGAAAATATTCACTATTCAAGAAAAATAAGGAGAGCTTTAGAGAAAGGTCATGAAATGTTGAGATGCAATTAGATTGATTTGTTATTACATAAACACAAAACAAAAAATACAACAAAAAAGAAATTCAAAAAAAGAATACAAATGGTAAATTGTAAATGGTATGATATCTCCATTCTCCAGGAAGGTATTCTGGTGGAGAGTCCCTTTATTTATTTTTAAATAGTCCCTTCTTTTTTTTTCTAAACTTTTTTCTTGATGAACAGTCCCTTCTTTTTTTTTCTAAACTTTTTTCTTGATGAACAGTCCCTTCTTTTTTTTCTTTCTAAACTTTTTCTTTTGAGCCCATAGCCATTATTCATAAATGCGCACAACACTCAATCCAAGAAG
>JAOXNR010000028.1:11015147-11034580 GCA_028571225.1 Parsonsia alboflavescens
GAATTTATAAACTGGTTTATGAAATAAAAGATTTGAACTTCACCCTAAAAGAGTTTATCAAGTTTGCTTGGTTTAGTAATAATATGGCATTAATAAAACATCTCTTACTTGTAAAAGAAAACTAAACCAGGAATATGTCCAGTTAGGTGAAAAGTCAGCAACTAACTTCAGAAGAAGAACTAGATTTGACTTGCATTTTGATCAAATCTACAAAAGTGGGTACTGGGTAGCTGTTACTAGAGGCTCTCAAACAAGGACATTCTACCATGTAATCCAATTGTAAAGATGTATTATCAAATAATAAATCATAAAGAAGATAACATTTATATGTTTTCCTGCAGTATCCAGAATACAAATTAATGTATCCAACTCCATCTGTTGTTGAAATTTTTTATAAGACAAGCCCAAAGGAACCTAGAGCAACAAAGTTTCAAACCAAGACATATACTGGTTATATTATTTTAGCTGATTCTGAAGTCTTGTTTATACCTTATAGCACAGATTAGATAGCATTACTACATAAATTTCAATCAGATATAAATTATGTTGAAATATCAATGGATTCCCATTTCTGCCCACACAAGGTAATTTCTAGAGCCTGGACTTCAACTCTTATTCATTTTGCAAACCTTTGAAATTCACTAATACATATTCATACATGGATGACAAAATAAAGTGGCGCCTATGGGTAAGCTCTTTACAGTTAAGTCACTCAGATTAATTCTTGCTTGCTTTCTTTCGAAGAGCTCTCAGACAGGAAAATTTCTTCTTCTGCAATATCCTAGTTTTTCTCCAACACTAAGTGAAGCCTTTTTAGAAAAAACAGCGGATGAATCTCCTTCAAAAGGAAATTCACTCTCGGATTCTCAATCACACTATTTTGTTTCAAATTCCTCAGAATATAGTTATTCACATATTTCCAGCAGCAAAAGGAACCCCAAAGTAAATTCGATTCACAGTAGTAGGCTTATCTAATCATTGACCTTGCATAAATCCACATTCCAGAAAATCATAAGCAACAAGAGCAATAAAAACTCAGATTCACCATTTGCTAATCAATCAAGAAATCAAAATTCCCACTCCACCCCGACAACCCACCTCCAGAAAGAATTTAAGAGACGATAATCAGACAATAATTATAAACTTTTGAAAACAAAAACAGATATCTCAAAATGAAACATCACCATTGCCAAAAAAAAATAAACTCAGAGCTCGAGAAACAACTTAAACAAGATCTACACAGGGTACACATAGATGATAGTACTCACTGACAAGAAGGGTACGGGAGAGGGTCCATTTCTGTGCTCGGCCAACAATGGAGAAAGGGAGCCAATGGGTTGGAATAAAGGAGTGCAATAATGAAACTGTTGCAATCCCTCCAATGGTTGACAGATCTTCTGCCCTGATCCCACCTCCTTCCATTTTCCTTTTCTTTGAAGAAATTTTTCCCAGATTTCAGGTGGTCTAGTGTAGCGATGCAGCAGACCGAAGAATAACGTTAATTTGTGAATTCTTTGAGTTTATTACTGTAATAGAACTGCGGGTAAGCGGACATATGGGAAATCGGGGTATCTTTTGATGATTAGGAACTGTTCTAACGGGGTGAAAAGGACTGCTGTTTCCTTTCCTGGGCCCAAGGTACAAGTTATTAATTACTCCTCCGTCCTTAATTTCTAATTATAGATAGTTTTGTCAATAGTTAAGGTAAAAATAATTCAAATTTACCTATGAAGAAGAATTAGAATCGATGGGTGAAACGGGTATGGTATGAACTAGTTAATCCAAGTGGACAGCACCCGAAATAAAGGTCAACCCAAATGAGTCGGAAGGCCTCATACCTTCAATACTTGAAAGTCAGACTCATATAATCAACGAGTACACAGGGGCAAGCAACTCGTCACCATCGACCTCTCAGGTCATAAACCTACAAGTCACCGACCTCCTAATGAGCTCGGGCTAAGGTATTGCTAGATCTTGACTTCGATCTGACAATCTCCGATTCGAATCCTAAATCTTCCATGTCGGAACCACTGGTGTATGACTCCTAGTCACTCCAAGGAGGCAAGGACCACTCAGCACGACCTCACCAGAAGAGATGTTCGAGTTCTTCAGTGTCCACGGGGAGGTCGCGAAGTTGGTTTGAAGGTCGGCTAGTGAGCTCGTAGATCTCACAGAGACATGAATGGCAAGATCTCTCGTTCCAGTGAAACTCCGAGATCGTAGGAACAACTGGCGAGATTTGATTAAATCCCACAATTATCATGATTGGTTACGGTGACGTAAAGGGGAACCCAATTCTAGGAGGTAACGGATCATTTTTTGATTACTTAAACAAAAACACCCAGTCAATCTGGGGGACGAAAAAAAACTCTGTTGCTTTCTTGAGAACAATCCTTAGCGGAAAATGTTCCCAGAATACTAATTTAGGCATCGGAGCTCTTCCTCGGGCGATAGGCCACTCCGATGACCTCTCTTTCTTATCTTCTCAGGTTACTGACGGCGGAGCTCCATCAGGATCTATGGGGTGATCCGGCCTATCACTTTTAGACCCTATCACTTTTGCCGTCATCTGTGGGAAATCAAGACAGAAAAGCTTAACTTTTTCCCATACACAAAACAAAATAAAGCAATACTGATGGCTCAATCACAACCTTTATGTGCTCAGCCTCCACTCCGTGGTAGGCCGCCAGCCAGAATACAATTGCACACTAAAGAGATAGTGCAGGAAATGCTGCCACCAACACAAGCCCTCATTGATGGCAACCCAGGGCTAAGCATTTAGCAAGGCCAACATTCGCCGGCACAACCCGGCCCATCCCAGAATATCTCGACCAACCGAACACTGACGTAAGAAGGGCCGTAAGGGAGACACCCAGATCTCACTGCAAATGGCAATAACTCCAGGCCACCAAGGCCATAGGGATCTGGTGGAACCCGAGTATCCATGTCGGCGAATCTAATGGAAAGGTTGGTGGCTACCCTGGAAGGAATCTCAGGTAGAAGAGACTACATTTCCACTCGGCATACTCCGATGCCTTCTCGGAGAGAAATGCCACCACCCAAAAGCCAAACTAGGCATACTAGACTAGACAGGTATTAGGATTCAAAGGCAAGGACTGACCCCCTGCGCAATGTTGCAGGTCAAAAAGCGGGTTGGCCAGAACAAATGTTACAAGGAGCAAGGACTTTACCTGGGACCGACCTCAAGGAGACCCTCAATAATCAAAGGGGGTATGACCTAAGAGACAGGCTTAATCGAGCTGCCATCTCCAGAAGCCAAGGATAGGATGCAGCCCCTAAAGAGCAGGGAACCTCGTTGCGAACTCCACTTGGGGTAAGGATACCACCTTGTTGTAGCCTGATCGAAATGATAAGCAAAAACGCTCGAGGGGTAGCCCTTAACCCACTGAGGAGAGCAGCTTGCTCAACCAATCAAGAGTGACAAAACACTATGGATCTAAAAGAGCCCCTGCCGTTTGTCCACAGCATCCGAATAGCCAGGATGCCTTCAAGCTTCAAAGCTCCACAACTAGAGAAAAAATATGATTGTACTGGGGAGCCATAGCAACATATTGACGAGTACGTTTCCCATATAAACACCCCGACAACATCAAATGTAGAGCCTTCAGGTCCACACTGACCAAAAAGGCCAAATCATGGTTCAAAGGAATCCCTGAGGCAAGCATCTCAAGCTGGTCACAACTGAAAGAGCTATTTCTGAAAAACTATCAAAGCAGCATGAGGTGCTAGAAAGACATCAACGACCTCTTCTTTATCAAATAGAAGGTTGGTGAGGGCACCTGGAGCTATTACAGTGGTTTCAATGACAAAGCAGTGGAGATCGAGCAAAAGAATGATGCCATCTACATCACTACATTCAAGTAAGGGTTGCAAAAGGGGGTATGTAGCCCTTAGATTGGCAGAGGAGCCTATAAAAAAAATTAAGGAGTTGCAGACAATCCTGGAAAAGTTGATCAAGGTTGAAGAAACCGCGGATCAAAAGAAGATCCCGGGCTTCACCTTAGACATAGATAGAGACAACAGAGGACATCTAAGGAGTCCTCAAAAAACAAAGCGGGACAGGAAAGATTCCCACCCCAAGGGGGGAATCTGAGACAAAAGAAGGAAAACCATCCTCGACCTTGTACTCACACCACTCAAGACATCACGGGTTGAGGTCATGATGGTCATGGAAAAGAAAGGCCCTCTCAAGTCGCCTAGGCCCCTCAAGAGTCCTGCAGCCAAAAGAGACCAGGAAAAGTTCTACCACTAAAATAAAGATCATGGCCATGTCATGGAGGATTGCTTTGACCTCAAACGTGAGATTTAGATTCTTATAAAAGAAGGCCGCCTACAAGATTTCCTGGCAAAAAATGCAGAGTCTGGAAACCCACAACTGGCGGCCCCCTTAAAATTAAAGGGCCCCAGTCGATGAAATAAATGCCATATAAAGGAAATTGAACCGAGCTCGAAGGGCAGATTCAAAGCCCCTAACGGTGTCACTCCAAGGTCGGTGACTTCCTAGTAGACACCGGAAGTGCAGTCAATGTCCTTTATCGCAAAGCCTTTGATCGAATGGAGATCAACAAAAGCTCGTTGCAGAAATCAGACACTACATTGACCAGTTTCTATGGCAGTACGTCCTATGCCGATGGAATCCTGAGAGTCCCAACCACAGTCCAAGTGGATGGCAAGGAAGTCATCGAGATGATGGACTGGATGGTCGTAGATGCCCCCGGGACCTACAATGCCATACTTGGTCGCAAAGGGGGTCATGGACCTAAAAGTAGAGATCTTCCTGCTCAGCTACAACATGAGAATCCAGGCCAGAGAGGTTTGGATTACCCTTAAAGGAGATAGGCAAAAGGCTGTGGAGTGTTACCTGGCTGAGGGTAACGAAGAGAGCTCCCTGGAGCAAAAACCAGAGGAGTGCATTGACCTCCCTAAAGAGGATGACCACTTTAGAATTCAAGCAGTTAGAAAGGGAGAGAAAGTCTTCCTTAATCCTAAATTCCCTGAGAAAGGGATTAAAATTGGAGAGCTCCTGCCCCCAAAGATTAAAGGGAAGCTGGAAGTCTTTGTCTGGTAGCCCAGTGACCTCGAAAGAGTCGACCAAACCATTGCAGAACACAAGGTCGGCCTCAAGCTAGGGGTTAAGCCAGTGAAGCAATAAAAGAGGACCTTTGCCCCAGAGCACAATGAGGTCATAACAAAGGAAGTCCAAGCTCTTCTTGATGCTAGGATTCTTAAAGAAGTAGTGTACTCGGAATGACTGGCCAATCCTGTAGTGGTTCCAAAAAAGGAGGGGATATGGAGGTTGTGTGTAGATTTCACCACATTGAACAAATTTTGCCAAAAAGACTCCTACGCCTTTCCTAGCATTGACCAAATGTTAGACTCCACAACCGAGTACTAGTGGCTGTGTTTCCTCGACGCATACAAAGGGAATCTCCAATGGCCCTTGAAGACAAGGAAAAGACCTCCTTCATCACGGAGGTCTAGACTTATTGTTACACCAAGATGCCTTTCGGTTTGAAAAACGTCAGGGTAGAATTTTAGCTAGCAATGCACAAAATTTTCAAGAAGTGGCTTGGGCGAAAATATTGAGGTTTACATGGATGACATAGTGATCAAATCCAAAACTACAGAAGATTTCATAGGAGACGTCTAGGAAACCTTCCAAACCTTGAAGACTGGTCACATGAAGCTCAACCAGGAGAAATGCACCTTCGGGGTCTCCGCAGGAATGTTCCTAGGCTTCATGATCTCGGAGCGAGGCATTGATGCCAACCTAGAAAAGATCAAAGCTTTGCTAGATATGGAGCCTCCTAGAAACCTCAAAGAAGTACAGAGCCTAGCAGGAACAATGGCGGCTCTAGGACGCTTTATCAGGAAGATGGCAGACAAAGGAGAAAACTTCTATGTCGCCATAAAAAAGCCAAAAGACTTCCAGTGGTTTGAAAGCTGTCATGAATGCATTCATCAAGTTGAAGGGCTTTTTGGGTAGACCTCCTCAACTTGTCTCCCCAAGATCAGGAGAAGAAATCTGTATGTACCTGATTGTGACCGAAACGACAGTAAGTTTGGTATTAATAGCAGATAGGTCAGGTCAACAATTTCCTACTTATTATGTTAGCCATTTACTTCAAGGTTCGGAGACCAGATATGCGGAGCTCAAGAAATTTATGTACCTCATCATTATCACTTCAAGGACATTAAAGCCGTATTTTGAAGCTTATCCGATAAGAGTCCTAACAAATTTACCTCTGAAACAAGCTCCGGCAAAGCCTAAACTCCTAGGCAGGATGATGGAGTGGTCCCTTGAGCTCTTTGGGTACTAGATTCAATTTGAGCCTAGGAAGAAGGTTAGGACTCAAGCCCTTTCAGACTTCGTAGAAGAATGTACCAAGGCACCACTGGAGCCTACAGACACTTGTGAAGGCAATATCTGGACCATGTTCATCGACGAGTCTACAGAGAAGAAAAATTCGGGGGCGGGGATTGTACTAATCAGCCCTGACTGAGTGAGAATCCCCTACTCTATGAAGTACAACTTTCCAACCTCGAACAATGAATCCGAGTATGAATCTCCCTTTGCAGGCTTAAGACTTATACGAACAGCTCTTCCTTTTATTTGTCTTGGCAGAAATGAGAATCACATCTTGGATCCTTAGCTCTGAACCTTCTAAGGCTCCTTTTGGTGGAGCTAGAGGCATGGTTGGTGCCTCTTTTGCTACAGCCCCTACCTCTAGCATTCCTGTTCCCCGGGGCAGGGGGAGATAGGTAGTAACTGAGAGGACTAGGGGTGCCTCCAAGCGAAGGTCGGGGGCTACTAGGATGAAGTTGTTTGACCGGCCCATCAAGATTCCATCTTCAACTTCTTCACCTTCTTCCCAGCTTGCTAAGAGGATTCCTCTGAGTTCAACTGCTAAGGGGAAGGCTCCCTTTGATCTCGGACTCCAAACCTGCATTTCCGGGCGGTGCCACTAAGAAGGTTGCAGACACTTTTAAAAGTTTAGGAGCTGTTGCTTGATTTATACATAATTATGCTAAGTTTTTTGTTCTTTTTATGCCATTATCTTATGTAACTTAGCTTAATTATGTTGTTTTAAATGTATTTTACTTCCATATGCTTGATTTTTGTTTGCAGGAATATTTGGTAGAAAAATGCTCAAGATTTTCCAAAATTGTTGTCACTGCACTGTTCATAGTCACTGTTCACCGTTTTCACTGTTCATTGAATTAAAGTTGAGGACTACGGATTGACCAATGGCGTTGACCGTGGGCCATGGCAAAGACTTTTAGTTTTATTTGGATTTAATTATTTTTTAGAAATTACTTCGTTTTGTAACAGGTTTCTAATTTATTATTAGAATCCTTTTAGGTACCTACTTATTGAGGAGTCTTTTACTCCTATAAATAGGCCCTTTGTCATAGTCTTAGACACACAACACAACAATTCAAGATTGATCTTTCGAGGAATTTTGAAGACAAAGGGCAGATTTTCTCTTCCTCTTTTCTTATGTATTTTTCGATTTTATTAATCATGTCTTGTGAGTAGTCATCTTTTGTTAACAAAAACATGAAGTAGGTTGTTTTGTTATGGCGTTATTGAGATTTGGCCTGTTTTCTATTAAAGATTTGATCTTTATTATTAAGTATTTATGCAATTCTTATTTTCATCTTATTGATTATGTTTATTAATTTAGACTGATCATCTAGATTAATTTGCATGATTATACTGCTAGGGTTTACATATTATCTCTAAGATTGATAAATCCACAGGTAGCAACTATTGTTTGAATTAGGTTTGGCTAACAACTTTATTTGACAATAGAGAATTGTATGAATCAAATTGCATGAATTAAAGCTACTTTGTTTATGCGATTTGACGTTGGTGATGCCTTCATGCTTATGCAATTTAGTTGATTAAATTTATAGTTCGCTACGAAGTAAGTATGATTGATTGGATTAGGGATTTTATTTCTCGCTATGAGAAGTAGATCTATTTAATGGATAGGAATTTGAACGCTAAGAGAAATTCTGAAATCAACTACTTAATTATGTTATTTGATCAATGATTAACCCCTTAGCAATTGACTTACGGATTGTTTCTTGTTAACAGCTTTTTCATCTATATTCTCCTTTTTAATTTAGCTTCTTTGTTTGATTTTATTTTATAAATTCTTTCAAAAATTGCTCCTTTTTGTTACTTATTAATTGGTATCCTTTAAACTGAGATTCAATTCTTTGTGGGTTAGATCCTACTTGCCTTAACTGCATTAGTTTTGGTAGATAGGTTTAATTTTTTCATGTTATGACGCACGACCACTGCCTTGGCCACTCATTCCTCTGAGGATACTGCGAGATGGGTCCCTGATCTCGCAATGGAGACCTCTGACTATTTGCTCCAATGGCCCCACTCTCAATCCTTCTTGATAGAGTGTGCTCCTTCAGTTAATTGATTTGTAGGCAACTGACAGACGAGGAGATTGACAAATTCGGTGCCTCTCTTTACACTGGGGTGAGTTCCCATGACCTTCTACAAATTTGCAATTGGTCTTCTCTCATTTTGATTTCGGTAATAACCACTTTTTCTCTCTTTTGTAGGGTCACATACTCTTTGGAGAACACTTGAGGAGGCAGGCCGAGAAGGCCAAAGAGGACAAGGAGTTTGCCTCTCTTATTTCTGAGCTCCAGGATGCCAAAGCTTGCTTGGAAAAGAAAAATGCTGAGTTGGCAGCTTCTGCCAAGAAGGCCTACACCTTTGCTGATAAATCAGCCAGACTTCTTTCTGAGTCTAGGAAGGATGTTAATGAGGCTAGAGCTAACAATCAAGAAATATCTAAGGTGCTGGATGTGGCTCACAAGAGGATTTTAGAGCTAATTGATTCTGACATCTTGCAAAAGGAGTGCGTCCAAGAGCGTGAGGCCAAACTAGTGGAGTTCCAGGACCTTTGCAATGAGAATGGTAACCTCTCTATGAATTGGCTTGAGAAGGTTCCGACCTTTCAGGGGTATGTGGAGACCTTGATGAAGCCAAAAATGATGGGGGGTATATGTTGAGGTGATTGACGACCTCAAGAAAACTTACATCGTGATGAAGACCAGCTCTACATATGACGCCGCACTCTATTATCCAAAGTTGCTCACTCCTCTTCTTTGGCTTCAAGAGGATATGAATCAAACTTCTCCAGAGGAGATTGTTGCTACTGAGGTCCAAGCCCAAGTTAGCAAAACTGATGAGGGCCTCTCAAGGACTGGAAAAGAGCTAGTAGAGGTTGGCCCGGGGGTCAGGGTTTCAGATAGAGAGGTCCTAGATGTCATCCCCTAGGCCATGATATCTCCCGAAGGTAATCCCTTGTTCTGTAGTGTAGATTCATTTTGGGGATTTACCCTCGCCTCATGTGTACCAATTTTGGAGGAGGTACTTGACCTTTTCTAGGTCACTTGTCCATCTCTGATGTAAATTTTTGTCTGATCATATTATCTTCTGCTTTGCAGGCCCTTCTAATGCTATCAGGACATTGAATACTGCTGAAGAGGGGATTCCTCCAAGCAACTCTAAGACAATCGACATCCCCGATTACAAGGGTGATGAAAACAATGCTCCCCTTGTCTAGAGGCAACAAAGGGGCAAACCTGGGGATGCTCTGTAATAGAATTAGGACCTTGAATACTCAACTTTTTTTATTTTTTGCACTGCGTCAGAATATTTTCAAAGGTTTGTTTGTGGCCTCTATTTTCTATAACAGCTTTGTTTTTTCCTTCAATGTCTTGCATTTATATTTTCTAAGCATTCTGTCTTTACTTTTCGGCATTTTGAACTTGAGGCAAATAACATGAAGTGAAGACCTAATAAGCTTTGACAAAGGAATAACTTATCTTTCATTCATGTCTTGCTCAAACTAAGAGCTGGTAGTTTTGTTGAGGTCGCCATGATGTTAGGAAAGGTCTTTTTAATCAGCTTCTCGAGGTTTGCAATGTCTTAGTCAGCTTTAGGCATAGAACTTCTTTGGATGGCAAATGTTCCAAGCTCTCAAGAGTTGTATTCCATCGAGATTCGCGAGCTTGTAGCTCTCTTGTTTGTGAACCTCTTGGACTATATAAGGTCCTTCCCAGCATTCTTGCAGCTTGGTTAGTTGACCTTGTTTGCCAACATCTAACCTTTTGAGGACCATTTCTCCAACTGTGAAATGCCTTGTTTTCACTCTTTTGTTGAAAAAATTTGTCACTTACCTTTTATAGGTCCTATCAGCATCCATTACTTTGTTTCTGACCTCTTCAAGGAGGTTGAGGTCTGCCCTTCTCTCCCCCTCGTTTAAGACTGAATTATATTTAGTCAGTCTTAGTGATTTCATGCCAACCTCGATCAGCATTACTGCCTCTGCACCAAAGCATAAGTTGAATGGTGTTTCTCCAGTAGCTTTTCTAGGTGTAGTTCTGTATGCCCATAGAATGCTTGGAATCTCATCTGGCCAAGTAGGTTTGCGACCTTCTTTCTTGAGCTTGGTGATCCTCTTCTTGGGTCCTTTCAAAATGGTTCTGTTTGTGACTGTGGCGAGCCCATTAGCTTGAGGATGAGCTACAAAGATCAACCTTTGTTCAAAGTTCAAATTCCTGCAAAATGTTTTGAACGGATCGCCAATGAATTGCCTTCCATTGTCTGAAATTATAGCTAGGGGAATCCCGAACCTGCACTCAATGTTCCTCCAGACAAAAGACTGGACTTTTAGTGATGAGATGGTTGCCATTGGCTCTGCTTCGACCCATCTTGTGAAGTACTCCACGGAAACGTTCAAGAATTGAGCATCCCCCACTCCTTTTAGGAAGGGTCCAAGAATGTCAATGCCCTAGATATCAAAAGGTACTGATGCGTTGTTGGATTGATACCTTGTTGGCGGCACATGTGATTTGTTCCCGTGCAACTGACAGCTTGTGCATTTTTACATGTTTTTCTCAACCGCTGAAACCATTGAGGGCCAGTAATACCCTGTTCTTAGTATCTTCTTGGCCACTGTCTTTGCTCCTATGTGTGATGAACATATTCTGCTATGTACCACTTCAATGACATATTGTCCCTCTCCTATATACCTCATCATCTCCTATTAGGACAATAGCGAGATACCCATTTTCGCACTTAGCGAGCTTCTTTTGGGTCCTGTGGGAGGTCGCCATCTTTGTGGAACTTGTAGATCGAATATCTCCAGTCTGCCTGGTCCTCTATAACCAAGCTCTTGTCATGGTTTATGCTTGGAGCGTACAACAGTTCTACTAGTAGCTCTACATTTGTCCCAACTATCTTTCAATAGACTTTGGATAGTGCATCTGCCTCTGCATTTTGTTCTCTAGGTATTTGCTCGATGAGGAAATGCTCAAGCTTGGATGTGATATCCCTTACTCTTTTGAGATATTTGATCATGTTGTCCTGTCTAGCTTCGTATTCTCCAGCGACCTGTCTGGCTATGACTTGCGAATCTATTTTAACGTGCAACTTCTGCACTTTAAGAGCTCTTATAAGTTTTTGACCAACTAAGAGAGCTTCATATTCGGATTCATTATTCGAGGTTGGGAAGTTGTACTTCAAAGAGTAAGTGATTCTCACTCCCTAAGGGCTGATCAGTACTATTCCCGCACCTGAATTTTCTTTTTCTGTTGAACCATCTGTATACATTGTCCAGACGTTACTATCACAGGTGCTTATGAGCTCTAGTGGAACTCTTGTGCATTCTTCTATGAAGTCTGAGAGAATTTGATCATTGATTGCTTTCCTTGGCTTAAATTGAATTTGATATCCCGAGAGCTCGAGTGACCACTTCATCATTCCACCCGACAGCTAGGGCTTGGCTAGAGCTTGTTTTAGTGGTAGATTGGTTAATACTCTTATTGGGTAAGCTTTAAAATATGGCTTTAATTTCCTCGTGGTAATAATAATAAGGTACAAGAATTTTTTAAGGTTCGAATATCTAGTTTCTAGACCCCTGAGCAATCGACTCACATAATAAACAGGGAACTGTTGTCTTGACCTTTCTACTAATAGCACTGACGTGACTACTTTCTCTGTTGCACATCAAGATTTCCACTCTTGACTTCGGTGAGACAAGTTGAGGAGGCGATGCTAGGAAGTCTTTCAGCTTGATGAACATTGCTTGGCAGTCCTCGATGCACTGGAAGTCCTTTGGCTGCTTGATGAAGTTGTAGAATTTTTCTCCTTTGTCCACCATTTTGTTGATAAAGCGCCCCAATGCTGCCATCTTTCCTGTTAGGCTCTGGACCTCCTTGATGTTTCTGGGAGGTTTCATGTCCAACAGTGCCTTTATCTTGTCTAGATTGGCATCAATACCTCTTTCAGAGATCATAAAGCCTAGGAATTTACCCGTCGAAACTTTGAAGGTGTATTTCTCTGGGTTGAGCTTCATGTGGGCAACCTTCAAAGTCTGGAAAGTCCCCCTGATGTCGTCAATGAAATCATCAAAGGTCTTAGACTTGATCACTATGTCATCCACATGGACCTCTATGTTCCTCCCAAGCCGATTTTTGAACACCTTATGCATAGCTCGTTGGAATTCTACTCTTGCGTTCTTCAGGCCGAACGGCATTTTGGTGTAGCAGTAGGTCCCAACTTCTGTGATGAAAGAGGTTTTTCAGTGTCGTCCACTGCCATTGGGATTTGGTGGTACCCTTTGTATGCATCAAATAAACAACACCACTAATTCCCGGCTATTGAGTCCACCATTTAATCTATACTTGGAAGGGGATGGGAGTCATTCTGGCAAAATTTGTTTAGTGTGGTGAAGTCCACACACATCCTCCATGTCCTTTCTTTCTTTGGGACCACAACTGGGTTAGCCATTCCAGGTATACGACCTCTTTCAGGATTCCTGCATCGTGAAGAGCTTGGACCTCTCAAGCTCTCAGGGGCGAAGGTCCTCTTCTTCTGCTTTATTGGCTTGACCCCTGGTTTGAGTCCAACCTTATGTTCGGCAATTTTTCGGTCTACTCCCTCATGGTCGCTAGGCTGCCAAGCAAAGACCTTCAGATACTCTTGAAGGGAATTAACAAGTTTCCCTTTGATTTTAGGAGGAAGTACCTCTTCTACTTTTATCCCTTTCTCAGGGAATTCTTGGTTGAGGAACACTTTCTCTTCTCTACCAGCTGCCTGGACTCTATAATCTTCATTACCTTTCGGGAGGTCGATGCAGTTCTCCTTCTCGAGTTCAGGTGAGCTCTTTCTTTTACCTTCGGTGATGTAACATTCTCGAGCTGTCTGTCCCCTTCTCAGAAATCAAAAGTGTCTCCGACTTGGATTTTCATGCTATAATTGAGCAGAGAAATTTCTGCTCTCAGGCCCATGACCCCACTCCTGCCCGGGATTGAATTGTAAGTTCAGGGGCGTCTACTACAATCCATGCCATGACCTTAGTGACCTCCTTGCCACATGCACAGACTGTCATTGGGACTCAGAGAATCCCAGCAGCATAGGTCATGCTGCTGCTGAAGCTGGTCAGAGTTATGTTTAGCCTTATTAATAAGCTTTTGTCTATCCCCATATGGTCGAAGGCCTTCTGGTATAGGACATTCATGGCACTTCCAGTGTCCAACCTGATGAAACTCAGTCTACGGACTTTCTCCTTTACCTGCTGAAAATACATAATCAGTCTTCGGACGAGGTAACAAAGCAATAGACCAGAGAATAGTCTAGACTAGCCTAGCAAAGCTAGCTATTAATGTTACATTACAATACTGATTTAGGCATCGGAGCTCATCCCCGGGCAACAGCCTACTCCGGTGATCGTATTATCTTCATTTTCTCAGGTTGCTGGCCGCAGAAGTCATCAAGATTTGTGGGGTGACCCGGAGTTCATTTTGGAACCCCATCAAATATAAACATAAAATTATTAAAATAATCAATATAAATATAAATTTAATAATTATTTTATAATTGATGGGGCTCAAAAGTGAACATTAGGTCACCCCAAAACCATGATGACATTAATCGATTGCAACCCGAGAAGAGAGTAGAGAAGTTCACCGAAGGTGGGCTATGCCCGGGGAAGTGCTCTGATGCCTAAGTTAGTATTTTGAGAGTAATTAGGTGTAATTAGTGCTCAGAGAGACCGTTCTCTTATCCGTAGACTGCGTGTGATTTGATTATATAGAAGAGATCAATTACCTCACCGATTCGAGCTCTGCTATTACATGACAATAGGCAATTAAGATAGTTGTGAGATATTTGAATCCTGCCAACTGCTCTGGGAATAGTAGAGTTTCCCTTGATTAAGATATTTTGTCAATCACGTCTCTGTCGAGAGCTGCAAGCTCGCTAACCAACCTGTAGACCAACTTTGCTTCCTGCCCGTGAACATCGAGGGTCTCAGCTATCTCTTTTGGGAGGTCATGTCGAGTGGTAGTATTCTCATGGGAGATGTTAGGAGTCGTGCACATATAGTCGTGGCATGGAAGATGTATGAGACGAGTTGGGAGTTACTAGGTCATGGGTCGAGATCTTGTGGTATTTCTTTAGAGCTCATTTAGGAGGTCGGTGACCTTGGAGGTCGATGGTAGCTAGTCACTTCCCACCTATCTTGTTGACTTTGTGAGTCTGACTTTCAGGTATTGAGGGTTGGGACCATGGGCCCATTTGGGTTGATTTCTTATCAGGGTCATGATCGTTTATGTTGACTCGCCCTGGTCGTACTCGTTTCTCCCATCATTACCCCCTTTAGGCCCAGCGAGCTCAGACGTAGTGGTGCCCAAATTACCATCTTAAAGTCGTACCTCTGACGGGTTTGCCAATTCCTTGTAACAGGGAGCTTTGGAGTACCTTTCTATTCGCATCTCTAGTAGAGAGCTGCAAGTAGGCTTTCAATTTTTCGACCTCAAGCAGAGTTGTGCACACTTGGTCGCTACATGAAAGGCATATGAGCTGACCTGGGATTGACTGGATCCTAGGTTGTGGTCCAATAAGACCTCTTTTATGCTCATGTTGTAGGTCCATGACCTAGGAGGTCAATGGTAGGAGGTCCCTGCTCACCTATTCCTCAGGACTTGCAGGTCGGACCTTTAGGTATCAGAAATTACCGTCTTTAAGTCACGAGTCTGACATTTAGGAGTTAGAAATTACTATCTACAAGTCGGGGGCCTGACCTTTAGGCATTAGGAGTTGCCATCTATAGGTCCGGGGGCCTGAGTTTCAGGTATTAAGAACTTCCATCTCCAAGTCGAGGGTCTGACCTTTAGGTATTAGGAATTACCATCTATAGGTAGGGGAGATAGGTCGAGAGGTTTCCTCGTAATTGCTCACTAGTCTGACCTACAAGTATCAAGAACTACCATCTTCAGGTCGTAACCCATGAAAGGTCATGCCGCTTCATTCTGTAACGGCTATTTCAAGAAGAAGACATGTTCCTTAAGTTTTTTGGAGAGCTAAGCGCTCAGTTTAGATGTGGAAAGTCTCCTTGCTTCAGTTTTAAACGTTTCCAGTTTTGGAAAGTCGCCATGCTTAATTCCGTTTAAATTTTGGGAAGAAGTTGACCCATTCAGCTTCAAGTAATTGCCCCGTTTCAGCTTTGGAAGGTCGCCTTGTTTTGCAGCCCGAGAGACTTCTCATTCAATATAAATTAGGAGTCTTAGAATTTTGAGCATTTACCTAAACTTTCTCACAGGTTGTTTTGAACTTACAAAGCATTCCACTTTAAATTTCCTTCCTTCTACTTGAGCATCCGGTTACTGAAGGCAACTTCCCTTTTTCACATTCTAGGATTTTACTGAGGGAGTTTCTTCTCTTTTCCTTTGAAAAATTTCATATTTTTGAGTTTTTTTCGGTTAAACCTGAGATGTCGATTTCAGCGTCTTCTGCATCTAACACTCCTTCATTTCATCTTGAAGAAATAGCTCCTTTCCATTCTTCTATTGGTTTGGAGAATGGGTTTTCTATTTGCACCCAGTATCTGTTAAAGCTCCTCCTATTAGGAGTGAAACCCTTGAGCTTCCTGAAATAGAAGCTTATTCCATGTCTTATGTTCTCGGGCCTTTTGAAATTTTTAACATCAGTGGAGAGTTAGGGCTGGGAAAAGGTGAAATAGTCACTGCTACGGAGGATGAGGGCCCCAACAGTAGGTGTGAGGATCATATAGTCCTTTATCTTTCTAGCCTCATGGGAGGCATCCTCCTTCCTTTAATTCATCCTCTATTTCTTAATGTTGCCCACTTCTAAGGTTTTCCCTTAGCCCAACTTGTTCCAAATTCCCTCATGATGGTCATCTCTATAGAGTTCCAGTTTCTCTTGAGCTCTTTAGGAGCTTTTTTAAACTTGGTGTCTCCTTGGCCTTTAAATCTTCCAAGGGTTATCTCTAGTTTAACTGTAGACACAAGCTAGTAGGTCCTTTTTAGTCCTTAGTAGGGCAATGGAAAGACCTTTTCCTTTTTGCTCGTCTTCCACGGCATTCAGTTCAGTCCGAGCCCTACTCGGATTAGAACCTGAACCATTCATTTTTTAACGAGCTCCTTGACTTATCCCATGACCAAATCGACCATATTGATTTCTTGATTGACCTGGCAAAGTCTGATAGAGCCAAGGTCAGGTGTACTACCCCAGTTTGGCACGAGACTTTCTTGCCTTCTGTTGGGCTAAGGAGCCCAGCAGGGCTTGACCTCCCTTCGATTAGGTGAGCTCTAGGGATATCCTCCTTTAGTAGGGAGCTCTTTTGTCTTTAACTGATGTTTGCTTTTATTTGCTCGTAATTTTATACTAACAGTTCTTCTTTTTTCCCTGTCTTGGCAGAAATGAGAATCACATCTTAGATCTTCAGCTCTAAACCTTCTTAGGCTCCTTTTGGTGGAGCTCGGGGCACTACTGGTGCCTCTTTTGCTGCAGCCCTTGTCACTAGCATTCCTGTTCCCGGGGGCAGGGAGAGACAGGTAGAAACTGAGAGGACTGGAGGTGCCTCCAAGCAAAGCTTAGGGGCTACTGGGATGAAGTAGTCTAACTGGCCCATCAAGATTCCATCTTCAACTTCTTCACCTTCTTCCCAGCCTGCTAAGAGGATTCCTCGGAGTCCAAACCTACATTTTCGGGCTACGCCATTGAGGAGGAAAGGTTGAGAGCTGCTACGCTGGCCACTTATTCCTCCAAGGATACCATGAGATGGGTCAGTGATCTCGCATTGGAGACCTTTAACTCTTTGCTCCAATAGCCCCACTCTCAATCCTTCCTGATGGAGTGCGCTCTTTCAGTTGACCAGGAGATCTATCGGCAACTGATAGACGAGGAGATTGACTAATTCAATGCCTCCCTTTACACTATGGTGAGTTCCCATGACGTTTTGCAAATTTGCAATTGGTCTTGACTCATTTTGATTTCGGTAATGAAATCTTTTTCTCTCTTCTGTATTGTCACATCCTCTTTGGGGAGCGCTTGAGGAGGTAGGCTAAGAAGGCCAAAGAGGACAAGAAGTTTGCCTCTCTTATCTTTGAGCTCCAAGATGCCAAAGCTCGCTTGGAAAAGAAAAATGTTAAGCTGGCGGCTTCTGCTAGGGAGGCATATGCCTTTGTTGATAAATCAGCCAAACTTCTTTCTACATGCAGGAAGGATGTTAATGAGGCTAGAGCTAACAATCAAGCCATATCTAAGGTGCTGGGAGAGGCTCACAAGAGGATTTCAAAGTTGACTAACTCCGACATCCTGCAAAAGGAGCTTGTCTAAGAGCTTGAGGCCAAACTAGAGGAGTTCCAGGACCTTTGCGATGAGAATGGCAACCTCCCTATGAAGAGGCTTGAGGAGGTTCCTGCCTTTCAGAGTTATGTGGAGACCCTGATGAAGCCTCAAATGATGGGGCTATATGTTGAGGTCATTGATGACCTCAAGAAAACTTACCACGAGATGAAAACCAGCTCTACATATGACGCCGCACTCTATCATCCAGAGCTTCTCACTTCTCTCCCTTGGCTTCAAGAGGATCCGAATCAGACTTCTCTAGTGGAGGTTGTTGTTGCTGAGGTCCTGGCCCAAGTTGGCCAAATTGATAAGGGCCCCTTGAGGAAGGGAAAAGAGCTAGTAGAGTGTACCCTGGAGATCGAGGTTTCAGAGAGAGAGGTCCTGGATGTCAACCCCTAGACCATGATATCTCCCAAAGGTATTTCCTTGTTCTACGGTGTAGATCCATTTCGGGAAACTTACCCTCGCCTCATGCATACCTATTTTGGAGGAAGTACTTGAACTTGTCCATTTCTGCTATAACATTTTTATCTGACCACATTATCTTTTGCTTTGCAGGGCCTTCTAATGCTGCTGGGACAGGGACTACCACTAAAGAGGGGTTTCCTCCAAGCCGCTCTGTGCCAATTGACATCCCCGAGGACTAGGGTGATGAAGACAATGCTCCCCTTGGCCAGAGGCAGTAGAGCGGCAACCTGAGGATGCTCTGTAATAGAATTAGGACCTTAAATACTCAACTCTTTATATTTTTTGCATTGCACTAGAATATTTTCAGAGGTTTGTTTGTGGCCTCTGTTTTCTGTAATAGCTTTTTTGTTTCCTTCAATGTCTTGCATTCGCATTCTATCTTTACTTTTTGGCACTTTGAACTTGAGGCAAATAACAAAAAGTGAAGACCTGATAAGCTTTAACAAAGGAATAAATTATTTTTCATTCATGTCTTGCTTAAACTAAAAACTGGTAGGGTTGTTGAGATCACCATGATGTTCGACAAAGTCCTTTTAATCAGCTTCTTGAGGTTTGCAATGTCCCAGTTAGCTTTAAGCATAGAATTTCTTCAAATGGAAAATGTTCCAAGGTCTCAAGAGTTGTCTTAATTCGAGATCAGCGAGCTTGTAGCATCCTCCTTTGTGAACCTCTTGGACTATATAAGGTCCTTTCCAGCTTTCTTACAACTTGGTCAGTTGACCTTGTTTGCCAATATCTGACCTTTTGAGGACCATTTCTCCAACTGTGAAATGCCTTATTTTCACTCTTTTGTTGAAAAATTTTGTTACTTTCCTTTTCTAGGTCCTAACAGCTTCCATTGCTTTGTTTCTGACCTTTTCAAAGAGGTCGAGGTCAGCCGTTCTCTCCCACTCATTTAAGACTGAATTATATTCAATCAGTCTTAGTGATTTAGTGCCGACCTTGATGAGGCAATAAAATAACTAGTTTTATATAATTTTTAATGAATTATTTATTGATAATTCTAGTTATTTTAGCCCAATTTGTGGAATATTTTTACTCCCATATTTATTTCCTTGATTGCAGAAATTTTTATGCAAAAGGATTGAAAAAGGGCAAAAGTGGAATTTAAAGAAAAAGGAGAATCCTAATTCAGGAAGAAGATTATTTGGAGAATTCTTGGAGGAATTAGGAGTCAAGAAGGAGAAGAATTGGCAGTGGCTTAAATCAGATTTTTGAAGAGAATTAGAAGACTCAAAGAGAAAGACTA
>JAOXNR010000028.1:11034680-11056029 GCA_028571225.1 Parsonsia alboflavescens
AGACCAACAATAATTGAAGACCATTTGGGACCCAGACAACTGGAAAACCAATTTGAAACTTTGAATGTTTCTACTTTGCAGAAAGCAGTTTTGTTCGGACTTCACTTTACAGCTCAAAGATGCTGTCCAGACATATCAATTTGAAGATTTGCTTTAATAAAGAGATTCCTTTCTTTATTTAAGTAAATAGAATTTGTATTATTTGTACTTTTGGACTTGAAAGAAAATTTTGAAGTCCGATCTCATTTGTAACTCTATAAATAGATATCATTTGTAAGAAGACGGACAAATGTTGATAAATTCTTATTGCCATTGATAAATTCGATATCAAAGTCAAAAGCAGATAAGATGGCTTGCCATCTTGCAAATATTTGTTTTGAAACAAAATTTTTGATATCTTTTAATAAAACTTCTTTTGTAGATTTACAATCTGTTCTGATTAAAAATTTTTTATTTATCAAATCATCTTGAAATTTCGTAACACATAAAACGATGGATAAAATTTCCTTTTTAATATTACTATAATTCATTTGACTAGAATTCCATATTCCAGAATGAAATCGAACGATTTCTTCCAAAGACAAATCCGCTTTCTTTTGTTTGAGAATACCTCCAAATCAAATTTCAGAGGCATCGGTTTCAATAATTAAAATTGCTTGAGGATCAGGAAGGCTAAGACAAGGAAGATTTTTAACAAGTGTCTTAATATGCTGAACAGTTTGGGTTTGTTCTAAACCCCAAGTAACTGGATTCTTTTTCAAGCGATTGTAGAGAGGTTTGCAAATGATTTTCAAGTTGGGAATGAAGTCTGCAACATAATTGAGACATCCTAAAAATCTTAGCAATTGAGTCTTATCTCTAATCTCATCTGGAAACTTATCTACAAATTCAATGGATCTAGTAATAGGCTTATAGAGCCCTTTATCCAAATCATGGCCTAAAAATCTAACTTTAGTATGAAATAACTGCAATTTTCTGGCACTTACCACCAGCCCATTTTTCTTGACGATGTCAAGGAAAATATTCAAATGTTTAAAATGTTGTTCTAATGACTCACTGAATACTAATACATCATCAATATATACTATTGTGAAGCTAGTGTACTGGGTGAATATATCATTCATTACCTTTTGAAATTCTGGTGGGGCATTCTTCAGACCAAATGGCATAACGTTCCATTCATACTGTCCTAATGGTACATTAAAGACAGTTTTATATTTGTCTTGTTCAGCTATTTGAATTTGCCAAAATCCTGATTTCATATCAAATTTACTATAGATCACGGATCCTATTGTTCTTTTTAGCAAGTCTCTTTTGTTAGGAATTGGGTATCTAATCCGTTTCAAAACTTTGTTCAAAGGTTTATAGTTAATCACTAATCTTGGAGCTCCTCGTTCCTTTTCAACATTGTTATTCACATAAAAAGCTGAGCAACTCCATGGAGATCTAAATTCTCTAATAATCCTTTTGTCTAGCAAATCTTTTATTTAATTTTTGCAAATTTCGATTAATTCTTGATTCATCTGAATAGGTCTAGCTTTTGTAGGTATATTCTTTTCTTCATATCCTTCTATGTAAGGCAATTCTATTTCATGAGATTTCCTATTCCAAAAAGCTGTTGGTATTTCTGAACAAACTTCTTGTTTTATCCTATTAGATAAATCTTCAATTTTATTCTTTATGACAACTTGTTGTAATGGATTTTCAATTCTTTTGTATTTGATTTCTTCTTTAAGAAAATTAATCTGTTTAGATTTTAATCTAATATTTCCTATTATCTTACACTTTGGCTGAGTAAGAAAAGGGAAGGTAATTCTAGTATTTCCAATTTTCGTATGTACGCCTATTGGATCTACTTCAAATGGATAGATCTGAGTAATGAAGGGTGTTCCTAATATAATCTCTTCATTCAAATCCTTTACTAATATAAAAGAGTTAGTAAAGCAAAATTGTTGATTACAAAATATGAGCTTTAGATTACTTGTAATTTATTTTCAATTTATCTCCTGATGTTGAATATAACCTAGTAGAATAAGATAGAAGCCAAGTTAGAAATGAAAGATAAAGACAAAATCATTAGCGTAACACCCATGAGATATAGTCCAGACGATCAGGAAGAATTTCAAAGACAGATACAAGAACTAGTTAATCAAAAATTGATTAGAGCAAGTAAATTACCACACAGCTCACCAGCTTTTATGGTTAGAAACCATGCAGAGATAGTGAGAAATAAAGCTAGAATGGTAATTACTATAAAAAGCTAAATGATAATATTATATTTGATGGATACTTTCTACCTCATAAAGAAAGCATAATAAATTGGACAAAGAATAAAAAGATATTTTCCAAATTTGATTGTAAAGTGGATGTTGGCAGGTAAAGATGCACAAGGATAGTATCTTGTACATTGCATTCTCCACCCCACAGGGACAATATGAATGGCTAGTAATGCCATTTGGATTAAAAAATGCACCATAGATATATCAAAAAAAAAAAGGATAATATATTTAAAGATTATAATTTCTTATTTGTTTATGTTGACAATATTTTAGTCTTATTTGAAGATTTAGATTCGCACTTAAAACATCTTGATATATTTGTTAATCTATGTCTCGAAAATGGATTAATTCTATCACAGAAAAAGGCAAAGATTTTTCAAAATGAGATGAAGTTTTTAGGAATGCAGGTAGATGGAACTGGAATAAAATTGCAGAGTCATAACCTTGAAAAAATATCAACCTTTCCAAATAGATTAAAAGATAAAAAACAAGTACAGAGTTTTCTTGAAATGTTAAATTACGCTTCTGATTTTATTCAAAACTTAGCATGTCTAAGGAAACCCTTACAAGGAATACTCACGAATGATAAAATATTCGAGTTTAATGGATATCTAGAGGATAGAGTAAAAGAGATAAAAGCAAAGTGTAAAGATTTGCCCAAATTACAATTACCAAAAGATAGTGATAATTTAATATTAGAAACATATGCTTTTGAACATGGATGGAGCGGAATTTTAAAAATAGATTCTCCACAAGAAGAAGTATATAGATATTGTTTTGGAACATTTTCAGATACACAAATTAGATATGATATAAATGAAAAGGAACTCTTAGCTGTAGTTAAAAGTTGTCAAAAGCTTTATTATTTTTTACTGCCAAAGAGATTCAAATTAAGAACTGATAATACATAGGTTAAGGCATTTATTCAGAATAATTTAGCTTCAAAACCTGAGTATAAAAGATATATTAGATGGCAGATGTTATTATCTAAATACTCATTTGATATTGAAATCATTAAATCTGACAAAATTGTTTTAGTAGATTTTCTAACTAGAAATAACAGAACTCATGAAAAAGATTATCGAAATGATAAATGAAATGGATGCTCAAATTCAGTCGATAAAGCATAACATTACTGAGATTAATGAGGTTGCCCATTATCAGAGTGCTGAAGAGATTGAAAGCCTATTTAAGGCAGAATGTTCCATGACAATGGCCAAGATAGGTAACTATTTGGTTGCCAAAGAAGTTACCGATAATCTACTGAAAAAGAAAGAACTAGAGAAAGTGGAGATTCCGGTCATTGGAGAATGTTCAACCCCGGTAAGCAAGGATAAAGGTAAATCAAAAGATATTTCCCTACGTCCACAAAGGACAAAGTTTCCTTCCGATATTCTTCAAATGTTTACATGGTGTTTTAAATATCACTTGATATAAAGTAGTATCGAAGGTAATCTTATGGAATAATTGTAAAAAATTGTTTCCATGTAGAATATCTGTTCCAGTATTATAGAAATAAAACGGAGGATATTTTATCAAAAATGATCCTAATAATATTATTAGTCTTTCTATTCCTTTATCTAGACTTATTATATTATTAGAAATATCTCTACCCTTAATAGGTTTTAAATCTTGCTTCTGTTCCTTAGGAAAACAATCTGATTTACACAAGCATGATCCTGAGCCACAATCTTCACAGGCAACAAAATATTCGGCTCTATAATCTTTATATGTAATTTTAACGAAGTAAGTCAATTTTGTCATGTTCTTTTATACAATCATAATGTTCCTTATCATATTATCTTGTTTTATAATCAAATATGTAACATGGTCATTTATTACCATTATTTCTATGTCTACTATCATTTGCTAATTGTAGAAATAAAAAGGTTATAGTGTGGGTTCTTAAAATATTCGTAAAAATGTTCATATCTCCCATAATAAAATTCTATTTTGTAATAATATCTATGCTCGTTATAAGATTTAGCTGCTATATTACAATCATGACAAACCATGCTAAAATGTTTTCTATCATTTCGGATTAATATGGAAGCAATGGTTTCCAATATATCGTTTGGTAATTTCGAAAAATCTCTTTCTTGTTCAAAACTCACATGTATTTAAATTTAAAACTTTATATTAAAAGGACATATAATCTCTTTCTTCTTTCTTAATCTTTTCTTTATATTTTTGTAAATCTTTTTAGTAAGATATCTGATGCAATTTAGATATATATTTTATTATTATTATTATTTTTGTAAATAGTATATTGGCAGATAATAGAGTATAAAAACAACAATAGTTGTTTATTAACGTAGAATAAGATTAAATAGATATATAAAGTCTCTATTATCTCTATCTAATCTACCATTAAGATATTCTTTCTAATGTAATTAGTATGTCTATAATAGTTTCTAACAGCGAGATCAAAGTTGGTACATGTTTCTTGTAGATTCTGTCTATCAACAACAAACAGTTTAGATGCAATTAGTTGTAATATATCAAGAGGAAATTCTGACTAATCTCTTTTAGGTTGCATATTCATTCCCTAAATATAGAAATCATATTATTCAAAGATCATAAATTTTTTCAATTTATAAAGAAAAGGTCCACTATGCTTTCGTACCTTTGCTTCTGCTTTGACCATAATTACTCTGGGTATCCGGTGCAACTTTTAAAGTGCATCACAGCACCAACCTTAAACCAGGTAACTTTCCTACCGTCGCTTCAAAATAACCCAGCACAGCCTAAATTCGTTTTCTACCTTTAGGCGTAAGGAAACTTGGGTATAGAATATATGAGAACTTTTGTATATAAACTGACAAAAGTTTAAAAACAAAGAACAATACTCTTTTCTACAGGGAATGAAAAGGAAATGATTTTATTCACTCATGCTTGAAAACTTACAAACGTAGGAAGGGTTTACAACACACCAAACTTGGGATTTTAACAAAGCTAACTAATACAAAAGCTGAAATTTTTCTTACTTTCTTTCTCTCTCGATTTTCTCTCTCTTTTTTTCTGATTTTTTCTTCTTTTTTCTCCCCCTTTTTAAACCCACTTATTTATATTAGTATTTTGCTGGAAATAAGTACATCATATTAACTTTGTTGTTATCTTCTTTGGCTGAAACTTGGTGAGGTGGTTGTCATTTTGTGGAGCTGGCAGCCTCCATTTATTTTTGGTTGCTTCAAGCTGTTAATATCTTTAGTAGACTCTCATCTTAGCTTGTAAAAAGTCAAAACCTTATTAAGGCCTGGCCGAATCTTCTTGTTGCTGTTAGAAAAATTTTTGTCGTTTCCGGCTTTTTGTCAAAATCTCATTTGTTGCTTTTACTTGTATCGCATTCCATCCTTATCCTTTTCTTTATTACGTTGACAGGCCGGACATATGTTTCCCATGTGTTGTCTTAGCTGGCAAATCTTCCTCTGTGCTGTAGGGCTGGATTTGATTTGTGCTCTCTTGAGCATTCTTATCTTCATTTTGAGATATTTGTCCGCTGATGGGGGTGTTGATTTAGCTGGTGCTATCATTATTGAAGAGTGACTTTTCATGCCTCTAGATATACGGAAACCTCTCTTGAAACAGCTTTCCATGCCTTGGAGTACTATTCTAATTCCGAGTGCTCTTCGATAATTAACATCTTCATCTGTGTGTTTGACAAAATCCTTTTTCATATCCAGTGTCTTGATAGCAAAAGTCTCTGCTTTCCCCAATTGAATAAAATAATAAGAATTGTACACTTCATCTTCGTAGAAATCTGGGCCTGTAGATAGGAATTTAAGAACCAAGACATCTTGTGGTGTAATAATCGGGTTAAGCATATAACAATCTTTAACTCCCTCTATTACCGAGAAGGGTACTGCACTGATCTCTGGGAAGTTAGGAGAAGTCATGAATATCGAATTGATAGCTTCAAAATTATACCCATATCGAATTTCATTTGGGTCAGAATCTTCCAAAAAATTTATTCTAGAATAAATTCCACAAAAATCTAAGTAGCGATTTTCTGTATTTTTAAGAGAGAATAATTCTCTCATAATCTCACTGTGTTTTCCTGATGGAGAAATATGTAGATTTCTAATAGGAATATCGGAAGGAACCTTTGTCCTTTATAGACTTAGAGAAATATATTCTGATTTACCTTTATCCTTGCTTACCGGGGTTGAACATTCTCCAGTGATCGGAATCTCGACTTTCTCTAGTTCTTTCTTTTTCAGTAGATTATCGGTAACTTCGTTGGCAATCGAATAGTTACCTATCTTGGCCATTATCATGGAACATTCGGCCTTAAGTAGGCTTTCAATCTCTTCAACACTCTGATAATGGGCAATCTCATTAATCTCAGTAATGTTATGCTTTATTGACTGAATTTGAGTATCCATTTCATTTATCATATCGATGATCTTTTTTATGAGCTCTGTCATTTCTAATCATAAAATCTGCTAAAACATTTTTGTCAGATTTACTGATTTCAATATCAAATGAGTATTCAGATAATAACATCTATCATATAATATATCTTTTATACTCAGGTTTCGAAGGTAAATTATTCTGAATAAATACCTTAACCTGTGTATTATCAGTTCTTAATTTGAATCTCTTAGGCAGTAAAAAATAATAAAGCTTTTGACAATTTTTAACTACAGCTAAGAGTTCCTTTTCATTTATATGATATCTAGTTTGTGTTTCTGAGAATGTTCCAGAACAATATCTACATACTTCTTCTTGTGGAGAATCTACTTTTAAAATTCCGCTCCATCCATGTTCAGAAGCATCTGTTTCTAATATTAAATTATCACTATCTTTTGGTAACTATAATTTAGGCAAATCTTTACACTTTGCTTTTATCTCTTTTACTCTATCCTCTGGATATCCATTAAACTCAAATATTTTATCTTTTTTTAGTATTTCCTGTAAGGGTTTCCTTAGACATGCTAAGTTTTGAATAAAATCAGAAGCGTAATTTAACATTCTAAGAAAATTCTGTACTTGTTTTTTATCTTTTAATCTATTTGGAAAGACTGATATTTTTTCAAGGATATGACTCTGCAATTTTATTCCAATTCCATCTACCTGCATTCCTAAAAACTCTATCTCATTTTGAAGAATTTTTGCCATTTTCTATGATAGAACTAACATAGATTAACGAATATATCAAGATGTTTTAAGTGCGAATCTAAGTCATCAATTAAGACTAAAATATCGTCAACATAAACAAATAAGAAATTATAATCTTTAAATATATTATCCATTTTTCTTTGAACTATCTGTGATGTATTTTTTAATCCAAATGGCATTACTAGCCATTCATAGTGTCCTTGTGGGGTGGAGAATGCAATGTCCGGGATACTAGTGCATCTTTACCTGCCAAAATCCACTTTTACAATCGAATTTAGAAAATATCTTTTTATTCTTTATCCAATTTATTTTGCTTTCTTTATGAGGTAGAAAGTATCCATCAAATATAGTATTATCATTTAGCTCTTTATAGTTAATTACCATTCTAAGTTTATTTCTCACTATCTCTGCATGGTTTCTAACCATAAAAGCTGGTGAGCTATGTGGTGATTTACTTGCTCTAATCAATTTTTGATTAAGTAGTTCTTGTATCTGTCTTTGAAATTCTTCCTAATCGTCTGGACTATATCTCATGGGTGTTACCCTAATGATTTTGTCTTTATCTTTCATTTTTAGCTTGGCTTCTATCCTATTCTTTTCCCAAAATTGGAATGGGTTTTCTGAGAAACATTGCTCTAATCTATTTTTTATTCTTTCTATCTCATTCTGAAGTTTTTTGAACATATCCTGATATTGCAATACTTTTACTTCAACGAATGACTCATATGTTTAAAAATAACAATCCATAATGTTTATAAATCTAAAAATTGTTTTGTATAGCATCATTAGAGTAAATCTCCATGTAACTCATCTGTTTTATATATATATATATATACTTTCGACATTTAAGTAATCTTTCCTTTTTAAAATATTTTTAAGTCCTCTATCTTTTTTATTTAAACCAACTAAAACTCTAAACTTTTATTATACAATTTAAAATCCTTAATCATTTTTCTATTGAAAAGTTAGGTCCTCAATTTTTTTACGAGTAGCTGACAAAGACCTTCTCGTTTGAAAAATAAATTTTCAAGTGAGATGATACACTGGACATTCCTTTTAGTCAAATAAACAAAGTGTAGGGACTTCATTTCACTGTTTTTCCCATCTTTAAAATAAAGAAGAAGAAGAAGAAGAAGAAGAAATGACTTAAGAAGAGGTAGAGATTCAAACGCTTCTGAAATTTTTAGAAACCCATAAATCCTTGCATCATAGCAATAGATTTGGGGCTTTTGCTATTTTCTAGGGATTTTTTTTGTAATCTTTCAATTGTTTTTATTATTATTAAAAAAAAAGAAGAAGGGAAATGAATAGTAAAATGACTTCCTCACTCATAGTTTATTTGACCAAAATGAATGTTGATGTATCATCTAGCCTGAAAAACAAATTTTCAGGCAAGGACTTCGTTAGTGATGTGGACATTCGAACTGATCCAACTCAAGGACTGATGCGGATCCTCTATCTCATGATGCGGGCCGGTCTAATTATCTCGGAATGGGATGAAACTTGACTGGGCGACTAGAAACGGCCTAATGAGCAATACTTATAGCTTTGCTATGATCTATGCATTTTTTGACCATCCAGGGTTGTCTTGATGGGTTTTTCGGGCATTTTTATGTTTTTCCGATTATTATTATTATTTCTGAATCAGATTAGGATTCTTTTGGTTAAATCCGATTAGGATTCTTTTAATTAATTTCGATTAGGGTCTAGAAAGATTTAGGTTATAAATATTTCGTTTTCGACATTATTCCAGGAATTGAATTCCTTCTCTTTACTTAGAGTTTTGAATTGCAATTTGAGTTAGGCTAAAATCGTGAGTGATCACGCAAAACATCCCCTGTTTCTTTTTCTTGTTTGGTTGTTGTCAGATAATTACAGACAATTCAAAAATCGTCCTGCATCAACTTGGTATCGGAGCCTTGATTTTAGATCATCCAAAGTTAGAGTTTCCGAAATTGTTTCCATCACACTGTTCATTGGCACTGTTCACAGATTTCCGCTATTATTCAGCTACTGTTCATAGGCATTGTTCATCGTTTTCTAAAAGTACTATTCATCAATTTTACTGCTTATCAAAATTAAACTTTATTCGTATCAGAATTTCAAAAATTTGTCAGAATTTCAAAAATTTTGTCAGAATGGAGTGAAACAACAAGGAACCTTCTCTTCGTGATGTGCTGGAGTTGTTACAAGTCCTGACGGCATGATTAGAAATTCTAAATTATTTTCAACCTCGACAAGAACGTGCAGGTATTGACGGCAATGAAAAAGGGCAAGTCCGCAATGTTGAAGATATATCAATCTAAAAGGAGCTCGATTTTGACCTCGATTCACAGCCCTAACAAGAGTCAGTTTTCAATCTGTCACAATTCCCAATCAGTTGAAAGACCTACAGGCGGACCTGCTTGTCATGAAATTCAGGAGGATGACGATGGTGACTATTTTAAAACTCTGTCTACGTTCCTAGAGCCCCCAGTGTCGAAACCATCTAGGTCTCTCAAGCTGCTCCAGTATGGGCCCACATCATAGTCCGCCTCGGAGGCCCATAAAGTATAGTTAAAGCTTCAGCAATTTGATGTAGATGATGAGATTGAAGATTTTTCTGAAGAGGACAAACATATATTTCTGGGGTATGTTGTGATCGAAGATGGGATTCTTTTTAATTTAGACAAGGTTTTCGAAATCACTTGTGATGCTTCAAAGATATTGATTAGGGGAGAGCTTAGCCAAAACGAAAGACCAGTTGCATTCGTTAGTGATAAACTAGGAGGAGCAAAGCTGATTGATTTAGTATATGATCGAGGAAAAGGAATCCTTGTTAGGTGCGAATTCAAGCTTGAGGACAAGCTTTTTAGAGGAAGGGGAGTATGATGTGGACATCTGAACCGATCCAACTCAAAGACTAATGCGGATCCTCTATCTCAGGATGCGGGTCAGCCCAATTATCTCGAAATGGGTTGAAACTTGACTGGGTGACTGGAGACGGCCCAATGACAATACTTATAGCTTTGCTTTGATTTACGACGTTTTTCAACCATCCGGGGTTGTCTTGATGGGTTTTCGGGCATTTTTTTTTATGTTTTTCCAATTATTATTATTATTTCTGAATCAGATTAGGATTCTTTTGTTTAAATTTGATTTTGATTCTTTTAATTAATTTCGATTAGCATTAGGAGAGAGTTAGGTCGTTTTGTCTTAGTTCTAAAAGAGAAGCTTTGTTTTTTGACATTATTCCAGGAATTGAATTCCTTCTCTTTTACTTTTGGTTTTGAATTGCAATTCAAGTTAAGCCAAAATCGTGAGCAATCACGTAAACATCCCATGTTTCTTTTTCCTGTCGGTTGTTGTCAGATAATTGCGGACTATCCGAAAATCGTCCTGCATTAGTTAGTCACTTGTAAAAAGATTTGGAACCTAACTTTCCAATAGAAAAATGGTTAATGATTTTAAATGGTACAATAAAAATTTAGGGATATAATTGATTTAAATATAAAACTAAGGGACTTAAAAGGATAAAAAAAAGAAAGAGGACTTACTTGAAGAAAGTATAAAGGAATGGGGACTAAAATGGAGATTTACTCAGCATCATTATATTGGGGTATAATTATTAAAAAAAAGGTACCCCTCCTTCCGGAATTAAATGTTCCCATTTTGACTTATTTACATTTTAATAAAACAGCTTGATTTAGTCTATTAATACATTTTTGTATGGTCAATTTTCTTAATAAATTTTTTATTAGTTTTATAAAATAAAATATTTAATTTTAAATAATCCAAAATAGAGCATGTGATATTTATTTTCGATGGAGGGAGAACCATTTTGAATATATTTTGAAAAACCTATAAGTTGTCAAAATTTGACGTAACTAAACCAATTAATACTTTTACAAAATTGCTCCAGTATAATCTTAATCTGGGAAGATAAAAGAAAAAAGTTTAGGGATGCAATTTAATAATTTACTTTTATGTGAATATCTTATCCAACTACGAACCAAATAAAATGCACAACCTTCCTTTCCTCAATTTTTTTTTTTTTTTTGTTGCAGAAATAAGAAAACCCGAAATCTGGATCCCCTGCCGCCCACTACCGCATTTTCTCTCTGATTTCTAAATTAGGGTTTCTTCCCGCTCTACTCAACACCACCACCTCCTCTCCATGGCGGAGGTAATGAACGCTCCCGTCGACAACATCGACCGACGTCGTGAACGCGGCAACAATGATAGTAACAAAGACAACAAAGAGGAGACAAACCCCAGCAAATCCCCTGACGTTTCGTCTCCACCACCTCCTCCCCTGCCGGCCCCAACTGCTGTGGCGGGCGGGCCAGGGCGAAGGGTTAGAGAACGGGAGAGGGATTCAAGAGAACGGCGAGATGACCGAGAGTTAGATCGACGAGGGCGGGATTACTATGATAGGAACCGTTCCCCCCCTCCTCCACCTCTCAGAGAGCGTGACTATAAGCGAGGTAGACCTAGTCCTAGTCCTCCTCCTCCTCCTTATCGTGACCGTCGGAGTGGAGGAGGACACTCTCCGCCACCTCGGCGTTCACCTCCCTTGCCACCTTACAAAAGGTCCCGAAGGGATGATTATGATGGGAGGCGTGGTAGTCCTAGGGGTGGCTTTGGACCAGGAGATCGAAGGTTGGTTTTCTAGTTTCTTTCTTTGAAGTTCATTTGACACATATATGCTGGATAAATCAGTCAGTTTATGAATTGATTGATATTTCTTATAGTAAATTTTGATCTTTATGAGAGTATGGAGTAGTATTTCATCACGAAAGACTTAGATTTTTAAAATGACAGTGTTGTGATAAGAACTCTGAAGAAAATCTAAAAGTTTGAACCAAACATACAGTTCTGGGTAAATTTTATGCTTTACAAAAGTGATGCAATCTCGTGGTTTAGCATGAATTAGGTGGCTGGAACTCTCGAATCTATAAGTTTGATCCTTTTAGTTACTTCCCTTTGAATTGTCAATGTTGATCATGGCTGTCAATAGCCTTTGGCGGCAGTGGCAAATGATTGATAGCGGAAATTTTTTTATATAAAATGATAATATGATACGTGTAATTATAAAGATTTCAAGTGAAAAAATTCCACCATTGCTTAAAAAAGAAGATTAAAAAATATTTCGTTGAACATTAGCAGACAGTGCAGAAATATTTTTCTTTTAAAGAAAAAAGATCCAGAAATCTGTGAAATAAATCATTGGGGAAGGACAAAAATTTAATAAAATTCCAAATTTCAGAAGGAGAAGACCAGTGAGATTGGCAAGAAAAAAAAAATTTCAGCAGCAGAAGAGCTAAGGAAGGAAATCCTGAAAAGAAAAATCAGTAGAAGAGAAGGAGATGGAGGAAGGGAAGAAAGGAGGAGAGAGTAGAGAAGGACGAAGGAACTCAGGAAAAAAAACCCTTTAAGAAACCTGAAAGAGGAAGTAGAGGTAGCAACAGCAGTAGCAAAGTGTACTTGTGATTAATTTGGTCTAATTGGTGGGATTTTATGTCTTCCATGAGTCAATTTACTAAATAGATCAAAATAAAAACATACCCACTCAATTTAAATTAGGGAAGATATGCGATTTTGGTAATTTGGGCTGCCTTGGCCGCCATACTGTCATGGCACTGCCATGGATTTCTGCCAGGCCGTAGAACCCTTCATGGCGTTTAGCGTTGGAAATTTAGTAACTCTGATGTTGATACAAAAACGGAGTGCAGATGTTATTGGTTCTGAGAATTTAGTTGATCATTAGAAAGCTAAAACTTATGATGAAGTTGGAAACCAAATTGTATGGTTGATGGAGTAGAAGCTTTATGCACTTTAGTTGTACTGTGCTGCTTATATGCTGTGCTAGTGGCAAAAATTGGAAATTTGTATTTTATTGATTGACTGTTTCTGTACCTGCCCTTTCATCACTCCTTTTCAAGTTGATTGCTACCTTCAATTTATTCCGGTTATGCTTCTATCATCTTTTAACATTACAGTTCCTTATGAGCTTTTTGATATGGGGTGGATTTTTCTTTCAGAACATAAGAGTAGCATGTAGTGCTTGAAAATATTGCATCTTCTATGTCTTCAAATGCAAGTGCACTCGCACACACACACACACACACACAAACATATATATATATATGTATTTATTGAAAGGAGTGGAGTATTTTTGCATATGTATTTCAAAATTGTTTACAGTTCTGTCGAGGATTGACGTTATGTGTGCCTTCTGCTTGTTTCATGTGTAAACTTGAACTTTTCTGGAGATTATGATGACATTTTTTGGAACTTTTGGTATTGAATTTCCTACATATGGGTCTCATAATTAATTACAGGTTCTGGTTCTTCGTTTCTTAGGATCCATCTCATGGCACCATCTGTTGGTTCAGGGACTTGGATTCCTAACATTCTTGTTATGCCATCTAATGGTACCATATGTGTATGGCACATCATGTTTGCGTTGGGGAATTTGGATGTTTTTTTTAATTGTATCATGCTTGGATTTGTGTCAGGTGTAATTAATTACCTTTGAGACGACATGCCAGCCCTAGTCCAACATGATAGCCAGCCTTATTTTTCTCTCTTTTAACATTTATGGTCCTGAAGTTTCACTATCATTTTATTTACCTTTATTTTTTTTTTATCATGAATTTAGGTTTTATGATCATCCAAGTGGATATGACCGTGATTTATTGAGCAGGCTTGGTTATCCTGATGAAAGGCCTCATGGTCGATATGTTGGTCGTTCTGCTGGTGGATTTCAAGGTGGTTATTCTGAAACTCTGAATTCATTTCCTCATGTGTCATAATTTCAAAAGGATACTTTTAACATAATAATTATCCCTTGAAGAAGTTTAATTCTTAAAAGAGACTTGAAAACTTCAATTTTTTGAAATTCGTATGGGATCCAGCTCACATGTTTTATGTACCCGGCATGAGAATTGTAATGTCATTATAGAAACCTGTATTAAGCAGTTAAATGTAGAATTGAAGGGTGCAATGTTAGTTCTACACCTTCTAGAACATCTCTAATATTCTGTAAAATTCAGAACTTCTGTATTGTCCAAAGCAGCATTGTGTGAGGTACATGTGCATTCTCATCAATTCTATGAACAAGAGTCAAGCTGTATGCTCTTAATCTTCATCTGTTTTGAAGCACTATTAAGTGCATGTTTGATGATGCTTGGATTTTCTTTCTAAAAGGATCGGGGTACTCAATAATGTTTATGTTCTGAATGGATGGAGCTAACCAATGAGATAAGGAATAGAGAGCTGAAAGATATTATTAATTTTGATTTATAAGTTTTAGAGCTGGTGATGAGCCATAAAAGTCGAAGTGTCCTTTCTAGGTTTTCACACATCTTGTCTTCTATGTTTAAACTTTTCTCTCATTTTATTTCTAAGTTTTCCTTTGTATGAAGAAAGATTTGTGGTTCCCTTCAGAACATTTTCTTAGTTTTATGGATGATAGTTTCATATCAGTTGACTGTTTACTCAACATCTGTTGCGTAGCTTTGCAATAGTAACTTTTATTGTTCCTTAATCTTCTTGCAGATTGGGATTCTGGCCGTGGGGGTTTAGGTGATGGTTTTGGTGCAGGGAGCACTCAAAGGTACCTGTCCTCTGGTTAAGGGATTTTTGGGTTGGTAGTGTTCTTACCATGGAATGTAAAGGGTTATCCATTCTTTATTATCTAAGAATGCTAGATAAATGTAATATTATCTTAAACAATAAATAATATTCTTCTAACTCTTATGGACAAATTAGAGGGTTCTTCCTGTATGTTTTTGCAAATTTAGTGACCCTGAGGGGAGAAACTAAGATCAATGAGGTGATTTAATAAATGGCCATGTATAATATTACCTTGTTGTTTTAACATGTTTATTGTACTATTAATTTGATGTTGATGGGAATGAGAAAGAAATTCATTTTGCAGGGAAGGATTGATGTCTTATAAACAGTTTATTCAGGAGCTTGAAGATGATATCTTACCTGCTGAAGCTGAGCGTAGGTCAGAACATTGATGTCTTGGATTCCATAATGAAATGTTTCTTTAAACAATAAATAGTATCTTTCTGTTTCCGTTGTGTGTTGTATCTCCTGCCCCCTTTTCCCTTTCTTTCTGATCTTTCACATTTTGGACAAACAGTTATAATATTGTTTTCATATACTAGGTATCAAGAATACCGGTCAGAGTACATAGCCACTCAGAAAAGAACTTATTTTGAAGCACACAAGGATGAAGAATGGTGAATGTTATCTTCTTCTCCTCATTTTTTTTGTACTCAATGGCTACTCATTCGTTTCTAATGTTGTAGGTTAAAAGATAAGTATCATCCGACAAATTTAGTTTCTGTTATAGAAAGGTAAGCTCTATTCTGTATGGTTGGGGATTTCTCATAAGTTTTTACCTTCTCTTACATTCCCCTGTTTGTTGGATTCTCTGCTAAAATTTTTTGCTGTCTTTGTTATATTGTTAGGAGAAATGAAGCAGCACGGAAGTCAGCAAAAGACTTCCTCGTTGATTTGCAGAGCGGAACATTGGATTTGTGAGAAACTACTTATCTGACTTTTAGATTATGCTTCTTATGTTAATTTTAATGTTAACTGAAATATCTCATGTGCATGAAATAGAGGTCCTGCCATCAATGCTTCATCCTCAAACAAGCCGGGGCAGTCTAGCAATCCTAATTCTGATGATGAAGTAGATGCTGGTGGAAAAAGGAGACGACATGGAAGGGGGGCAGCCAAAGAGACTGATCTTCTTTCAGCTGCTCCGAAGGCTCATCCAGTCAGTTCTGAGTCCAGGAGAATACAGATTGATATTGAACAATCTCAGGCACTTGTCAGGAAGCTTGACTCGGAAAAAGGAATTGAGGACAATTTATTATGTCGTGCAGACAATGACAGAATGAACAGAGACAAATCTCATGGTGGTTCCACTGGACCAGTCATCATCATACGGGGTTTAACTTCTGTCAAGGGATTGGAGGGAACTGAGCTGCTTGATACACTTCTTACATATCTCTGGCGCATCCATGGGGTGGATTATTACGGATTGACTGAAACCGGTGAAGCTAAGGGTCTCCGACACATTAGGGTGGATGGCAAGAACTCTGATGGAATAAGTAATGGGGTTGAATGGGAAAAGAAGTTGGACTCCCGATGGCAGGAGAGACTAAAGGGGCAGGATCCTCTTGAAATCATGACAGCGAAGGAGAAGATAGATGCAGCTGCTGTTGAAGCTTTAGATCCTTATGTTCGAAAGATTAGAGATGAGAAGTATGGGTGGAAGTATGGTTGTGGTGCCAAGGGTTGTACAAAACTTTTCCATGCAGCAGAATTTGTGCACAAACACTTAAAGTTGAAACATTCAGAACTTGTATTGGAGCTGACTGTTAAAGTGCGTGAAGATTTATACATCCAGAACTATATGGGGTAAGGGAAACTTTCAGACAGCACATGTCGGTTATTTCATATGTTATCATGTAAGGAAGTCACTTATTTTTGTATGTTACAGTGATGAAAATGCTCCAGGTGGGACGCCCATCATGCAACCATCTTTACCGGTATGATATTTACGATTGTTAAAATGTGTGGGTTCTTTTGCCTTCCATATAGCCTTTCATTTTGCACCTTGATTAACGTTGAAAATTGAAGTGGTTAAACATCTAATATCCCTTGGATGGTAAATGCTAAAACACTGTGGGAATGACAATTGTCAGCCCTGCTTTGAATCAGTATGCATTCCCAGCCCTTTCCTTGAAGGTTTAGTTTTTCATGGGCGTCCATGTCATCAGACATGGACCTTGTGATTTATATCAAGTCACGTGTTATGCATAGGATTGAGTCACAAGAGTGAAGAATAATTCTGCCCATCAAAGGGATTTTGAAACCTTAGAATTCAATTTAAGAGAGAACTCTGATCTCATATTTTTGACTAAAATTCTGACTTAGTGTTTTATTAGATTTAATGCCTTTTCAATAGGTAAGACATATTACATCAATAGAAGATAATAACTGTCTAAAGATAATAATAGAAATAGGAAACTAACTATAATAAAATAATAAGCAGAAGAAACCCTGAACTATTGCTTTAATGAAAATCTAAACTATTGTCTCTTAAAAATCTAAACTATTGCCTCTTAATAATAATATAATAGTAATAATAATAAATCCTAATTTATCGTCATTTCCTTTTCATCCTTCCATAGTAAAAGGTTCAAAACATTACTCCCTTCCTGTTGAAAGAGCTTGCCCCCAAGCTCAGGGACCAGTATGTAGAAGCACACCTATTGGAGTTGTAGGTGTCCCACTTCCTTGTAAGCAGGGTTTCTGAAATTCCATCAAAGTCATGGATCCTTTAGGCCTCTTTAGTTGATAAAACCATAATTGTACATCTGCCAACCGGTGAAAACATAGGAATCCCTCTTTTGCTGGATCGAGTGTGTTCTGATACTCAAAGAATTTCCCACTTGAGTAGGCTAAAATTAAAGGGTCTTTCTTACCAATCGAAGTTGGGAATTTGAATTCAGCATACTGGGGAACCATGGACTGACAGGTTTCAGGATGCGGAACATGTTGTATGGGTCCTCTTTGGCGGGGAAGGTGGTTGGTTGATCTACCGAAAAAGTAGCCTCGCTGCTTGCCCGACTACTGCTGAGTATGGTTTTGGGGACAGCAAGTCCCAAACTGGACAAGGATTCCTGAAGGATTTGCTCAAATCTCTCAACAAGATGTTCTTCTACTGCAAACAACTTGGAGTCAGTAAGAGCATGTTCTTCCTGTAATAGCATTTTGATGTCATCCACTGTGTTTGGCTCTGATATCAAATTGTTATGGGTAGGATCGAGTCATAAGAGCGAAGAATAATTCAGCTCATCAAAGGGAGGCTGAAACCTTATAATTCAATTTAAATCTCGTATTTTTGACTAAAATTCTGACTTAGTGTTTTATTAGATTTAATGCCTTTTAAATAGGTAAGACTTATTACAACAATAGAAGACCTATTTTGCCTATTTTGGTAGGCTTCTTTAAAAATAATAACTGCCTAAAGATAATAATAGAAATAGGAAACTGACTATAATAAAATTATAATAAGAAGAAACCCTAAACTATTGCTTTAATGAAAATCTAAACTATTTGTCTCTTAAAAATCTAAACTATTGCCTCTTAATAATAATAATAATTATAAACCCTAATTTATCGTCGTTTCCTTTTCCTCTTTCCGTAGTAAAAGGTCCACAACATCATGTAAGCTAAGTGTCATTATTTGTGTGACCCAAAACAAAAGGTATCTGTACTTTTGGGCTTTTTATGATGTGACTTAATGTGAATCACAAGATCTGTCTCTACATATGGACCAAGTCCATATAAGAATTTTCCTTCTTGTGAAGGGTCTTCTTATGAATTAGTTTGTAAAACTGAAATGTTCCAGAAAAATTATTCATTGTGGACATTTTGTGATACTCATGTTCTCTTTTTCACTTGCCCTAATATCTGACACTGTTTCTGCACCTTTTCCCTGATTCACCATAAGGATACTCAAAATAATTTATTAAATCAATGTCTATGCTTTTATGCCTTTAGTGTGTATATGATACATCCTCAGTCTCAGGAGAGTATTCCTTTTGCAGAAGGAAAAGCCTCTGCGGCGTCGGCCTGGTTTAGATGGTCGACTTAAAGATGAAAGGGGTGGCCGTCGTGAGCGTGACAATCGAGCCAATGCTGATAGATTTGACAGATCTGAGAACTCCCAGCCAGGTGATTTCCAGGCCAATAATGATGGCACTGCCGGTGGCAATCCTGATGACACAATGTTTGATGGTTTTGCCGGACAAGGAATACCTGTTGCACCTTTCCCATCTGATATACCGCCTCCTCCTGTACTAATGCCTGTGCCTGGTGCTGGGTCAGTAATTTTCTGTAATTTTAATTGACTAGAGGTAAGTGATTTATATTCTATCTCCAGCGACTGTTCTAATGTGCAATTCTTTTCCTTTTCTATTGCAGTCCTTTGGGACCTTTTGTCCCTGCACCCCCTGAAGTTGCAATGCAGATGTTGAGAGAGCAAGGGGGTCCTCCTCCTTTTGAAGGTGGCAGAAATGGGAGGTCAGGTCCCCAACTAACCGGTCCAAGCCCAATAATTGCTTTGCCTCCAACATTTAGACAGGATCCTCGACGTTTGCGAAGGCAAGTCTTATTGTTTTTGTTTTTTATTTTTCTGTACAGTTCTAGTCATAGTTGACTGTAAGCTTGTGAGTGTCTAAAATTTCCAAGTTAAATGCTCTGGAATGACATGATATTGCATTTGTATATAGAATTTGAGTCTAATCCCTGATTATTTTCGGAATTTACCCTTTTTTTTTTATTCACTTCATAAGACATCTTGCATTCCTGTCATTTTATTACTAAAATTGGCTATATTGCTTAGATTATCCAAGGTTTCTTACGTTCTTTTATCCTTGTGCATTAGCCTTTGCAAAAGGTTATCATACATGTTCTCTGGTTGCGCGGGAATTTGTTTGAATTTATAGAGTAAGCAATAATTGCCTTTTGCCTTTCTCCTTTCTCCTTATGGATCCCGTGAGAATTTTCTAATCAAGACTGGCTCTTGTAAAAGTGTATTGCTTTAAAGAATTTGTACATTTTTGGCTTTTTGTAGTGAAACTGAAACATTTTACTTTGATGTGAAGAAATTGTTAATTGTTTTGATGGTATGTCAGGATAGTTCTTTGAGATGTTCTGAAACCAAACTTCTCAATATTTCAACTGAACTTTTGACTTTTTAAAGTTATATTGTGTAGAATTTCGTAAATGGATAAAGTTGCATGCTTTTTAATTTTGAAATCTTGACGAGCCTTGCCTTGATCATTGTTAGATGTTACATCTGATCTTCATGTGATCTGGGGTGTGCGGGTAAGAAATATTTGAAGTGGTGCGTACAATAAAAAAAAAAAAATGCAATGAATAGTGAGGATTCCTTATATTATTCTTGCCTATAGAAGGGTTGTAGCTTGCCACTCTTGCATGCTGCATCTTAAAACGTTGATGGTGAAGAGAGTGAGTCCATAAATCCAAGCTTTTCTTCTGACGAAAGTCTTGATTTTGCTCCTGTGGAATATTGTAGATTTCTCTTGTGTGACAGGACATATGCCTATCATGTGGTTCAGGTCCCAATAATATGGCTTAGGCAAAGGTTAATATTTTGCATATATTAGGTGGCCAGGACCCATGCCCTGTTATTCAAGGAAGATTACATCTTTCTTTAAATATATTCTTTTGTCTCTTTCAAACTACCTAACCTAATCATACCTTTTTGCAGCTACCAAGACCTTGATGCGCCTGAAGATGAAGTTACTGTGATAGATTATCGGAGTTTATAGAGAATATTTTGTTTATCTTTAATGAAGTACGGAACTCCTGTTGTAATCTGCATTTGTCTGACTCAGAAGCATGGATCTCTGCTAGCTCCATCTGGACATGCCTGCTCGGCTTCTGCTCAGGCTTCCTTTAATGGTGTTAATAAGGCCTCCTTTTTTCATTTTCAGGCACCGTAAAGTTATTTTTAATTATAAATGCCTACAATGCTTGTATGAAAACAGTTCACATTTCAGGTTAGGAAAGTATTTTGCTGTATAATTTCATTTTTGGACATTGCTCCAATGTACTTATTTTCTTTCCTACAGACGTCTATCGACAGATTTTATGTTGTGAGAGATCATTTAACATCATTTCTTGTTCTTGGCTTGAACTCAAAATGAATGTTCTATTTCTGAAATTAGATAAACCCTTATCAAGAAAATTGACATTACACTTCAAAAATAAATAAAGTTAAATTTTTATTTTCTTTAAATGAGTGTAAGATAAAATGAAATATTTAATTCTGAATGGAGTGAGTAATTTTTATTATTGTTAATAATTAGCTTTGTCTGTCCATGTGTGAGTAACAGTCTAATTTG
>JAOXNR010000028.1:11061710-11089164 GCA_028571225.1 Parsonsia alboflavescens
AAATATATTCAGGAAAATGTACAAGCAATACTAGAAAGAAAAGGGGAGAAATATCTTAATTTTTTTATAAAAAAAAACCAAAGAAAAAAGGGTCTACATAGTTTTTTTTAAGAAAAAAAAAGATCGGAAAAAAATGTTAGAAGGTCGATATAACCCCTACGAAGGTCTAATTGAGCTTCTAGATGGTCTACTGATTTTTTTTTGGAAAAAAAATACTGAAGGTCGATTTCACCCATTAGAAAGTTGATATAATCTTTCAAAGGTCGAAATTTTCAACTGGAAGTTCGATTGATCCAAAAACAAAAAGCTACTTTTGAAGATCGTCTATACCTGCCGAAGGTGATTCATGAAAAAGAAATTGGGCTTCAAGGTCAGCCTAAACCATCCAAGGTCGTTCAATACTATCAAAGGTCGGATATACATCCCGAAGGTCAGCTATACCTCCCCAAGGTCGGACGATACTTCAAACACCCAGACCTCCCCATTTCTTTCTTTCTTTCCTTCCTTGTACCAAACAAACAATACAAAATGGATTACCACAAAAATCCAAAAACAATTACGAATCAAAAGACAACCATCAAACATCATAACAGCCAAAAAGAAACACAAACGGAACTCAGCCCTTAATACTGAAAGACTCGAGTTTGATCTTGTGAAGAAAAAAACCAACTCCTCTATCAAACTCAGACACAACTATCGACTGTTCTTTTTTCTTCAACAGGGAGAATGGGTTCCTTTCAGGTTTAACTTTTAGTAAGGAAACGTTATCAATGATACAGTAATTGTGGGTTTTCAATTCGGTTTTACAGCAGTGCAATGATAGTTAGGTTGTTATGAATGTTGAGAGCAATATTGTAACTACTCTTCCAAACCCAAGTGCTGACCCTTTTTTTTTTCTTCAACAGGGAGAATGAGTTCCTTCAAGTTCAACTTTCAACAAAAAAAACTTCATTAATATGATTTTCAATTCCGTTCTAGAGCAGTTGCAAAGATAGTTGGGCTATTTTGAATGTTGATGGTCATATAGTAACTACATGATAAAAGTGAATAAAGGTTAATGTTTTTTTTTTTTGTAAAGGCAAAAATCAAAATAAGTATAGAGTGAAAAGTTAGTTTTAGAGTTAGATAAATTATGAAATATTATATAAATTTGAATAATATTGAAAATTTTCCCCTCAATTAGGATAAATGTGAAAACACCCCCAAAAATGTTAAAAAGTCAATTTGCGTATAGGATGAAATTGGATCAACCCATCTAAGTAGAAATGAAATGTTTATAAAAAGTGAGTAAAATTGAAATTGAATATATTTGGGAATTAGCTACATTCTTTGTGCTGTTTTGGGCCTTTGGCCTCTCAATCGTATTACTATTACCGAAAACTTAACAATTCCACCAACCTGATAACAGATAACTTAAGGATAGGAATTCATGGGCGATCAAAGAAAAGATTGAGGGATACAGAATGTTCTCATCTACAAGAATCATAAAATCCACTCCAAGGGAATCCTGAGAAAATCCCAGATCTTACTTTATCAATTCTTTCTTCTGCTTCTTCTTCTTTTTCTTTTTAATTTTTTATATTTTTAATAAGGAGTTTCATGTACAACTGTGCAAGAACATAATCTTACACTGATATAGTATTCAAAACTACCCTAAAAATAGAAGACTCACTTGGCCTGGTGGCGGCCAAACATTGTTACTCCATGAAACCTTCCCTAATCTACAGAGTTGACACATTCACACACACGGACATACATGAAACAGGGATCTTTATAGGACCTTTATTTCCGATGCCTTTTTGATGGAACTTGCAGTTGCGGATCAACCTGTTAGAAACAGATCATCAATTACCCATTTGTGAAAAGCAAAGTTGTATCAAGTATGGAAGAAAAGAGAATTCCAGTATAGCATTGAATTCAGACAGCTAAAGTTCTGTGCATGGATGTGTTTTATTTTTATTTTTTCCTTGTATTTGAGAATGATTCACACGATTTATCCATAAATCAGTAAGTTGATCTAGATACCCAAAAAGAAGAGATAATCGACAGCAACAAGAGCCAGAGTCCTGTGAAAAAGATTTCAAGAAACATTCCAAAATAGCCTGCCCACCAAAAATACAGGAAAATGCGAAAGTGACAGGAAATCAATCATTTCAGTCTTTTGAAGGAACAATGAAGGTCTGTAGGTTCCTTAGTAGATTATTGGGCACGAAATAAGAATACTTCAAGAAAACAACTGCATCCTTGTAGTTATTGTCGAAAACTACATATCTACATCATTATTTTTCACTCTTTTATATGTTGTAACTGTGATTGTCGAACATGTAAGCCACATACTGGTTTCAGTTTTTATTTCAGATAACAAAAGAAGCATCTCATAGACGGTAAAAAAAAAAAAGAGATATCTTTTATTTCATTTTTTAAAAATTAATTTTGGTAACTTCACCCATCTCCCTGGTGGCTTGGTGCCAAGATCTTCTCTTTCTTCAGGTTCTTTCTACAATTCTACATCCTTCTGTAATTTTTTGCAAACTTTCCATGTCAGAAATTCATGCTTCTCTTTTTACTCCTTGTCACAGTGGGTTTGGTTTCATGTAAGCCTCGAAAGGCTATCTAATAACTATAAGACTTTGGAGCCTACTTCTAAATGTATAAAAGGTAAAATAAACGCCCAACCCTGGACTTTCTTAAATATGATAACCAGATGTTCATTATAAGAAATGTGCATTTTATTTACCAGAAAAGAGCCCTTTTTTTTTTATTTTTTTTTCTATGCCCAGGAAATTTAAATCCCACATGAGTTTCAAATACTTAGTCATGCTCTCAATACTTAAAATGCAATCCTTTTTTTATATTCCAACAAATCCATGCAATTCAAGAAAAGAAAAACCCTATTCCCAGATAAAGTCCTTTTGCAAAGAAAGCACTTCAGGTTATGTGATCTCCATGTTCCATGCCAGTGGAGCACTGCAATACAAGACTATTATGTAGCCAAAAATAAAATAAGTACTAGGCCCCATATCAAAAGTTGAATATCCTTTTGAAGTAGTGCAAAAATTTGAGTCTTCTTAGATCATAAGTTACCCACCCGGTTAAGTTAGGTATGAATCAATTAAATTAAGGAGGCTATTTATAGAATTCTTTATAGGAAGTATGTTTAAAATGGACATTCAAGAAAATTCTAGATAAAAATGTAATGATAGAGGGAATATTATTTTTATGAGAGCTCATCATAATGGTATTCCCCTATCTAATAAAGCAAGCTTTAGCATGAGCCTTTCTATATATTTGCACATCACCATATATCATATGTGCATATAATTCTTAATTTTTCCTATACTGCACCGTCTAATTAATTCCCAGCACATACTTTATCATGATATACAAAGACGTAATGCGACTATGCATAGAAGGGATTCTCAAAAGAAACAACCCACAAAATGTTGCGAGACAAAGATAACAAGAATTTAGTTCAAGAAAATATATACATGTTCTTTCCCTACACAAAATTTGTTGACGAATCATTTACCCACTAAAACTCCAGCAACTATGCAGGTGTTGTATGTGTACGTATGTATTCTTTCTTTTTAGGAGTCCTCAAAGTTGTCTAATAGATTATGACATTATGAAAAGGTGAGTTCTTCAGGGATATGGCAATTTAAACTGTCTTTGAACTTTTAAAGTGCAGTAAAAAAAATTGGTGTTCTGACTTCAGAAGAAACATTAACAGGAGGGTTCCTATGAATATTAAAAGTTATGGAATTTCTTTAGTTTTTGATTTTCTTGACTGGACTAAGCATATGAACTTAATTCAGAAAGGAGCAAAGTGCTTACTGGAACTGAGAGCTGCTCTCGAATATATGCCATTGACCTCAGCATAGCACCTAAAGTATCCCTTGACACTTGAAATTTCACCTTGGATTCTCCAGAAGTTGCTTCAGTATCTTGAAGCTGAAGCAAAGAAACAGAGGTTTAGATCAATAAAATGATAAGAGAAGCAATGTTCATCACAGGAGACCAGAGACAAAGATCACTTCCTTTAAGAATGTCTTCTGTCCTAATACAAATTCTATGGGTGATTAATTTGTTGCAAAAAAATTTGGAGTTTTCTGATAACAGAGTTTTATTTTTTATCACATTCAACTTCTATTTGGTAATTTACTTTTTAACTATTTTTACTGAATCACTGCAAAAGAAGTATCCACACCATATAAACCAAATAGAATATCACTAGGCTCTTTATCATTGTATAGAAAGTAAGATATTGCATGGAGAAGAGAAACATATACTTGACAAAATATTCTTCGGTTTGCAGGCATTAGGAAATAAAAATCTATTCAAAGAATCTCCCCGTCATACAACACCCACCCCCACCCCCACCCACAACCACAACGACAGCAAAAAGAGAATCTTATACTTACAACAGAGTACTCAGGCAAAACAAAAAAGAAAAAAGGGAAAGTTTATTTTTCTTTTTTTGAGTAATTTATTCAGATGAGCATGTAAAAGTTGGAGAGATAAATGTATTGCAGGAGGAAACTCAAGGATCTATAAACTGTTATTAAGCAGTCAAAATACCAGATAAAGTATCAAGAAATGAGTTGAATAAGAGATGCAAGTTAGTGGATACGTATATTCAGTTTGTTTAAAGTTACTGATAACCTGTTACAACTGGTGGTCCTTCAGATCACTGTATCGTGTGTCTCCAAAGTCAACTACATCCATTTCTGACCTCTATCAGCCTGACAGTTGTTTCTCTTTCAGATCATGAAGGTGTTTCACATTATACTAGAAATGCAGGTTGATAAGACATTGTTTAGTTAGGCAAAGAAAAAGATGTAGATGCCACAGTTTAGTACAGATATTAGCATCTTTTCTTTATCTACATTCTCTCTCAACACATTTACAGGGCCAAAATCTGAGTTATATAAAAAGAAAAGATAATAAGCAAAATAGGAAATGGTGAAAGAACAAATCAAAAAAAGAATTGTATGACGAATGAATGATGCAACACACATTAACAAAGCAAAAATATCATCAAATTGATGTATTCACTCACACACCTTTAAATTGATGACTGCAACCTTATTAGCTGGGGTAGAAAGTTGCTCGCTGATGTATGCCATTGACTTCAACATGGGTTCTAGGGTCACCTTTGATAAATGAAACTTTACCTCAGATTCTCCTGATGGTGTCCTGTTATAGTCTTGCAGCTGCAAACAATCAAGTCCAATGATAAAAGTAAGGCTTTATTATCTTGAAACAGAACATTGACAGCATTGATTTTTAATTTCAATAGAGGCATCAATTCAGGTCAAATTAAATATGTTAAAGATCTAGAAACCGACCTTCAGATTGATTACAGCAACTCTATTTGCTGGAGTAGAATTCTTGTTCTCCATTACCCAAGTCATTGACTTCAGACAAGGGAGAATAAACTATGAATAACAACAGAATAACCACAGAGTCTAAGTTCAATTTCTTGAGTCAAATAGAAATATAAATTTTAACATAAAAACTTAACAAAAAACATTATACTACCATGTTATCAGAGATACCATCTCCACGTTGAACAGAAATAGGTGTCATTTGGGGGAGATTCAAATCACCAGACAGAGCTAGAGCACCAGCATCATTAAGATTGAAGCGTTTTATCATTTCATCTTGGCGTGGCCACAAGAAAGGGGTCATATCTGGTGCAGATGTAGATGTCCTATGATCATCATAACTGACCCCGGTAATCTGTGAGCTAGGAGATGCAACATTGACAACATTTTTCTTCACAGAAACTATTTTCTTGCCTGCTTCTTTAAGAGCATTGAGCAGTATATTATATGTCTCTGGTGCTATAGCCCCTTCTTCTGCATATCTGATGGCCTCCTTGCAAAGGCTGTTGTATCTTGTTGTCAATGACTCATGGCCGCGACCCTCCCTGCAAACTTCAGACCCAACCCCAGTTTTTGCATTTCTTGTCCACCGCTTCAAGATATAATGAGATGGCAAAGTGAGTACATTTGTTACAGTAAAAACCGTTAAAACATGTCTACAGAGGATGCCAGAATACTCAAACATCCGGCAACTACAACCTGCTTTCATTTCTGGAACACTTAATGATACAATATAAGCTTTGTGATCATCCTCAAATTTAGCAACCCTGAATGTGCTAATTGCTCCATCTCCATCAATCCTATTTGCTGTATACACAAATGTCTCAACTAACTCTTCTTGAAATTTTGAAAATATTTTCCTTGTATAGAGACTTGCTGCTTGCTTTTCCATGGGTGACGGTGTCCTCAGAACTGGAGAGGCTCGTATTGTCTCAAAATCAGCTTCTACTTCCTTCTCAAACGAATTCTCTAAAGCTCTTTCATATTGTCGAAAGAACAATGGTAAGGTAGTTTGTTGATATACATATCCATCAAAAAATGAGCCCTCAATTCCCTGGTTAGATGAAATAGCAGCAAAGAAAGAGTCTCGAAAATAAACAGGTACCCATTGTCTACGAATATTATATATTGACTGAAGCCAATCATTTCTCCTTAGGTCATACTTATCAATGATGGAATCCCAAGATGTTTCAAATTCTTCAACTGTCTGGCTCAAATTAATGCAATTATACAACTCTACCTGGAAGTTTGGATGTATATGACATACATGAGCCATTCTTTCTTGGCCTTCTCTTAATACATCCCACTTATTAATACAGTGGCGGGCTTCCGGAAACACCTGAGCAGCTGCCACCTGTATAACTTTGTCCTTATCTGTGGTTATGGAGCCAGGGGCATGGTCATTCATGGCAGCAAGAAATGTCTTGAACAGCCACAAGAACGTAGCCTCCGTTTCATCTATAAGCAATGCGCAAGCAAATAAAATGGTCTGACCATGATGGTTGACTCCTGTGAATGGAGCAAATGGCACTCTATACTGGTTCACTCTGTACCTTGTGTCCAGTGTAACAACATCGCCAAAATGGCTGTAAGCAGTTCTTGATCTTGCATCAGCCCAGAACACATTGGCCATGTGATTATCCTCATCAAGTTGTATTGCATAATAAAATCCAGGGTTCTCAGCTTGCATTTTTTTAAAATAATCAAGAAGATTCTGAGCATCCCTGCCCAATGTTCTTTTTTGACTTGGCTGTCTAGAGCTATAGGATACAGGGATCAAGCTCCTAGAAATACAGGTTGGTTCTGCAGAAGTGCTACTTTTTGCTCTGCGGTTAACATCAGCAGGAATGTGGTTCCCATTCATAGACACGTACATGACACCACTAGGAACAGTTCCCATCCCTGGGTAAGTTTCAGCATTATTTTTCAGTGCACCAGCAAAATGTCTGCGTGGCCTGAGGGATTGCACCTTACTTGGAGTCATGGTAGAGTGACTATGTTCCTTCACAAACCTCGTCACCACCCATTTACCAGGGACTCTTAGCTCTATCTTAAGCGAAGCATCACAATTATCACCAGCTCTTCTTTTTAATCCATCCCTGCCACATAAGAACTCCCTTGCAGTAACCATCCCACTTGATTGACTGTAAGGGCCAGCACGGGTGCCAAAGCCCACGCGCCTAGCATACTCATCATAAAAGCACTTAGCAGCATTCTCAGAATCAAATTCCATGCCAACATGTGGTTCTTGGAACCCATCCTCCTTTAGCTCTTCAATATCATGAGGATCATCGTCACCATCATCTGTAGTGCTGCCATGTTGTCCTATATTGCCATCTTCTGAGTCAATCACTTCCACATCCATACTAAATTCAGTTCAGCAAATTTAATTGTGGATAGTTTACCCAATTACGACAACCAGAATATCCTCTCCATTTTTCCCAACTGCAATATATACAATCTGCATAAAATTTCAAACCATTAGAACAATCACTGAAAAAATCTTCCAACGCCTCCTGATACGGTTTCCACCCTTTTTACCTCCCATCACTCCTCGTTCCCCACCATTCCACTTTTGCACATACTACACATGAAACATGCAAAGTTTCCAGCAAAAGTAACAAAATAAATACATGCAAACAATCAATTTTCCTTGTAAAAAGGATTCACAAACATTATCTCCAACAAACAACCCTCACACTCCCATGGACCCCCAAAACAGAAGTCTTTTCAAAAAAGAATAAGTATGCCAATTCAGTAAAGCCAAATTAACAGTCTTTCCCTACATTCACATAACAATTTCAGCTTACCACCTTAAAAAGAACACCAAAAAAATAAAATTTGAAAACATTTCCCACTCCAGCAGAAATTCCTAAACCTCATCTCAACTCAATATACACATGCATGTACATAAAATTACGTACACAAACAGAATAATATATACATTAAAACAAACAGAAACTTCACCTCTGATTGATCCAAACAGAGAGGACAAACAGCAAAAATGATCCTACAAACGAACTAAACAGAAAACCTAGGATTCTCCAAAAACTGAAGAGCGAGAGAATTGAGCAGAATTCCAGAAAAGGTTAGACAAAACGACGACGTATCCAAGGAGTGACAATCGGCTACGTAGCAGAGAGGAGGAGGAGGAGGAAGAAGAAGAATGGGAGAGTGAGTGGGTGTCGCATAGATTCCAAATGACCTACAGAGCACGAGTAATTTCCAACCGTTCGATTTAGATCCGACGGTGAATGATGATTTAGAGCTAACTCACTGTGACACTTGTACGCTGAAGAAGGTTCTATCCCATGAGACGTTGTGTGGGGCCTACTCCATGGAATGCAGTTTGGGCCTTTCTTGGAATGTATATCCAATGCACTCTAATTTTATTTTGGAATCTTAAAGTGTATGATATTTTTGAAATTACAAGTGAAGAAACTAAATTTTGAGTTTGATTAATGTCCCCTTTCTAAAGATTATATTTATTCGAAAAATCAAATAGTTTACTGTTGTGTTAAACCAAATATTTTGAAGTGTTATAGTTTGAAATAGAGGAAACAGTTTCAACAAATATTTAGCTTCATCATCATTAATGTGGTCACTCAATATTTTTTTTATAAAAATTTTTATCAGCCAACTTTCAAATGTGTCAATATGATGATTAAAATTTAAGACTTTGATAAATTGACCATTATAAAATTAAAATCTTTGAAAATTTATAGTGTTAAATGACTGAATTGATAAAACTTCTAAAGTATAATGATTAAATTGACAAAATTCACAAAGTTAAATTGTTAAATCCATAAACTTATATGGTAAAATTGACGTATTTGACAGTTGGATGGTCAAACTTGGAAAAAAAACTTTACAACTTCAGTGGTCACATTGATGGTTACACCAATATTTAACTACTCCTTTTGCCCCACAATATAAGTCTTTTAAGGTTGTTTTATTTGTTTCACAATATAAGTTGTTTTGCAATTATCAATGAATGATTAAGATGTTTTTTCTATTTATACATTTTATTGGTATTCTGGTTCATTTATTATAAAGAAAGAAAAATATAGTTATTAAAGAGAAAGAAAAGAAGTATGTTTGACTTAATATATACTTACATTTTAATCTATGAAAAATGGAGGTTAATGCCTTTTATTATAGGATAGAGATACTATTTGAAAACTTTATATAAACCGTTTCAAATATGAATGTTGTTTAATGATTTTTCATTACAATTAAGGTAATCATAATATTACCCATTGGAGACAAGCATGTCCCTCGTTTAATTTTACTCCCACCTTGAATTACATCCCAAAATCCTCTTTATCTTCTCTTTTATTCTCTTTCCTCTCTCCTTTATGTGATTGGTTAGTTTAAAGATTGGGATATGTAAGTATAGTTAAATTCCATTGGAAAATGTTAAAAAGAAGTTGGATAAAGAAAGGGTAAAATGGGTAATTCAGTCATATATTATGTTTTGAAATGTGTAAATAACAATTATTTTGAAACAAAACTCACTTCCTTAAATGATATTCATTTTGAAACGAAGGGAGTAACTATTAATAATTGTTCATAAAGAATGTTCATTAATGGTTTCACTGATATAGCTATTTAATTACTTCCATTAATAAAATGTTATCAATAGATATCGTTATTGGTGGAGCCACGTGAAACTCATTGCCCGAAAAAGAAAAGAAAAATGTCGCTTATTACTACAATTAAATGTTAAAAGGTTTTTTTACCTAGTTTGTCTAAGCCCACCTCAAGTGTAAGTGTTGTGCGTGGGCTATCAATGGGTAAGGTATACTCGGATCTGAATCGGTATCGAATTCGTTTATGATGGGTATGTGATGTAGAGCTGGATAAGGAGAATGATCAATAAGAACAGTAGCCAGTTACACCAGCCAAGCTCACGACGAGTAGTCTACGTAGGTCCAAGCAACTGCAAGGAATACGGACCTGATTTGGCCTGTTTGTTGATGTAGGGCATGATTCTCAAGGAAGTTGACCTGAGGTCGGATCGAGCTCAAATTTGACTGGGTGACCCGGAATGGCCCAACGATCAATAGTTACTGCTATGCTATGATGCAGGGCCATTTTCGACCATTCAGAGTCGTCTTGATGGAGTTTCAGGTGTTTTGTGTTTTTAGAGGTGTTTTCGTAATTTGTTGTTTTTAAGAGTTTTTTTTTTCCTTTTGTAATTTCATTATTTCTTCCAAATAAGCCCAAGTTTAATTTCCGAATGGGTTTAGGTTTTGATTAGGTTATTTAATAGCTATTTCTCTTTTGGAGGAGGTAGCTTTTGTTGTTTTTTACGTTGTTCAATAATATATGTCTTTCCGAGTTTCTTTAGGAATATTGTCGTTTTGTTCTTGAATTTCTTTTCCTGCGATAACTTTCGAGTGAAGTTTATTATAGGGAAGAACTATTAGCCTTCTATAATTCCACCTGCATCATTTGATATCAAAGCAAAGATCCGAGATGTTAGGAGGGAATGTAGATTAGATTGTAGCTGCAATTTTGGAAGAACTACACAGAGGCAGAGAATCGCAAGCGAAGGAGAGGGAAGATCATGATCGAGCCATGCAGCAGATCTTGGAGAATTAGAATCAACAAATGCAGACTTTGAACCGGATAATGCAGCAGTTGGTAGTGAACAAACGACTTGCACAACAAGAACCCGTCGGAAGGCAAGAGGAACAAGGGGGCGACATTGATGAGGAATTCGAACTGCCAGCGAGAGAACAGCAGCCTAGGGTTTTCCCAAGGGGAGGAAGAGGTGGCAAAAATCAGCCTCCTAAGGTTTTCGATCGCGAGCCGTATGTACCACGATGGGATGCAGGGTTCAAGTTGGAAGTTCCCGAATTTACTAGAAGTTTGGTGCTAGAAGAATTTGTGGATTGGATTAGTACCGGGGACAAAATCTTCATGTTAAAAGAGGTCCCGACCGAAAAGAAGGAGCCTTGGTTGCAATTTGGTTTATGGATAGGGCTGCGATGCGGTGGCAATCCTTTCGTTATTAGCACTATTTGGATGGCCTTCTTGTCAGGGATGATTGGTCTGAGCTGAAAAGGGAGATGCGCCAAGAGTTTTTTCCTTTCAATTATCGTTAAACACTTTTTCAAAATATGTAAAGTTTGACGTAGGGTGTGAGTAGTGTAGAGGAGCACACGTTGGAATTCTATCGGATGGTCGCAAGGAAGCAGCTTCATGAGACGCAAGAGCAGCCCGTGACACATTACTTGCATGGCCTTCGACCAGCAATTTAGGCTGCTCTGCATGTACACACCTTTGTGAATATCACCGATGCATAGACGCAGGCTAAAGTGGTGGAAAGGAGCTTGGCTAAGGTTAGTGGAAGAAGTACGACATTTGGCCGAGGGTTTTCCGGTCCTCCCCGAAACACAACGGCGACAAGTTCTTCTTCGTCTAGAGCTTTTAATCTATCCACTCAACAGGGGCGAATTGCAATGCAACTGAATCAGGGATCGGGCCAAGTTCAAAATCGTCCACCAACCAATAAGGCGAATGTTGTTTGTCATCGTTGTCAGCAGAAAGGACATTATGCCTATTAGTGTCCCAGGGTTCGACCTCAGTTGTTGATCCAAGATGATGCAGAAGGGGAATTCGTAGGTGAGGAAGTTGTTGATGAGTTGGAAGAAAACGAGGAGTGTGTGGTTGCGCTGGAAGATGTCCAAGGATGCTGCTTGGTTTTGCGATGAATTTTTTTAGCACCTAAAGCCAATGACGATTGGAAAAGTAGGAACATATTCAGCACCCACTGTAACGTTAATGGCAAGGTCTGCCTTGTCTTCATAGATACGGGAAGCTGTGAGAATATGATTTTGTAGGAAGCCGTACAAAAGCTTCAATTACAGACAGAACCTCACTTCGAACTTTACCAGCCTGGGTGGTTGAATAAGGAAACGGAAGTTCAGGTAAATTAGAGGTGCAGAGTGGAGTTTTCGATTGGGCCCTAGTACAGTTGTATTGTTTACTGTAATGTGGTGCCTATGGATGCCGCACATTTGCTGTTAGGCAGACCTTGGAAATATGACAACAAGGTTTCGTATGATGGTTTCACTCACTGCTACATGGTTAATAGAGGAGCTAAGAAGGTCGTGTTGCACCCAATGCGAGATAGCTTTACGGAGGGAGTTCGAAGAAGAGGTTGGGGAAGCCGAGGTTTGTTTTCCTTTATTGTCGACTACTTTGGCAGTTATGACAGATACGAAAAAGGAAATTGCGGTGCTGGAAATGGTGAGAGGAGTTTTTGAAAGAATTGATGATTTGATTCCGGAAGAGTTGCCACCAGGCCTACCACCCATGCATGATATATAGCATCAAATTGATTTAGTTTCGGGATCCATTCTATCGAACAAAGCCCATTATAGACTCTCTCCACAGCAACACGACGAATTGAGGAGCCAAGTTACTGAGTTGCTTGACAAGAGGTATATCCAAGAGAGTATCAGTCCCTATGTTGTACCAATTTTATTGGTGCCAAAGAACAACGGTAGCTGGAGCATGTGCGTTGAGAACGGAGCCATAAACCTCATCACGGTTAAGTACCACTTTCCTATCCCAAGACTTGATGATATGCTGGACCAGCTTTGCGGGGCGACAGTCCTTTTGAAAATTCATTTGAAGAGTGACTACCATCAGATGCGGATCAAACTAAATATGGGCTTTTCAAATGGGTCGTTATGCCATTTGGTCTCTTGAATGCGCCAAACACATTCATGAGAGTCATGAATCAGGTATTGCGACCTTTCTTGAATAGTTTTGTTGTGGTAAATCTCGATGACATACTGGTGTATAGTCGGATGGAGGATGAATATTTGCAGCATTTGCGACTGATTTTGAAGACACTAAGGGAGCACAGCTTGTATGCCAATCGTAAGAAATGTGTTTGGTTTACGGATAGTCTAGTCTTTCTGGGGTTTGTAGTTTCGGCAAAGGGAATTCATCTTGAAGAGGCAAAAGTGTGGGCTGTCCGCGAATGGCCGATACCACGAAGTGTTACAGAGGTCAGGTTTTTTCATGGGTTGGCTAGTTTCTACCGGTGTTTCATCAAGGATTTCAGTGTGCTCATGGCTCGTTTGACTGATCTGTATAACGCGATGGAATTCGTGTGGACAGAACAAGCATAACGAGCATTTGAGGTGATCGAAGACAAACTTACCAGCGCACCTGTGCTAGCATTACAAAATTTCGAGAAGATCTTTGAGGTTGACTGTGATGCTTCAAATATTGGAATTGGAGTTGTCTTGAGCTAGGACGGGAGGCCTGTTGCATTTTTCAGAGAGAAAGTAGGTGAAGCTAAACTCAATTATTCAGTTTATGATGTTGAGTTCTATGCTTTTGCGCAAGCACTTCAACACTAGCGACATTACCTCATTCAAAGGGAGTTCGTGCTCTATTCGGACCATCAAGCTTTGAAGTATCTTCAGGGACAACACAAACTTCATGACCGACATGCCAAATGGACAACTATGCTGCAAGAATTCACTTTCACCCTCAAGCACAAGTCGGGTGTTATGAATAAGGTTGTGGATACTTTGAGTAGACGTCATTCCTTACTATGATGAAGATTGTCGCTTTGGGGTTCGAATGCTTGCGTGAGGATTTGCGGAGTGATGTTGATTTCGGAGGAGTAGTTTGAGATGTGGAGCAGCAACTAAGGAGCAATTTCATGCTCCATGATGGGTATCTTTTCCGAGGTAATTGCTTGTGCATTCCTGATATATCATTGCGTCTTTTAATTATCCAGGAATTGCATGCTCAAGGCCACTTCGGCAAGCATAAGACAGCAGGCCTGATTAAGAAGTGATTCTATTGGCCTGGTATTGACAAAAGTGCTCAAAATTTTGTAAAGAGATGCATAATTTTCCAAGTATCAAAAGGGTTATATACTCCATTGTCGATTCCAGACGAGCCTTGGATGGATGTGTCCATGGACTTCGTGCTAGGATTGCCGTGGACACAGCGGGGATTTGACAATATATTTGTTGTGGTCGACTGTTTTAGTAAAATGGCAGTGTTTATAGCTTGTAAATCGACTACAAATATTAGGAGGATAGCAGATTTATACTTTGGTGAGGTAGTCAGGCGGTTTCACTTACCTAGGACCATTTTGTCTGATAGGGACACTAAGTTCATGAGCCATTTTTGGGGAGAACTTTGGAAGAAGTTGGAGATGACATTGAAGTTCAATAGTCCCTATAATCCTCAGACGGATGGACAGACCGAAGTAGTAGATCACATGTTGGGAAATATGCTCCGGGCGCAGGTCAATACATTTGGAACTAGGGATTCATTTCTTCCCAAGATTGAGTTTGAATTCAATTGTTCGACTAATCGGTCTACTCAGTATTCCCCCTTTCAAATTGTGTGTGGTAGGAATCCAAGGAGTCCGATTGATCTTGCTATACCGGATTCCGGTACTGCTTCCAAGAAAGTTGAAGAGTGGCTGGTTGATTTGCAGCAAGTTCATGGGGATGTCAAGTCCAATTTGGAACCCGCCTATGCTGGTTACAAAGAATATGTGGATCAGACTTGCAGGGATGTGTAGTTTGAGGTTGGAGACCTCATATGGGTGACATTGACCAAAGAACGATTTCCGTTGCGCACGTATCATAAGCTTAGAGATCGGAAGATCGGCCCTTGTCAGATTTTGGAAAAGTTGGGAGCTAATGCTTACAGGCTCAAGCTACAGGATGATCTTAGTATTTCTAACGTTTTCAATGTGTAGCATTTGTCTCGTTTCCATGGAGACAATCCGAGTTTGAGGACAAACTCTTCGGAAAATTGGGAGCTTGACGCAGAGCTGGAAAGGGAGAATGACCAATGGGCACAGGGGCCAGTTACACCAGCCAAGTCAATGACAAGTAGTCTGCTTAGGTCCAAGCGACTGCAGGGAATACTATCCTGATTCTTCCTGTTCGATGATGTTAGGCACGATTCTCGAGGTGACTGGCCCAAGCTCGGATTGGGCTCAAATTTGATTGGGTGATCCGGAACGGCCCAACAATCAATATCCACCGCTTTGCTATGATGCAGGGCCTTTTTTGGCCATTCGAAGTCATCTTGATGGAGTTTCGGACGTTCTTGTGTCTTTAGGGATGTTTTCGTAATTTGTTATTTTTAGGGGTTTTTTTTTTTGTAATTTCGTTATTTCTTCCTAATAAGCCTAGGTTTAATTTTCCAAATAGGTTTAGGTTTTGATTAGGTTATTTAAGGGCGATTTCTCTTTTGGAGGAGGTAGCTTTTGTTGTTTTTTATGTTGTTCAATAATATATCTTTTTTCGAGTTTCTTCAGGAACATTATCGTTTCGTTCTTAAATTTCTTTTTCCACGACAACTTTCGAGTGAAGTTTATTATAGGGAAGAATTATTAGCCTTCCATAATTCTGCCTGCGTCACTTGGTATTAGAGCAAAGATCCAAGATGTCAGGAGGGAATGTAGATCCGATCGTAGCTGCGATTTTGGAAGAACTGCACAGAGGCCGAGAATCACAGGGGAAGGAGGGGGAAGATCGTGATCGAGCCATGGTGCAGATCTTGGAGATCAGAATCAACAAATGCAAACCTTGAATCAGATAATGCAGCAGTTGGTAGTGAACAAACGACCTGCACAACAAGAACCCGCCGGAAGGCAAGAGGAACAAGGGGACGATGTTGATGAGGAATTCGAACCGCCAGTGAGAGAACAGCCGCCTAGGATTTTCCCAAGGGGCGGAAGAGGCGGCGGAAATCAGCCTCCTAGGAACATTGTCGTTTTGTTCTTGAATTTCTTTTCCTACGACAACTTTCGAGTGAAGTTTATTACAGAGAAGAATTATTAGCCTTCTGCGTCTGTATGATACTTCTATTTTTATACTGGACTTGGTTCCAACCCGGACCCAAATAGTATCTTTAAATAAGTCCGGGTATAGTATACATAGTTTTGGATTCGTTTAGTTCCAAATTTGATTTGGTATACATATATATATATATCTATAATATAATATTTTTTATATATATACACTCAATGCATATGTTTCTATTCTTATTTCAACTCTAATTTTATTATTTGACTATTAACTTTTAAATATTCCTTGTTAAGTGTTATAATTATTATTTAATAATTAGGATCGATTGATTAATTTAAATTTGATTGACAAGTATCTATTAATTTGACTTTTTAACATCTGTTATAATTATTATTTAATAAATAATATTGATTGATTATTTTAAATTTGATTGATAAGTGTGTATTAATTTGATTTTTTAGCATCTTTAACTTCAAAGTTTTTGTTTAACTTATTTAAATTTTACTTTATTTGATATATTTATGAGTAAATATCGTTTACCCTTTTTTTTTTTGACAAAATGAAATATAAAATAAAAGACATGTCAGGTATACCCAGTCCAAAACTTGATACCCCATTGGGTAGGGTTTGGGTCTTAATAGGTTGGATTCAACGGATAATGGGTAGGATTTGGATCTTATATTTATTAATCGGGTCCAGGTGAACTAGCAATTCCGGTACCGTTTAACAGTTTTTACATCCCTGGTTGTGCATTTCTTTTAGAAATAATACGTGTATATATGGTAGTGCTATGGATTACATGATTAAGTTTCTAACAGGTTAACGTTTAAATCAATCGTCCTTTTTTTAATCTTCTATAAAAAATATTTTCTTAAAGGGTGAAAAAAGTGTCAAAAGCATCTAAACTTTTTGATTTTTTGGTTTAGACACTCGAACTTATTTTTGGTAATTCCGGACATTTGAACTTTCAAAAAGTATTGAAAGTGGCATTTCTATTCAACTTGGCCGTTAACAACTAATGGAATGCCCCCACGTGCGCATCACGTAACTTTTCTTAAGGGCATTTTCGGAAGACCATAGACAAAATAACTAGCTTCTTTTCCCTTCATTCTCGCTCCCAATTTTTTTTCTTTTTAGATCGTTGCACATCTCTACACTACCATCAATCGTATTCTTCTTTGACCACCAAATCGCCACCCTTCTCTCCAGCACATCCTTGCAACCAGTGCCTTCTCTTCACTACCTAGATTCTTTCGCCCATACCAGATCAAATGTAACTAGTAACAAGCAAATTTTGCACATGCCAAGGCTTTATCTAATTAAGATCTCTACTGCTTCTTCAGATTAGATCCTCTCTACCACCTCCAACCTAGCAATCATGGCCAAACCCAACTTTTTCTCCCTTCTCTCCCCGATCTAGCAACCCATTACACACATCCACTATTCACCCCTGACCTCCATGATGACGATTGATGTGATTCCTTGTAGGTTGAAGATTAGTTTTTCACACAAACAAGCAACCAAATCAAAGAGAAATGAAAGGACTCATCAAAGATTTGTTTTGGGAGATTAGGAAGACCTTTGTAGATGAATTCATAACTACTATTCTCTTGATTTGTAGAGACTATTCAATACCTCACCCAAGTGATTGAACGCCCAATTTGAGGTGACTAAGAACCCTAGGAGGAAGTTCTAAGGACACTCTCAAAGACCAAGTTTTGATCTTGTCTTTTGGATAAAAATCAATTGTAAGTTATTTGTCAATAGCTGATTTCTATTACATATGAGGTTCTATTTATAGTAGAAGAAGTGAGAAACCCTAAACAAGTCTTACATGAGGTCAAGTAAAATAATTGAAAGAAAGTTGTAAAAAACGGGACAACATCGCATTCGGTTGTGCAAAAAACTCTTGTCCGACATCGGCTCCAACTGCAACAGCACCGGATGGCAAACCGGATTGCTACTGGAATTTTCTAGTGAGCATCCGAGTCTCTCATCAGGCATCGGATTGATCATTGTTGAGGGTCGGATGGCCTCTATTTGGTCATTCGGCTCTCCTTTGTGCTATCTCCACTCCAGCTTTGTTTTGTATTGTGTCATCTTCATTCCAAGCCTTTTCCCCTAGATTCCTTGGATATTAAAGCCTTGATTCTCACTTAGAACTCCTTCTTCAAGTCCTTGAATATTCCACAAGCCATACTCCTTCATGGCTTGTTCTTTCTCGAATTTAAGCTATTGGAAAATTCTTTAAAGTCAAGCAATTCTTCTCTTTCATACTTGTACTTGAAATACAAGTCTTTGTAATTAGTCTTTACGTCTTCATTTCGCTCATTTTTAGTGAAGTCTTGACTTGAAAGCTTCCATTGTCTCTCAAACATGAAGAATTAGTCTTTTTGAGTACATTTTCTTCCATGAATTCTTTCTTCCTTGAACTTTTGCATATATGACTTCCTTGACAATTCCATTGGAGATATGCTTGCTCCTTGATCAATATCCATCTTCCTCCGAACTCAAGCTCCCATGCCCAGGACCCCTCTCCCTATAAAACCCTTCCATCTTTGGGGAGAAAACAATGGAAGAAAATGATGAAGAGGATGTCAATCCAAAGAATATTTTACTAGTATATACTAAGTCCAAGGGTCTCCGTCTTCTAGGAATTCTTTTGCAATGCTCTAAGTATATTAAATATATTTTATAAATTAAACCTTAGGGAACCTTGATCAAATTTTATTTTATTTTGACTACTTTAATAGTGTACTCCATAGAGCGTAGTATTCAGGTATTTCCGAATATATAAATATATATATATATTCATTGTGGAGGTTAGGTAAAGTAATCATGACATTTGAGAGCATTTTGGTCCATTCAGGTAGTAATTTTAGAGGGAATATTTCAACCATTTCCTAAATGATTCTCCAAAAAATAATCCATCCAACTTATTCTACTAAGTAAGAGTTTTCTTTTGATATATTATTTGGTTCAATCGGATAAGAATTGGTTATTATAAATTTTGAAGGACGAATTTCTTAATGAAATTCTCCAAGATTCTAAACCTTTCTTGTCTAAATTATGTCATGATGTTATCAAAACTCATATATCATAATCAAAATATAATTGAACAAATACTATTCATGAAAGATTAAAACTCCAAGATTCTTTTAAAGTAGTGGTTCCATTTTCATTGATTTATACATAATACATTGAGCACGAGACCTTACAAGTTTCATGGTGTTACATATGGTACTTTTAATTAAATAAATATTCAATAAATTGATAATTTAAATTATCTTTTGACTAAAACAAATTAAGTACTTAAGATTAAACTCTTCTTTTTATCATCCTTTTTTTTTTGGTATAATATAATGTTAATAATATTTTTAACTCATAAATACAAAAGATTGTGACCGATATCATTTTCAAAGTCTTATATATAAATTTAGGGTTTTTGGCCAAAGTTGTCTCTCATGTTTAGGCCAAAATATTGTTGGATCCTTTTTATTTACTTTTAGTCATTTGGGTACTTGATCAATTTATGAGTAGTCAAAATAGTCCACATCACCACATTCCGACCATTTTTGTTGCGGTGACGGCCACTTTCCAGACATGTATACAAATTTTAGCCGTAAAATTGTCCATTCACTTAAAATCGATAAATAAATAAAACAATCAAAAGCTTAAAAGAACTCATCAACTCCTGCACTAAAATTAAGAGCTACATAAAAATTGTCACCGAGGCACAACTCTCCCCAAATGTTTTCTAACCAAATCTGGATCTTTCTCAATAGCTTCAAATATTGGGCAAAAAAAAACTTACACCAGCCTTTTCCAAAATCTTCCTGCGAATCGTAGTATTAGAAACACTATCAAGCACAGCATGAACAACAACATTGCCAATCTACAGAGCATCATCGTTGTTAGATTTTGAGGATACTTTACTTGGAGACCATGGCGGTTTTGGATTCATAGCTGATGTCGATTCTAATCCAAAAATTTTTCAAAAAAGGTTGATTTTTTAAACATTCTGAAACAAATTTGGGACTAAGAAAACCGTTAAGAAGCTTTGTTGTTTGAACTATGAGTTGCGGAGAAAACCCTATAGTTCCATTAGCAAGAAGAGAACTTGTTATACTTCCCACATCTTAATTTTAGTTTTTGTTTTCATATTTTTTTAACTAAACGGATAATATTGCCTCTCAACTTTTTACATGTGTTTGGCACGGTACAATTGCTTCCTCAAAAATAATTGAAATGTGATGGTTTGGACTATTTTGGCTACTCGTAAATTGATAAAGGACCCAAATGACTTAAAATAAATATAAAAGATCCAACAATTTTTTGGCCAAAACATGAGGGACCACTTTGGCTAAAAGCCCATAAATTTAAAACATTTTTTTGGATAAAATTTTGCAGCAAAATTGTTAAGCTTCATCTTCAAAATTTTTTTTTTAGTACTTATGGCCCTTAAAGGCCTTTTTACATATTTTTGTCCTCCAAATATTTATGGATTGTGATTATGGTCCCTAAATGTTTTTTTAAACATTTTTTATCCTCCAGATATTCAAGGATTGTGGATATAGTCCTTTCCGCTTGAATCCTTCTAAAATTCGACGATATCATTCAATCTCTCATTAAAATAATATTTCACTAGGGGCATTTATGTCCATTCACTTATTTAATTAAAATTCTACATAACTGCATCAATTGTTCAAAAATTCAATATAGCTTCTAATAGTGAGAGAAACAATTTAACTCCACCCCATGAAGTTTTATGAAGATTGCAATTTTAAGCAAAAATCTACGTAAACATATTGCTAATTCAAATTAAAAAAAAAAAAAAAAATCAAAACTACTATCAAAAGGGATAAGATGACCAATGGCTTAAAACATTTTTTTCTTTTTAGTGAATGAGCTAATGATGTGTAGAATATATGAATGGACAGAAATACCCTGAATGAAATAATATTTTATTGAATGATTAATTGAAGGATTTAGGCAGAAAGGACCATAACCACAATATATAAATATTCAAAGGAGCATAATCACAATTTATAAATATTTAGAGAACAAAAAAAGTAAATGATAGTTATCAAGGTGCTACCTTAGCATTGGTGGAGCTATAATGGTAGCCATCAAAGGAAGGGTGCATTGAAGATGAAGTTTCTGGAAGAAAACATGCTTATATGGACTCCCACTTCAAGAATGAGAGAACTTTGATGCTAAGAAATGAAGCCTTGTACAAGAACCTGTATTTTAAATATGAGTATGAGGATTGAAGAATAAAGAAGACATTGATGGCATATGTGCAAGACAAAGAAGAACTACTTGATGTTGAAGCAATGATGAAGAGATCTACACTTGATCAAGTTGAGCCATCAAAGAAGTTGTTCCATGTTTGCTACATTGAAGTGTCATTTGAAGAGTTCGAAGGCTTGAAAATCTACCTAAAAGAACCTAGTTCAAGTCCACAAAGCATGGAACAAAGGGTGAAGAAGAAGTAAGGATGGCCGGAGCACGGGGGAATCCGGTTGGCCAAGACCATTTGGCTTTGGCTTAACACAAATCAAGAATAGGAGGCATTCCAGTAGCCATCCGTTGCACAATCCAGCACAGGACAGGCACCAGGTCAGCCGACTTTCTTTCATTTTTCTTGCAATTTTCTCTGGTTTCTCATGTTATTTTTGTTATGTATTAAGGGTACTTATGTCTACCCTGAACATAAATTATTAGGTTAATTTAGGGTTTTGGTACCATATATTTTTCTTTATCTTTGTAAAGCAAAACAACCCACAAACATGTAATCTCTTTTGAGTGATGAATTTTAAAGATCAAACATGATCTTTCATGAGTGTTCTTGAGAGTTCTTCTTAGGTTTCTTGAGCCACTTCATTTAGGGCATTCAATGACTTTGGGGTGAGGTATGGAATTTTCTACCAAATCAAGAGATTATATGTTGTTGAATCACCAACAAAGGTCAATCTAATCTCCCCTGAACCTTTGATGAGCCCTTCTTTTCTTTGATTGATTTTTGAATGTATCAACCCTAAAAACCTTCATCCTTTTCAAGAATCACATTAGTAAAGAAAAAAATTAGGAACCATAACCACAATTTATAATATCTTAAGGACAAAAAAAGTTATAAAAAAAAAAGAAAACCTTTAAGGACCAAATATGTCAAAACAAAATATTTTGGGGACGAAACTCAACAATTTTTCAAATTATGCTCAAGGATTCTTCAATTTTCTGTAACTTTTTTTCAAATATTTTTAGAAGGATAGTTGATGGATGACACATTGAGTGACAACTGAAATAAACAAATCTCATTTTTGACAAAAAAAATTAAATTTATTAATGCATCGTATATTACATATGATATCATTTGAATTTTTTAAAATTTAATTTTATATATTGACATTGAATTATAAAATTATAGTTTTTATAAACAATGTTATTAGGGTAAAAAGCACTAGAGGCCCTCCAACTTTTCAAAAATTTGGGTATTGCCCTCGAATTTTATTCATTTTGGTTTTTTCCTTCAAACTATAAAAACTTACTAAAAATTATCTTTCCGTCCATTTTGGGCTTTAAGCCCACATAGAACTCACTAAGGTGCCACCTACGTGAAATGGATGTGCAATCCTTAAAGGGAATTTTTGTCTCTTCCTCGGCCTCTTACAATGGCGCCAGTTATTTCCCTCCATTTTCATTCTCACTAGACAAATAAAAGCCACGAAAGAAATCAAAACCATGGCAGATTGAGCACCAGCCTTCTTCTCCAAACTCACCTTCTTGAATCTTGGGTCTGCAAAATGCCAAGAAATCGAGGCCAATGCATAAAGTGCTATTGTGTCAAATTAGTTATTATTAGAACCTCATGGACGAACAAGAACTCACCAAAAAGATTTACCTCTTGTAGTGAAAACCAGCTGGGTTTTTCTTTCCCTTCTTCCTGACTATTTCTTCTGTTCTATTCTTCGTTATTTTAAGTGGATCTATTTTTTGAAAGGTGAAAGCTATGATTTTTTTCAAATGGGTGGATCTAGAGCTACATGTGTGAAAGATCAATTGAAGTCATCCTTGGCTTAAAGTAGTTTATTTTCAATTCTTAAAACGTTTCTAGTCGAGTTTTATTGAGATTAGGATATAAATAACAAGTCGAGGCTAGTATGCACTGATTTATGATAGTTGTCAAGGATATGAGATATCAAATCATCACATAAGTACACATAGAGTACTGTGTACTGGATTGACAATCTTTGAAATCACTTCATGGATTGTTATATGAGTGTCATGAGTGATTTTATTGTGATAATTATGATTGATCTTTTGACTTGAGGTCATAAAAGATTCCTACAAGAAAAATTGCATGCTTTGATATTGTTAAAAGTTACTCTTAACTGAGTCCACAACAAAGGCATGTATTGAGTATGTCCTAATTTTTGTGGTGGAATGTTGAATGATCAAGATAGGATTTGTCCCTCTTATGTAACAAGTGAGTGATGTCTAACATTCTTGATTGAGTGTGATTATGAAATGTTTGGCTACGCTCGAATATGTAGATATGTGATATTTATCTTATTTGGTATAATTAGTCTACTCGGGGCAAAGAATTGAGATATAGAACTTTACGAGCATGACATTTCCATAACTCGTGTTCGATTATGACATCTTGGACAAAGAGACTAGGACATGTATGCTTATCACGGAATTTTTTGTCTTGTCACGACATTCTTGTTAATTGGAGTACAATAATGCGTTCCAAGACACCGCTCATTGTACATGACATTATAAATTGTTTTTTTATGCCAAATGCCAATTTTACGAGGACCTCTTGGGTGAAACATTCAGAATGTATCACTTAAGGGGTAATTTTTCTTCTGGGGAAATAAATGTAATTAGTTAAAATTATTTAGGCTAATTTACAAATATGAATAAACTCAAAATATAATTAAGAGTTAATTAAGTGTTAAATCATAACTTTGCAGATTCATTGAATTTGGTCAAATTTGAATTTCATAAGCTTTCTATTATGTTGCTTAGTTTGGAATTCAAAATTAGAATTCTAGTGTTATTCTATTCTATGCCTCGCCTTTTCTGTTAGATAGTCTGAGAAAAGAAAAGAACTTAGAAGGAAAAGAAAAAAAGGGAGAGAAAAGAATAGAAGCAATTGAATCAGGTAGTTCAATCGTACAAAGTCCCTAACCTTGTTCGTGTACAATCGAGGGTGACCATTCATGTGAGCAAATAGAAGGAGTAGTTCGAAGATCCCTGCTGGTCATTGCAAAATCTGCTGTTCATGAATTGCTTAAGATCGAAATTGAACATAAAGGTAATTTCAGTACCCTTTCTAGGTTTCCCTCCGATCGACACCTGGATTAGGTCTGTTTGTGGCCTCCTTTCAATTGGTATTAGGTTTAGTTTCGAGGTCCTTAGATGAGTTCTATATTGAATATTGTGTTTTCCATTTCGATTCTCTACATATAGAATTATTTACTGAAATCGGTTTTTGTATATGGATGAGGTATAGATACTAAGTTCGATTTTCTGTATGTTGATATAGAATATTTACTGAGTCTGAGTCTGTTTCTATTTGAACAAAATTTGAATGACTTGATTTTATTGACAGAGTTATTTATAATGAGATTATGATTAATGTTTCTGTCAGTAGTGTTGATTTTGTGTATTTTATATCTTTTGCAGTTCAAAGAATCATAAAAGTCATATATTCTGAATATGTCAATGAATCATAATTATACGATGGTTATATTCTGGACATGTTGATTTATCTTTTGCAGTTCAAAGAATCATATAAGTCATATATTCTGAATATGTCAATGAGTCATAATTATACGATGGTTATATTCTGGACATATTGATGTACCAGATTGCTAAAGGCTAAATGTTGTGGGTCTATAGTTCCAGAATTAACATTTTGGAATAGCATCTGCTTCAAAAGTTGATGCAATTTTGTTCATTGTTGGGTAGGTTCATTCCACGGACCAGACGAGGCTTCGCCCTACACTCGCCAAGGGTCACTGTCCCTTTGAATCTGGGTCGCTAAACGACTAGTGAGACCTCCGCTTAGGGGCTGCCTATCCTAAGAACCCTACTGTCATTGGGGTATTAATCAATTCTCCGTGATATTTGTTGCCCACTATATTCGTTTATTTGCTTTATCACATTTACATGCTTATTGTAAATTTTGTGGTTTTTGCATGGTGCATAGGTGTAGGCTTATGGAGCCTTTTAATGTTGATGAAATACAGCTTGCATGTCATGCCACTTTATCAATACTGATGTAATTCTCTTCTCATCTAACTCCCCCTCATATGAAACATGAGGTTTGTTTACCATATTATTGTAATATAGTATAGGGTCATTTTATTACAACTTGGCGTAGTTGTTCTTTACCTTGTGATTGACCTTTTTCAATTCTCTCATTAGCTTGGCAGAATTGAGTAGGATGGGTTATAACTGTCTTGTTTATCTTGTTTGTATTCTTGCATGTTATTACTGCGATTATGATGAGAACATGTTCACTAGTAATAACATTCAAGTGGTCTCTTATATTAAAATGGTGAGATCTTTTGCTACTTAATCAAATCCCTCAAATTAAATTAAGTCAAGATTAATGACTACGAATTAGTGTCAGTCGTTAGTACTTTGATCAATGTGTGTAAATTTGCCGAAGCAAAGGTACCATGTTTATCTTAGTGAGAAGCGAAAGGATAAAAGTGATATCCAAAGGGTCATAAATTAGGTAGACTTAATTGGGTTCCCTCAATTGGATTGGGGTAATCTAGAGGCATTAAGAACAACAATTGTTCATACTAAGAGTTGCATAGAGATGCAATTAGCAAGGTGTTGCATACCTAAATAACTAAATCTTGAGGGATAGCCAAAGCTAACTTGGGGTAAGGTGAAATATGGATATTGGTCCACTAGAAAGTTAAAAGTGTAACTTTCCAAATTAACAATGTGAGTTATTAATTTGAAGGAAAATAGTGGGAGTATCCTTTAAGGTTAAAATTAAATGATCATTTCATGATATTTATATTTTTGCATATTTTATTGTAGATTACCATGGCACTTAACACAAGCAATAATTCACTATCATTGCAATTGATCCTTGAGAAGAACAAACTGAATGGGAAAAACTTCTTGAATTGGTACAAGAATGTGAGGATTGTAATCAAATGAGAAAAAAGGACCTACGTCCTTGAGGCTCCTGTTCCTAAAAAACCTCCCTCCATAGGTACAAGGTCTAAAATAGATGCTTACAAGAAGCATCAAGGTGATGATATTGATGTCGGTTACCTCATGCTTGCGTCCATGAACTTTGAGCTTCAGAAGCAACATGAGGAAATGGCTGCATATGATATGATAGAGCACTTGAAGTAACTTTATCATGAGCAAGCCAAGCAAGAGAGGTTTGATGTATCCATTGCTTTATTTCAATGCAAGATGTAGTTGTGTAAACAAGCCGAGTCAAGCCCGGCTCGTGAATATTTTGTCAAGCTTTTATTCGGGCTTGAGCTCTCAAGAGCCTAAAAAACTAGGCTCGAGCTCGGCTCGTAAAGAATTAGAAAGGCTCGGATTGTGCTTGAACTCGACTGAAAAAAAAACCCTTAAATTAAAGCTAGTTTAAGCCAGGTTCAAAGCTTTGAAAATTTTGACCTCAAATAATGGAAGCTTCCATGAAGGAAAACTTCCTTCAAAAATTGGTGTTTGCCACTTTCTGCACAAAACAATGCAAGGTAGGATGTTACAATATATAGCACTATGATGGGTCTCACTTCTTCAACAACTCCGATGTGGGACACTGCGTGGCTCCATGGAAACAATGCAAGGGAAGATGTTACAATATATAGGCAGTAAAATTCTTCAGCATCACCAATGTGGGAGTCTGGGACTTTTTCTCACCTGGTTTTGGATAAGCCCTTTTCTACGTTTTTTTTTTTCACCTTCCAATTTCTCTTTCTTTATTCTTTTCTTTTCTGAATTAATGATTGCATAATGTAAAAAAGCACTTTGGTATGTATTTTTATGTCTATTTAAAGTATTTTCTACTCTTTACCACTTTATTCATTATTGAAGTAAAATATTACTTTCTTTGTCTAGATTTGAAAGTCCTTATTTTCGTTTTGGGATGTTAGGATCTAAAAGTAACTTTAACAAAAAAAAAAAAAAAAAAATGAAAAATTTGTACTCCTTAATTTTTTTTATAAAATCAAAATAAAAAATTTAATTTTGAAT
>JAOXNR010000028.1:11089264-11100141 GCA_028571225.1 Parsonsia alboflavescens
GCCGCCCCCGGCCGGGCAGAGAAAAAAGACCTCTTCGTTATTAAAACAAAATATCAATATATAAAAATCATATTGTACGCCACTACTAAAATAGTATATGTTACTTTATAATGGTACCTTTAGGACTTCGCCCTCATACCAGCTACAGGCTAAAAAATATATATATGTTTTTAGATTTAGTTTATTCTTTTCCTATTTTATTAATATTCCCTCCTTTGAAATTGAATATTCCAATTTAATTTAAATGTATTTTAATAAATGGTTTGATTTAGTTTATGAACACATTGCATTGTCAATTTTTTTAACAATTTTTTACTAATTTAGGAAACGAGACATTTAATTTCAAACAATCCAAAATAGAATATGGAACATTTATTTCCAGATGGAGGGAGTAAAATTATCATTTATTATCGATGGAGTAGAAGATTCGAATCACGTGTATATTCTTTAAGGGTTTTATGAATAACTTACAAGTGTGTTTTTTGTTTTTTAAACACCCACCCTTCCAATACCCTCTCTCTCTCGAGAATCAATAGTAATATCTCATCTATATTTAGATATCGATCTTAGATATTATTGCTTCTGCTAAGCTAACAAGGCATGACAAATGCACGTGTAGTTACACTCAAAATTTTAGCTTTATACTCAAATTAAAATTCTTCTAGCTTTCAACACTCCGAATTAAAATTTTAAATTCTATCTTTAACTCTGATCTACCGTCAAATGCAATACCAACCTCCGGTTATGTGCCTGACTGCGGCCATTTGAAGCAAATACCGAATTGTGATGTCTGAAACCGAATAATGAGTCGATCCCTACTTGTATTAGGAGACTGTGAATAATGTTTGGTTCACTAAAATAAGAATGGAATAAGGTTAAAAAATTCAAGAATAAAAGTATTTGAATCATAATTAACTCGTAGTATTATAATTAAAAATAAAAGAATTTTTTTTAAGATATTCACATTTATTAGTAATATAAGATTATATTATTTCAATAATAGAATAAATACTCGAATAAAAATTTATAACTAAATATAAGTGATATTGACAAAATATTTTTTATAAATGAAAAATTAAAAGAGCAAATTCATATCGATTTAAATATGATAATATAAAATGCTAACTAGTTTTTTTTATTTTATTTAACATTTAATAATGACTTATATTTTGAGTAAATGTTTTCATTTTTATAGTAATTAAATGAGTAAATTTGATTGAAAAAAATATATATTTTTAAAATATATTTAAAGATTTTGTTAAGATTTGCACTCATTTATCCTCAATTTACGTTTTCTAGAAAATTAGCCTATGTTCACAAGGGCTCCAAAATCTCACGTTTTATATGTATCTTTTAATTATTTTTATAAATATATTTTATTAATTAAAAGTTAAAGAGATAAATTAAATTCAAGAAATACTTGATGTTTAAGGACACAAAAAATTTTTATATTAATATACTAAAAGGTGTCATAAATATACTAAAAGATCTAGAACCATTCACAAGTCTAACCAACCGATGTAATCTGGTTAATCCAATCTCAAAAACATATATAAATATTTAAGAACACCTTTTTCCATTTTTAAATTATTATTAATATTATAGCCTTACTTTCTGGCTATTGATTTACATCTTTTTAATATTTATTTGTTAATTTGTTATCTAAATGTAGAGATAAACTCAACTGATACATGAAAAATAATATTCCCACCATCCAAAATTGAATGTCTTAATTTGACTTGCACGCATTTTAATAAAAAAAATTACCCTAATTCATTAACACATTACATTATCAATTTTCTTAATAAAATTTTTACTAATTTAAAAAATGAGACATTCATTCTTAGACAGAAAAAGTCTAACTAAGAAACAAAGATGATATAATTTGGAATATAGTAGAATAATACTCCCTTCATCCAGAAATGAATATCCTAATTTGACTCGCATAAATTTTAAGAAAATTAATTGATTTAATTCATTTTAAACTTAATAATGTTAATTCTTTAACAAAAATTTTAACTAATTAAGGAAATGGAACATTCATTTCGAAACAACTTAATATAAAAATATGAACATCCAATTCCAAAAGGAGTATTTAATAAGTTAGATGTCATCTTATTTTAAATAAAAATAAGCTCAAATAAGGAATAGTATTCCGAAATTTTTCTTGATCTTATTTTCTTTTTCTCATAAGGAATCCCTATTCCATAAAATTTAGACTCCTAATTTTTAGTAAAGGAATCCAAATGTGTCAAAAATCTGAAACCATTCAGCTCCAAAATAATGCTCCGATCAGGAGTGAAAATCAATCAAATCAGAACATTCATTTGAAGATGAGTTACAATCTGAATAACTGAGCACAGCACAGCACATCATCAAAATCATATACCATTTGATAACCATGAAAAGAACCAGGTTAACAAATAAAGGGTATCAATAATCAGAATCATAGATGTAAATGTGAATGAACTTCTGGAATTTTCCATTGCCAGTGTCCTTCTGTAATTTCCCACAGGATGCTATTCTGTTATATTGAAACAGAGCCTTGCTTCATCCCAGGGACCATTAATTTCAAACTTGTACTTCTGAATACTTATTAACCAATAAGGACACAAGACATTAACAAACCCCAAAAGGACAATCAGGAGGATGCAAAGTAAGCTATGTAAATTATAAACACTAACCAGTGTCAACAACATTAAACTAAAGGAGAGAAACAGGTGCAACCGAAAAGAATACCTTCTTATACAGTATGTGAGTAGTGGAGCAAACAGGAAAACTTGCAAGGAGAAGAGCACAATAGCAAACACATGAAGCCTAGATGGGAGACGGGAAGCAATCAAAAGTGACGCCACGATAGAGGCATTTAAAGAGATATTGCTCATAAAAGTTGGATTTTCTAAAGCCTCTGGAGCTTTTACTGTTGACCCTGAGTAGTTATGCAGGAAGAGGTGGAGTACGACAAGTGAAGCTGTAAGAGTCCATATGGTGTCTGAGCTTATAGAGCGGGTGAGTGTATGGTATATAGGGGATAACAAATACAAACCAGTAATAAAGAAGGAGATTTTGAATAAATAAAAAAGAAGAAGAGTAAAAGATAGCATTTCTGCTGTCAGAAGTAGAATGAGAAAACCTGAACCAAGGATGCTAACATCAAGGAGCAAGAGTGAATCTTCATTCAGGGTAGATTTAAGTGTGTGCACCCAAACCAAAATCACTAGCGCAACAATGCAAAGATATTGAGAAATCGAAACAGAATCTATCATCACCTTTAGCAAGTCCCTTTTGACAACATTAGCATTCATTATCATTTCTTCTAGAAATGAATCATCGGTGTGATTGTCCTCAAATCCAGGTTGCATCCCTCCATAAGCAATTTTCCTCCATTTAACTTGGCTAGGAGGAGAGCTTCCCGGCATGCTAGTTTCCATCTTTTCCTACACAGCTTCAAAAAAGAACAAAAAACCTGAAAGAATTCCACACTGAATCATCACTAAGAAACACTAGTCCATGAAATATTTTTATAAACAATGTTACTCCAGAAGTATGAAAAGTCATTGTTATCTAAAAGGTCTGTGTGAGAGCTGCATCAGCCATAATAACCAACGGTATAAATACTACATCAAAGCAACAATCAAAAGAACATTGCATAAAAAGTGAATGAAGTAACTTTATAAATTAAATTTGAAATTTTGGATGCACCAATTTAATACAGTCAACGACACCAGTTAATTTCACACCCAACAAAAAGTGGAAACTCAATTATAATTTCAGATAACATTTAAAGGAAGAATAATCTATAGGGCCTGCCCTCGCTTTCTTAAATGCTGCTGCTTTTAGCTTTTGCATTAAAAGATTTTTCTTCTTTGCTTATACATTTAACTTTGATCCCTTGGAAATATATAATAATATATATTACAGATCCAGAGTTCAAATGATGCAGAAAAACAATGTGGCCTCCACAACTCTAACAGAGTCCTTGATGCACAGACGTGCTTGTGATCAAGCACAACAGGATAATATTCTCCCTCCTGGATGAAGCTTCTAGCTCTTGTACCTCGGTTGCTCTCAACACAATAATACTTTCAGGAAAGATAAAGTTGAAAATGAGAAATAAGATAGAATTCATTTAGATTCTTCTCCTTCTACACTATCCAGTAGCCACAATAATCGAGCCACGGAAACCCTACCTCCAAATAAAAATTCCCCCATCAAATGAAGCAAGGCCTTCCACCCTTATTGCACTAGTAATATACAAGTAATGGCAGCCAACAAGAGGAGAAAGTAGCATTGTCTCAAACATGATCTCTGTTTCCTCGAGTACAGTAATTAACCATGTTGGGAGTCATGAGGATGCAAGAGCAAGCAAAAGAGGATACTATCATGGGACTACATGGCCCCTGCATGCATGCAGTTTCTCAATTTAACGAACTCCAAAGTTGCTTTGATTTTCTGCAAGGCAGTGTTTACAGGTTCAAACTTCTGTTCCTTTTTTGGGATGTATTTGGGCTTGGATTTCTGTGAGTTCAATGCAGGCATTGTTTTTGGGCACCATGGGAAATAAAACTAGCCTTCTCCCCGATCTACCTAGGTCAGTTTTAAGATTTCACTACATCTGCATTTGGGCTTGGTGCTGATGGTAGCTAAGCTATGCAAAGAAAAAACTTAAAATTTGAACAACTGGATGTGGTTTATGGTGATTTTTATCCCACCTGAGGTGGTTCACACTGTTGCAACCTAACTTTTGACAGCTTGCTTAACATCTAATGACTCGATCAACCAACACAAATATTTTGTTGTTGTCTTAAGCACAAACTTAGCAGATTATACATTTTTACAAGCCAAATTTAATCCTTTAGGAGTTCATGTCTGTTTCCTTTTTCCTGCTGATTTAACTTTAATATATAAATATATATTTCAAAAAGAAAATAACATTAAAAACTGGTTTGGAAATCAATGTTCCCGGTCTGGGAAGATGTATTCTCTCGTTACTTTTGCTCATCTTGTCCCAATAACCCTACCAGTATGATTCTCAGCACGATATGAGCACTGAAAGGAGACAATTCAAGCACTACAAATTTTTCTACAAAGTTAGAAAAAAATTTCACAGGGAATATAGAAAAACCAGGATCCATAATTTACTGTACCATTTTAAGATAAGCTACTTCCCTACAATGCACTTGGATCACCTGCTTGTGTGCTAACAAACACATTACTAACATCTTCAGCCAGTGCTGCCTTAGGAGAAAACTCACTAAACTAGTTTGTGTCCATCTATTAACATAGTACTGATGATTTGCATATTACCTCCACAAATACTAGTACTATAGAGACCAAATGATAGCTTCAACGCTGAAAAAACACCATCTAACTAAGACCAGGAAAAAAAATTCAGGTCTCTGAGGATACCCTCTTGTCCAAACAAGCATGAAAATCCTTCATATTTGGAGATAGTTCCCTGTTCCCAGCCTGGGAAAACACTAGCACAATGGACAAAACCTTGTACCGTCAACAGAGTGCTTCATGGGTTATCATATATTAAATAGAACGAAGGAAAGAAACAGGCCTCCTTCGTCCTTTGGAATCTAGTCCATTCTAACTAAAAACGTTGATAAGAGAGTAATCAAAGTAATTAAGTTAACAATAACTTTCTCGAGGAAACAACACAATAATGTTATTTGAATGAATTCCTAAATTCACTAGAAAATATTAAAGAGCAAAAGAATGTTAGTTCAATAAGTTCGGGAATGAGCTTCTGAAACACCTTGGAGTTGGTGCACAATTAGTACCTAGAAAGTAGAAACCTTCAATTTTAATAAACACCCAATTTTCATGCCTAAATGTAATCTTTGCCTCTCATTTCATTAGCTTATTCTAGAGACCAATTCCAAAGCAAACACTCTTCATGCACTTTGATTGTTTTCTGGGACAAAAATGAGATATTTTCTACATATTAATGGGATCTTTTATATTCCTCTCTTTGGTGCAATCTCAAGAACTTAATCATACCATCCATTTATGGGATCTATTCTACTACTTCAAACGCTTCAATAATCCAACTTTAAAAAACTTCAATCAATGAAGCCACAAGAATAGGACATAATATATCTAATACTCCCTCCATTTGAGATTAAATGTTCCTATTTTCATTTGGTATTAAAATACATTTAATTTATAGTTTCACTCTTTAATTTAAAAAATGAACATAACTCACATGAACTCATGTATCCCACTCACTAGAATAATTTGATAATTTAAATTAAGGTCAGAGAGCTCCTTAATTTTTATATAAAGTCAAAAGGTGGGCATTCAACCTTAAATTTTAAATAATGTCAAAAAATAAATATGCAATTTTAAAAAGAGGGAGTAATTAGTTTGGTTTAGGACAAAAGAGTGGAAAGAGGAAGGGGAGGCAAGTTTACTTCCTTCTTCTTTGGCATGAGAATAATGAAAATAGATAAGCAATCTGTGCCATTCTAAAGGGACCGAAAGGTGATCTGGAGAGGAGGGCGGAAGGGAAAATTACATCCAGTCTTTTACTTCCTAATCAAATGATGTAAATCAATTAAATATATCTACATTAACTTCCTCCCCCTATTTATTCCCACTTTGTACTCCACCACAAGCTAGATCTCTCGTAAACCAAACCTGAAGTTCATTGTTCACATTTATTGTGTATCCTCCAAAGCAATTGAATGCCTAAGATTCAATCATGCCAAGGTTCTGAGTCAGGTTAGTGTGAGTTCTTTCTTTAGGAAAGTGCATCCTTAAGGGTGACAGAGGAAGGCAACAACAAAGCATATGAGAAACATATCACATAAGTACAACTTTAAACTACCATATCAACTAAAGAACCAAAGAGGGTTATGGAAGGGGCATCTATAATCACCAGATTTTAACCATTCAACCACTCCCAAGACCTTTGTTCTAGCGCAGCTAGCTAATTCGTGAGTTATCCAAATTCTAGTGAACCAATATGAAGTCTCTTTCTAAGAAGAAATCATCCCACTTAATTACAGATACATTTAGGCCAAATCATTTGAATATTAGATAAAAGAAACTCAAAAACTTCAAAAAATCTGGTTAACTTCCAGTAAGAGAGACTTTAAATCTATATGAAACAGCATTGTTGAGGAATCTATATTTGGTTGCCTTGGTGAAGAGCGTGACCAATTGGTATCAGAGTTATATCCATTCATATAGAAATTAACAACAGAAAAAGATTTCAACAAAAATAGCATCTTCATTTAATTCAAAAGGAAAAAATAGAACCCAGATAGAAACAAGAACAAGAAAAATCATTGATTACCTTCTCTTTGACAGATTCTTTGATTCTTGAAATTTGCCGCTGTTTATGCAATGCAGCTGGGCTTGAATCCCAATCACACTCTGGCGGTTGTTTCCTCCATTAACGAGAATTTGGAAAATATTTGATCAGTTTCTTGTCTCTCTTCACTGGGGGTGGAATGTGGATTTTGATTCGGAAGAAAGAAACTTTCTTTTCTCCATTTATGTCCCCAACTGATTGAAACATTTAAAAAGATAGAATAAAATAAATCTATAATTAAGAAGTAAGTGCACCAATCTTTAGAATCTATTATATATATATATAACAGACTACCCAAAATGTGAAAACCTTTCTTGCACAATCTTTGATTTCTTACCATGCCATGTCTTAAATAGATAATTTTTAAAAAATTAAAAAATCTTGTATATATATTATCACGTCATTCATATCCTTTTAAGATATAGTGAATAATAATAGATATATAATTTAATAAGCATTCAATACATTCATTTAATTTATATTGATCCAAAATTCTCAACTTATTTTTTTTCTAAAAACGTTTTTCTTCCCTTCTTTTTTTAAATAATTTATTCAAAGTATTATCGAAAATTGATTATAAAAAAATCACATTTTTATTCATAACAATATTACATTAAATATTATCAAAATATTGATTAAAATTTTTTTTCTATAGAAAGATCTGTGCATTGCTCGAGTAACTTACCTAGATTGATTATTTGTTTGAAAAGGAAAAACGTACTTACTTATGTAAGAAAGGAGGAGGGCGACCGGGAATGGGGCTGTAAATGAGCTGAGCTATATTTTCCTTGGCTCGGGCTTGAGCTTCAAGCTTGGCTCATCAAATGTTCTGAGCTCGAGCTCAAGTAACTATAACAAAACAAAACTCAGTTTTCGGCTTGTTTCTATTGTAAGGAAAAAGACCTAATTACACTACACACCCACTGTATTGTTATCTCATAGACAAGTGATATTCTTTAATTTTTGTGTTGTCATAACTTTTAACATATTAAAACATCCTCAATACAAAATTAAAGATATAATAGGGCACACTTGAGGTGTGGAACAATTTAGCTTGCAACAAGCTAACTTGGAACTTCTGGACCAGCAAGATCAACCAAAGGTCATATAATAAGAAAAGAAAGCAAAATTTCAGCATTACAAAATAAATACACAGCAAGTGTTCTTGGTTAGTTTTATGTAACATGAAAGGCAGATTGAATTAAAATTCATTCAAATTATACTCTGTAAAACAAAGTTTATCACAGTTACAACTTAATAAAAGTAAAAGAACACATCTGAAAATGTTAAAAGACTACCAGAAAATTACTAAATCACAACAGATTGTCTTTACAGCAATTAATTTCAAGCACTCAACTAAATGATCATATCCACTAACCTGTCCCAGTGAAACAAATATCAACAAAATTGGTGATTGAAATGTGAAACAAATACTTACTACTAGCCTATAATAATCTCCAGAAATATCATATCAAGTTCTTGAAGTATGAACATTTAACATCATATCAAATGCTTAATTAAATGCAGTGATTAATTTCCGTCTGTATAAAAATTGGTGTGATTGACACAAATTACCGTCCAAATCTACTACTTTCATGGATTCCTTGAGAAGGACACAGTTTAATGATTTTTTATTGGGGCTATAACAAATACCGAGCATAAAATAATCTTAACACCCTTTCAATAATGTCTGTATCTGTACATGACTAGTGATAGAAATCAGGGTAATATTGTAGAATTTCCCCCTCCCTTCGTCACGAGCTATACCAGGGATTGAGGCAATTCAAGAATCATGAGAAGAAGGGAAAAAAACAGCCCAAATGAGGTGTTTTCTGACTTTGGAATTCATTCTTTGTTCTCCCATACATTAAGGTACTTGAAAAGACTACTTTTCTGCAACTACTTCCGATGCTCATTTTGGAACTGGGTTTTGCTTTTATGGTTCAAATTTATGAATTTTGAACAGATTGTTTAATACACATTATAACATTATAATTTATGTTCAAAAACAAAAATGCCCAAACACGGATTCACAGAATAATTGGGTCAATGGCACATACCAGTTGATGCAGGTCGTTGAAATGGAAGATTGGGTCGGCGATGGACCGGCGGAGGACTCGAGCCCGTCAAGCAGCAGCTGTGAAGTGTATGCGTCAGCAGTCGAAGTTTGAAGAACGGAATGAAAAGAAAAGGAGTAGGGCCACAATTAGGGCATTCAGTCAAAGTTATCCTGATGTTTTGGTCAAAACATTCTTAAATCTGTGTTGTTTTTTTCAACTCTTATGGTCACTTAATAATTATGTGTGATCATAACAGTTTAATACATGATATTTCAGCTATTTTAATGATAGTAAAGCTTATATATGAGAAAATTTAATGAATAAATTTGTTTAACTCCTTAAAATTATAAATAAAAAAAAAAGAAAAATGATATAAAATAGATTTTGTAGTTTAACGTAGAACAGGAAGGTTTATGATTGCAAAAAAGACTTAATCTAATAACTAATTTCGAGTAATAAAAAGTATTATTGTGGCTTTGATAGACTTTTTTATGTTTTTTTTTCAAAAATTTTGAGTGGTTAGACATATTAAACATTAAAATTTTTTCATAGACATGATAGGTGACCATCGCCACACAAAGAATGGCCGAAATGTAGAGGTTTGGATTATTATGACTATAGATAAATTGTTAAGGGACCCTAATAACTGAAAATAAACGTAAAAAACCCAATAACATTTTGCCCCAAAGATGAGAGACCATTTTAGTTGAAAGTCCCCCAAAATTATGTAACTCAAAAGGTATTTTTTAAAAACTTCAAAGAAATACTCCCTCTGTACATAATATTTTCTAAATTAATTAATTATTTTTTAAAAAGAATTAATATCGTTAAATATAAAATAAATTAAGTCAATTAATCTTCTTAAAATTTGTGTAATAAATCTATATTTTATACATTAAAGAAGGGTCAGGAAGCCATCAAGTGTATAAAATATTTGACATGTGGCTTTTTAATTTTAATAAATGATTTATAGCAATTTCTAAAAACCCATAAAAAAAAAAGAAACATAATTATAAAATATATAAATATAGTATTAAAAATAGGTTTATTTTAAAAAAATTATCATGAAGACACTTAATATAATTAAAAATTAATATCTGCAAAAGTGTCCCCAAAAAATGAAAAAAAAATATAATAAAATAAGAAGTAGCACTGAATGTAACAATAGTATTATTAAATAATTAATCTATATCTGTACCCATATCTATCTATATCATTCAAAAATTCCAAAAAAAAATTATAAATTAAATTTTTTTTATCTTCCATAAATAATAAAATAATCTATAAAGTAAATATCAAAAAATAAATCAAGTAAATTCTTCTTAAAAAAATCTCAATCTCTTCATATTTTTACACTTTCCTATTTAAGAAAAAATGATTTTGAATAATTAATATTATATAATAACAAAATTAAAATTCAAAATCTAACTGATAATATATATATATATATATATATATATATATATATATATATGTGTGTGTGTGTGCGC
>JAOXNR010000028.1:11117342-11131804 GCA_028571225.1 Parsonsia alboflavescens
AGAAAAAATATAAAGAAGTCGGGAGATTCCCCGGTTAAAATACCCATCAGGCCATCACCCCGCCCTTAACCTTTTTTTGCTCCCCTCGTGTCTCCAAAGAACGGCCGGCACAACGCCACTCGTCGGAACCGTCCAACCGAACTGCAGCCTCGTCTAGAGGTCCGTTTTCCATTCCTGAGCACTCCCTAAGTTTCGGAAAACCCTGTAGCTATTGTTCTTGTTTTTCTTAATTTATAGTATCTTTCATAACTTGTCTTCTCTTTTTTGGTTATTATCATATTACAAGATGGAGGAAAGTTTGATTTTTTGGGGTTAATTCTTGATCAGTAGCTTAGTTATTTGGCAAACTCATTTATTAGGTTTCTACGGAATTACTATGTGAGTGGCTTTTGTCGTAAAAGCTTGGATTTGGTTCAAATATCAGATTGTCTCTTAAATCTTTTATTTTAGTTTTCCCTGTAGTGTTGATTTAAGTGGTCCTGTTAGGCTGCATTGGTTTGATTAATTTTCTATGCCCCATAAACAGTGGCATTTCTAAATTGTTTTTGTTTAATATCTTGAAGGGATGAGGTTTGGCTATTGATTATGTCTATTTGCGTTTAACATTGCCTGTTGTTTCTTTAATTGTATCTATTAAATGTCAGGGTTCTATATTCAGTTCACTTACATTAATCGTCTGATAACGGAAAAGAAAAGAATACTCGCAAGGAAAAGAAACGAGGCAAAAAATCTAAAATTTCTCCTCCTCAGCTCCAAAAACTACTGACCTGCATCACTCTCTGGAGCCATTTCCCTCGAATCTGGTTTTCTTTGGTTGCCTTGCTCAAGCATTCCATCAGTTTCTTGAATTCCTATAAGTACTTGGTATATTTTTTAAAAAAATATTAGTATTTTCATAAGTTGTCTTCTGCTATTTTTGGGTTATGTTAAATTAGACTAAGAGGATTGATCTCTTTTGTTTCCTCCGCCTTTTCTCTTTCTTTGTTTGTTTTGGTAAATTTTGTTTGATTCTATTATTGTTACATGAAATTGGAGTAATTATAGCAAGAAATCTTTTAATTTGGTTGAATATTGAACTGATTCTTGATTATTCCTTTTTGCTGCTAGTCTAGTGTTAATTTAGGTGGTTGTTGTAGTGCTGAGTTCGTGCAATTAATGTTTCAAAATTGAAAGTTACAAAGTAGTATTACTGAATATTTTGCGCTTTCTATGTCTTGAGGGAATCAGGCTGGGGCTTTTTGTTAGTTGTCCTTTTGTCGACGGTGCTACATTGGAGGAATTTTGAAGTTTTCATACTTCTATTGGACTATTTTTAGCTTAACTGTCTCATTTAATTGAAGGAATAATATAGTCATTTCCATTATCTGATGGTTGCGGTTTATTAGGAAGTAGATGTTGTCCCAAGTAGTAGACTCAACGTGAATGGAGTAATTTCCATGAGGAAAATAGGATAAGTTTGATCTACTTGGATTTTATTTATTGAGGAAGGCTAACTTTTCAAGAAAATATGGGTCAGCCAGCTTCCACGGTTTGTTAATACCTGGTGCAGTAGTTCAGCATTTGAGCTGAAGGAGTGCTAGAGATAATAGCCGATACAGCTTTATCCATTTATAATTTGTAAGTAATATGTGCATATACATTTCTAAGTTATCCATAGACCACTTTGTGGGTTTTGTTTATATGCTTGCATGCATTTTTAGGTTTATGGCTTGGTATCCTACACTGAACAGTGAACTTGTTCTGCTCATCAGACAGAGTTATCTTTATTGGTGGTGAAAGCTTACTGTAATGAATTTTTAAATTTGTTAGGTACGTGCTCAGTGTTTCAGCTATACTAATGCATGAAAAAATTTTTGTAGGGGACTAGCCTATGGATTCTGATCATTTTGATGATATTTTTGACAATAATGCCCTGAAAAATGGTAAAGCAATCTTTAACTTAAAGTTGGGTTTACTATGCTGATATCTATGTGGATCAGATGCTGAGTAAATCGTCAGTATTTTACAGCTAGGGCTGGGTCCAAGTTTCAACCTAAGGCTAAACCTCGTCCTCCTAAAAGAAATCCAACTGCACCTTTGATTCCTTCCCCTCGGCAAGTTCAGACAAGTGGTTTGTCTGCAAGTGAATTTACTGAATCTTGTGAGGCAAAAAATCCTTCTGAACTTGGTATGATTCCTTTCCTGGAGGATTTCTTTAGAGCATTGTTTTGAATCAGAGAAATAATATTTTTGTTACTTCATCAATTGGTACTGCAAATGAAAGTTTTCTTTGACATAATTGTCATGCTGAATTATGCAGAGACTGCATATTTCTTAAACCTAGAAAAAAAATGTGTTTTTTTATGGAATTACTGGATCACTGTTTTCTCCGCCACGATTAATATCCTAGTTTTTACAAAAGGGTGATTTCTTAAACAACTCAGGTCCTTGCAGATAATCAGAGATACTCTGGAACAGTTAATGCCTCCTTGGAAAATGCTGCTACAACTGAAAATGTGGATTCCATTGTTGATTTGGGTCCTAGTGTGAATATTTTCATTCCAGACAGCAATGAAGATTGGCATTCTTGCTTTCAGAAATCTGTGGCAGAGGTAACTTGTGTATTTTTCTTAATGTTGCTATTTATTGTCATTTTCCTGACAAACAAATAAATTGAAGTCCAGAATGCAGACATATTTATTGAGCTGGACTCTCTTGGGGATTTTCTTCCTGATTCATCATCAGCTTTAGGTAAGCAGTACCTTTAGGTAATCTTTTCAATTTTGGATCCATTAGTACTTCTGGTACTGATATTGTCATAGGGTCCTTCGGAAAATTTTGCTGTTACCTTTATGGAAATTATGGGTCATGTCTTAATGTGATATCTTGAGAATATTTGATGCAGATAATGCTGTTTCTTCTTCTGAGCCACCAGTTACTCATGTTCCTGGCAGTAGCAATACAGAGGAGAGACTTGCTAATCCTCTTGTTCCTGCTACTGATGATTCAGCCTGCTTCTCAAATGTGCCTAGTATTTCCTCGCAGCCTGTTTCAGTTGCACAAGATCCTTTTACTGGAAGTGAAGCTATCATTACTACAAGTCATGATGGTTGTCCTAGAGATAATATAGAATTAGATATGGAGGTGATTGCATGTTCTTTTGCAGCTTTGGTTACCTATTCCTCCTTCTTTTCCTTCCTTTCATGTGGTCAAAATTGGGGAGAGATATGAGAACTTTAATTAATTTGAATTGTACAAGTTTTTTGACTGCAGGAATTGGTGTCTTATCCATGCTTGGAAACTCTAGAAATGTCTGATCTGACAAAGGAAACAGGTGTCTGCATAATCTTGGTGTCTTCATTATCTGTTCATTTCAGCTTATCCTAGTTTTTTAATGAGGTTGACTTTACAGGCAGAAGGATTGGGAAATTTCAACCCAAACCTAAGTTTCAAGGAGTGAGAAGTCAAAGTGATGTTTCGGATGTGAATCTGGTTGACTCTGTCTCAACTGTTCCAAGTCAGGAGGATTTGCAGTCAGTTCCTCCTGAAAATAAATTTATGGATCAGGGCTCAGTTCCTGCATCCACACAGAATGTTCTTGATTTCTCACCTGTTGGACAAAGTGGCACTGCAGTGGAATCATCATCCAAAGTTGTGGAGGATGCAGAACAGACTAGTCCCACTGAATCTTCTCATCCAGGCGCTGAAATTGCTGTAGAACATTTGGAGGCTGTGCCTGATCTGTCTGGAAAACTGGTAATCATCTAGTTAATGCAGCTCCCATGTGCTTGTTGGTTGATTAAAAACCCCTTTTTCCCCCTTATTTCCCCCTTATTTCCTTATTCTAATACCTGTTTGGGACCTTAACATATCTAGGTTTCTCATAGAGCTAAAGCTAGAAAAAATATAGCTACTGCATCTGATCTTCCTCCCAAGCAGGGAGAAATTGTAGGTCGGTTACTTAGGAAACGAAAAAAAAATGAAAATGTATATCAACTCAGAGACACTTCTGAAGAAGAGGCTGTTGCTGATGGAGATTTACATTCTGAAACTCCTAGTATTTCCTCTGCAAATGGGGATGAGGAATTTCAACCAGAAAATGAATCCCAAACAAAAGAAGTGCAGAAAAAGTCAAAGAAAAATGCACGTGACAAAGAGAGACCAGTTAGAAAGCGGAAAAAGGATAATGAAACAACAGATCAAGCAGCTAAAAGAGCACCTAAGAAGTTCTCCCACACTACTCGGAGGAAAGGTAGCTGGGACCTTTTAAGACCTGAGGCATGTTTTGTTTAACTGAATACTGTTATTAACAAATGATTATTCCCAGTTAACAAGACATTGCTGGAAACTCCTGAGGATGAGATTGAATTTCAAAAGATTCCTCTTCGGGATCTAATTCTGCTTGCAGAACACAAGGAGCGCATGGCGGTAAATGTTTCTTACTTTGTTTTTTTTCTTTTCCATGCATACTGGTGAAAGACTGCAGCGTGTTTCCCTTTGTGGGGTGGATATTATTATCTAGATTTATTTCTGCTATATATTTATTTCTTTATGACCTTCCTGTTCATTATTATTATATATATATTTCTTTTTTTAGAAAAGTTCTCCATAACGCTTAGTGACAAATTTGACACCATTTTGTTTTTGGTTCACTATTTAAATTCTTATACAGAAAAAAGATGCAACAGCTTCACAAGTACCCCTTCCAAATCAGAGGTATTGAGCATGATTCTATTCTTTCTTTTTTAGATTTGATTCATTTTTTTGACTTAAGAATTCCTTGCCACTTCCATGTTTCCTCTTTCAATTTTTCGAGAATCTCTTATCTAATTACAGTTTGTACATTAAAAACCTTTGCATATGACTTTCTTAGAATTTCGACATTCCATTCATTTAGTGCATCATATTAGTCTTCAGGCATTTCAGAATAGTGGAGGCTGTGATGGACAAGGCATTGGAATTAGAGGAATTAGAACAAGCTCTCTTCGAAACAGGGAGATGATCATCTCTTTCAACTAACAATGTAGAAAGGATGCTTATTAAAGCATATTTATCGCAAAAAAACATACTAACCACATGAGAGTTAGTAGAATTTTAAACTAAAAATATGTTTATGTTAGAAAATTGGACATAAATTTCGGACATTCCAAAACCGAAATAGGAATATTCAATCCAGATAGATTGAATATCAAGTAAAACTGTTTGAGATGCTTTTTCATCTAATTGTCTCGTAATAGTTCTCCTTAAGTATTCTTAAAGTTCTTACTTCAGTTGTTTCATTTACATATAAGAACCAAAACCATTGCCTTTCATGAGAAAAGCAAATATAATTGTGGTATCTGGGAGAATGGCTTGCTTCCATTCATCCAAGGTACTCTCTGCAGGGTCTTGGTCTTCAATTCTACCAGAATTTCCATTATATGGCCTTTACTTTTTCTGCTAATGTTGGAAAATAAGCCTTTTTATAGTCATTTATCAAATTTAGTTGGAGAGAAATATGTGCATTTATACCTTTTGCAGGCTTCACCTTTTTGAAGAGTTGCTAGATAATGATCAGTTCATGGAGGAATATCCCTTATTGAAATCCACACTAATTGGATTTATCTCATATAATTAGGCCTACCTTGTGTATTTTTTGCATCAGTGTAGTTTTGTTGGTTACCATGATGTTTCTTTCAATCCAAAGCTGTTTTGAATATGTACAAGAATATAATGATTTTGTTGAACAATTTCTCATTTATCCACCCCACCACAGAAAAAAGAAAAGAAAACCCACCTGCAATTAAACCTTTCAATCTTTTCTCAGTGGAACTAATTGCATTTGTATGTGAGAGGTTTAAAAATAGTTGCCAACTTTAGTTCTGTAGAATAACCTTCTTGTCTGCTAATGATATCTGTTATGCAGTGCTGGTAATTCCGTTGAACCTGACAACACAAATCGGGCCAGTGACAGTTTTCAACAGTATTATGATGATGAGCCCTTTGCTTCAGAGCAAGGTGGAGAAGCTAACAATGATGAACCAACTCCTGCGGTTGAAGAAAGTTCTGGCTACTTCAATTATCAGACCTACATGGACAAAACTCCCGTAGTGAGATGGTCGAAACAGGATACAGAATTGTTCTATGAGGTACTATTTCTGCAGTATACTTAATTTCCATAGAGAGTTCACTTTAGGATTCTGAATTTAGTCGATGACATAGAAGTACTTAATCTACTCAGATAATTACTTGGTCAGAAACTGAACGTCTACCATAGGACTTGGAAAACTTTAGGAGAATCTTTGATGCCTTAGATAGTACCACCTTGCCTTAGTGATCTATCCATCATTTCCTTTTAATTGAGGTTAGAAATTCATATAAAAACATGTCATTTTTTAAGGAAATAGACATCTTGAGGTGACTTTAAGAAATCAGGATATCAAAATTAGAACGGGGAGAATTTGATACCCCAGATCTTGTGAAGGATGTGTGTGTCTGGCATCGAGTTTTGCATTTCTAGGGTTAACAGAGGATTGTAATCTTAACCTTGCTGACCATTGCATCATGGGAGCATGGGCAAAAACAGCGACCTCATTTGTCCTTGCAATTTCCTCTCAAAGAATGTTCAGCTTTACTACAATGACAAATGCAATTAACCCTCCCAAACTACCTCTTGTATTTTAACCTGCTAGTAATAAAAATAGATTTCCCATAACATCTGCATAGCTTGCAAATAATCATCATCACGTGTCCTCTCAACTCTAGAACTGTAAACTGACAAAGAGATGTCCTCTCACGTATGGGCTGAACACAAATTTTCAATAAGGCCCACCAGGTGGTCACCAACAAATGAGTCAAACACAACAAATTTCTCAATAACATAAGTCAAACCCTGAACCTCAAGCTTTGGTACCATGTTAAATTTCCACCTTCCTAGAAATCCTGAACAGGTAGAGAGGATTGAATTTAACCACTTAACATGTCTCAAGTTGCAAACTCAAAAACACATGCTGAAGGTGGTCTGCTCATTATTATCATACTATTTCCCTTTTGTTTACATGCTACAAACTCAGAAATAAACTCTGGAATTGATCTATGCATGTTATGTGGATGGTGGCATAGGAATTGGAAGGTTTTGTTTGCCATTTATGACAAAGGGGGAGGAATAGGGAGTAAAATGCTTCGATGTGCTGGTTTAGATAAAAATGTGTTCCCGAATACATTTTGTGCCAAGAGCAGCTGCTGCAGTTTGTTTACCATGAACTGGATTTATGCGTTCAAGGGGAAAAGACAAAAAGGATTGGGCTTAAGAAAGTCCAAAATAGTGTTTTAGATTTTCTTTTTTGAAATATAACTTAGTTGATAAACTTTCGCCTTTTACAATTTTTTTCTGCTCAGAACATTATGACTATTTGCCACTTCCGTGAGCTATTTATATTGGGCTTTGAGTCTGGAGTGTATTAAGTAACAAGAGAAGGACATTGAGATCATTATGTAACTGACTGGATTTTGCAAGACTGCTGCACAAAGTTTCTTTTAACATAATTGCTTCATAATTTGGCGAGACTGCAGTTAACTAAATGGAAGACCACAGAGTGAGTGTTCGAGTATTGTTCTAACTACTCTTTCATACTGATTGTCAAGCACTTTACTTCCTCTTGTTAAATCTACAATGTCTTATCGATCAAGTAAATGACAATTAGAGGCTCAAATCTGTGTTCTTTGCATCTGGCTTCTGTATCTTTGACCTATATCTGATGAAACTTTTGGCAACTTCATCCAAAAATTTCATTATCAAATACTCAATTTCTTTTCTGCACCATTGATCTGTTATATGGTTGATTGTATGGTGTTTGATCATTTTTCCTTTTTCAAAAAATTCTCTAGGCTGTGCGGCAATTTGGAACAGACCTCTCAATGATCCAGCAGCTCTTTCCGGATCGGACACGTAGACAAGTAAAACTAAAATACAAGAAAGAAGAGCGGCAGCATCCTATGAGGCTCCGTGATGCTCTAACTAACCGTTCTAAAGGTTTACTACTATTCTCTATGTAATCTTCACATATTCATGTACAATATACCAAATCAAATATTGAAATTTCTACTTAATGGAAAATCAGAATTCATGTAGCCAGCCCATGGGTGTGAGACAAGTCTTATTGTGGATTCTCTTGATTTATATTGAATTAAGTACGTGGAATTTAAAGAAGTAGCTTGGGAAAGAATAAAAACTTAAATGGATCGTTTGACTACTTTCATAAATAAGATAAGAAGTCAAAAAAATGGAAGCAACTTTAAATATTTAGATCCCATCATAAAAAGGAGACTGGGATAGACAATTTCTAGGCATTTTCTGTGCTAGAAGAGAAGGTTCAGATAATGAAGGAGGGGGAATTATAAGGAGATTATTTTCGTAACCCCCCCCCCCAAACCACCACCACCACCTCCCTTCTAGAATGAATTAGCTGGGCATTAAAATGAGATTATTTTGGTGACACTGTATTCCTTTTGCAGACCATTCACACTTTGAACTAGTGATAGACCGACTACGGCAACTTGCAGCTGGGGAAAAGCAGAACAGCAGTAAAACTGAATCAGTTGAATTAACAGGCGAGGAAGAAATAGAAGAAGATACACCTGAAACTAATGTAATTGCTTGGTCTTTTCCTTTTCATTATTCTTATTTTTAGTTATTCGTTTAGCTGTGGATTCCAAAAGCTTCTTTGCTTGATATTGTGAGTGCATTCTACAATCACCTCCTTAGTTGCAAAGATTATCGAACATGATGCAATCATTTAATTTTCAAGATGAAGCATCCTACTTTTTCATACTTCTGCATCAAGGGTACTCTGTTTTTACATTTTACAAAATCACTTCTTAAAATTGTTTGTGCTTCTTTGCTGGAGGCTTTGTTCTCCCACAAATGCTGTCGTTAACAGTGTGATTCCTGATGTGCAGGATCATGAAGGGACGTCTGAACGAATAGATGAGGAAGATGTGAGCAAGACAGAGCAAGATTTTACCCAAGTTCATAGTCCAGTTAAGACTTATGACAGTGAAGATGATTTATTCCACTGGAGTCAATACAAGAGTGAAGATTAGTAACTAAGATTAAGATGCTAGCACTAATGATAACTCCTAGCTTTTGTTCATCAGGGCTTACTGCTTTTGCTGCTTTCCTCTTGAAGTTTTTGTTCCCCTATGTTTCTATGAAGTGAAAATCTTGTAACAGTTTTGATTGGCTGTGGTGAAATCTTCACTGAGGCCAGGTGAGGGTTAAAATTAAAATACCCCCTGTTTTTTGTTTGCTTTTTCTTGTGTTGTAAATGTCTAAGAAGTAGTTTAGCTCATATGAATTTATTACTCCAGTTTTCCGGGATTGAATCCTCCATTTTGATTTATAAAATTTTTTTTTAAAAAAAAGTTTGATTTAATTTACTTTAACATTATAATGTCAAGATTCTTCATAATTTTAACTAATTATGAAAATGAAGCATTTAATTTTGAATGTCTTAAAATTGATAATGAGATATTTAATTTTAATAATATTAATTTTTTAATTAAAGTTTTAATTAATTTATAAATTCAGATATTTAATTTTGGAAAATTTAAAATGAAATAGGAATATTTAATTTTAGATGGAAGCAATTAAAAATATATAAAAATTTCTGCGTAATCAAATGCAAACAATTTACCATATGGCATACATTTTCCAATTAATTTGTATTCAAAAGAATATTATTTATAATTTTCTAAAATACAATAAATTAAGTGACGATCATATTAAATTTAATTCCATGAACAACTCTAATAGCAAATGTATGGTAAATAATGTTTCTAACAAACAAAACTTTCCTTGTTCGAACTTTAAAATTTAAAATAAAAAAAATCTGTAAATAAATTTTATATGTTACTATATCTCAACATTATTAATAATTTTAATTTTACTATAAATATCAATGCAAAAAGCCTACAAATTTTCCCTATTGAATTATAATTTTATTAATGTGAACTAATTAATTTTTAATTTTTAATTTTTGGTAGACTTTTGAACATAATATCTTGGTGATTACCTGTACTTTGCACTCAATATCTCGCTTCTTATTATTATAATTATTATTACTAAACGAGCAGCTGTCGGTTTGATCCATTACCTGTTTCCTTTGGTGGATTCATACTGGGCTTGGGCCCATGACGGTTTGTGGATGGAACTAGGGAAACCCCATTGACCCAAACTTTTAAAACCCAAGAAATTTCAAATTGCCTCGCTTCGCTTCACCCTGAATCTTCTCTTTGTTTCGCTAAACCCTGCAACCTCCCAAAACCCTTTCTTTCAAGTTTCAACTCATCACAGGTTAAACCGCACTACTTAGTAATTAGAATGAAAGTTCCAGTAAAATCTTATAGATAATAAATATCAAAAATTTTCTTTTGATTTTTTTTGTCTAGTGAATTTGTATAGTCGAAATCCAGAACTTTGAGAACAAAATGCGAGTTTTCAGAGCTCTTAGGATACTTACATTAACAGTTTCGGCCAAACCTCAGAATACCCATTTGAATTTGTCCCCTTTTCATCGTTTCTACACTGCCCAGCCGCAAGAAGACTTGCCCACAAGCACAACAGAGGAGGAAGACGGCGACCTATCATCAGTGTTTGATAGCTCTGAGTACACGGTGGGTTTGAATTTAAATAGCGATTTGGGAGAAAGCGTTAAGACTCCCACTTGGGATGAGAAGTATAGGGAGAGAGTGAAAGGGAAAGTCTTTGGTGAAAAGACTAAAAGTTCTAGAATCTTGAGAAAAGATGAAGAAAAGAAGAAAAATGCTGCCGTGCTTGCCATGTCTCTTCTTAATGCTGCAGTGCAGAGGCCCGATTGGGAGGAGGAGGAGGAGGTCAAGGCCGAAGATCAAAGGTCCTTGGCTGTTGGAATCATTGGAGCTCCTAATGCTGGGAAGTCTTCTCTCACTAATTTCATGGTTTGTGCTTTAATTCATTTACCTTGGCCGGAATGAGAATTAAATTTTGATTGGAGTATAATTTTATGTGGCTTTTTATGGTGTAAATGAGAAGATTAAACACATTGACACAGGTTAATAGAACTGTTTCTCTTGCACGGGGTTACTACTGTACTGTAGAGATCTGGAAATAACTTATTAATTCCTGATTTTCACGATTTTCATGTTGACAATTTGAATTACTGTCTAAATTAACGGTGTCTTGGATTTGAAGTTCAGTCTCATTTCAATGTACTCCTATATAAATGTATGATCATATGAGGGTGATCCTAAAGACAATACAGAGACAAATGGTGATATGATTTCTTTTTTAAAGGGTCTTTACTTCCTTTTGCAACTTCCTCTCTCTCTCTTTTTTTTATTTTTTATCTACGCGTCCTCCCTTTAAGAGGATGAAAGGTGGCTTCAAATATTAGCCATTTTATTTTTAGCACTGGAACTTACTAAACTATCCACTTTTTGTTACCAATTCAAAGAGGAAGAATGAGAAAACCTTCCATGGTATTAATAATTTATTTCGTATATATCCTCCAGATTTAATTTTATATTTATTTGGGCTGCATTATTGATATCCTTTTAACATTCTTTCTCTTGGAGGAATGCATTATTTCCGGCTTTGAACTGCCATAAAGTGAAGTTCTTGGGTTAGTGTTATCTAGGGACTTATTCTATTGAATGATATCTAATTTTTATTTACCTGACCCTTTATGTCAGTAAGACTATTTATTTTTCTGTTCCCTCACCAAGAAAATAATTAAAAAAATATAAATAATAAGTGAATACTTTCTGGTCTGTCACAATTGTTGAAATAACATTTTCGTTCCTTGTAATTTTAATGTATTGCAGGTGGGGACAAAAGTTGCTGCTGTTTCAAGGAAGACAAATACAACTACTCATGAAGTTCTGGGAGTATTGACCAAAGGATGTACACAAATAGTATGTCTCTTTTCCCTGTCGTAGGTCACTTGCACAAATAGTTTGCCTATTAGATCAATTTGAGCTTATGTGTGTATACAATTAATGACAAAATTAATTATGCAAAAGATTGTATCTTCAGGGATCTAGCTTTTTACCTAAAATACTTGTAGATGTTGTTTTTGTGGTTGTCTTAGCTAGCCTTGTTCTCTCTCTCGTTTTATTCTTTCAATTGAGGCTCTGCTGGTTTCTCACAATTTTTTGTCTTAACCGTCACTGGTTCCCTCAGTAGTTTTGTTTCTTCGTTGATATTGAGGAAACTGCCACAATGGTTATGAAAAGCCTCTGCAGACATGCTGATTCCACTAAGTTAGGAGTTGAGGATGACTTCAAATGCTCCGTTGTGAAAATATAGGATGTGATTTTAGTTCCTTTGGGAATTACACTATATGCAATTCATTCATTAACAGTCAAAGTAAGATGGGCATAGAATACAATTCTCTTATACTTTCAGCCTCAGGTTTCATTGTAGGCATATTGATCAGCATGCATATATCTCCTAAATATTTTAATGGATTGCATTCTACAGTTTGCTATACTTGTTACGAAGTTATCTGATAATTTCTGTTCAGTGTTTTTTTGATACTCCAGGACTTATGTTAAAGAAAAGTGGTTTCCCTTACAAAGACTTAAAAGTTCGGATGCAAAGTGCCTGGAGTTCGGTTGGTTTATTTGATGTGCTCGTGGTCATATTTGATGTCCATAGACATCTTACTAGGTCAGTTTTTCTTTTCTTCCTCTTCTGTTTCTCTCTCTAGTTTTTTTGGCTAAGATATCTTGTTATTGGTTCTAGGAAAAAGGAAATTGTCATTTGATACCATGTGATCATTTTGCATCTAGTTTGAGCTCATGCAACCCTTGCTATAGTAGTTCAGCATTTGCAATTTATAATCTATTGAGTATCGCCCTTTCATAACTGAAGTTTTGAAATGACAGGTTATCAATTTTCTAAAAATCTACTGATCATTTATTTGTTGGAATACTTGTATTTCATATTTTCTCAAAATTTTCAATTAAATGGGAAATGGCCAAGATGAATATGGAATTAGTAGAACAATGAGAATTTTTGAGGGTTTACCTTTGATGGTTTAAATCATCTATTTTTATGTCATATCTTGTGCTGTCATAGTTTGTGTTTCATTTTGGACAATGAGAATATTACTTTGTTGAACTTGGTTGAGTGGTAAAATTTGTTTTAATCTCTCAGCCAATGTCTCATGATATTGACTGTTATCTTGGTCTCCTAAACTGGGAGGCATCAAGCGTCAGATGGTTGAGGTTTCATTATTATGGCATGTATATAATATTTATTGATTTCATTCCATTGCATCACCCGGTTTTATTATCTAACCACTTGTAAACCAGCATCATATAAACTGCTTCATCAACTTCTTGCAAAATCTAGGCCACCTTTTAAAATTTAATTCAGGATACTGTATGCGGTCGTCACTCTTTGAGTTCTCAAAACTCGACAGTTGAGAAGTCTTCTCTCTGTACACTGTACTAGCTTATATAAAAAGTATCGTAGTATATGTAGCTCTGCATCTATTAACAAGCTGCAAAAGCTTATTGTGGGTCTGATTGGAAAGAATCCTGCAGTATGACGTTGGTACCAAACTGGGTCTTGGGTGTGCTTTACCCTTACCCCGAGAAAACAGATATCATGTCTTAGCTAGTGGGATTTGTATGTTGTCTTTCAGTCTTGTTTGACCGACTCTCTGGTTGGTTCACTGTCATTTTATTACTGATTATTTTTTTCATTTGTTTAGGCCTGACTCTAGAGTGGTGAGATTGATAGAGAGAATGGGTTCTCAGGTTAACCCAAGTCAAAAGTGTGTGTTATGCATGAATAAGGTAGACTTGGTTGAGAACAAGAAGTATCTGTTGAAGGTTGCAGAGGAATTTAAAGATCTTCCAGGCTACGAAAGGTAAACCTTTCTTAATTTCAATTAATGAGTTAGGGCTTGCCCTGATCTCCTAATGTTTACTTTTGAAGAAAACTGGAAAAGAAAAAATTGTTCGATGTTCCTAATATGGATTTGAAATGTCCTTCTGGTTAGGTACTTCATGATCTCTGGATTGAAGGGGTCAGGGGTGAAGGATCTAACCCAATATTTAATGGATCAGGCATTTCTTCTCATTTCATTTTCTCTTAGTCAGCTCCTATTCTATAATTTAAGGTTCTTATTTTCTTGTAAATTTAAATTTTAGGCAGTTAAAAGACCTTGGGATGAAGATTCATTTACTCTGACTGAAGAAGTTATGAAGAACATATCATTAGAAGTAGTCCGGGAAAAATTGTTGGATCATGTACATCAGGTAGTGCAATGTGCATCGTATTACATGTGCTAAAAATGAAATGCACCTACGTATTTTGTCCTATTGATTTTTGGAATTCAATTGACAATTTCATTACTCATTAAGGAAATCCCATACAATGCACCTACGTATTTTGTCCTATTGATTTTTGGAATTCAATTGACAATTTCATTACTCATTAAGGAAATCCCATA
>JAOXNR010000028.1:11140015-11160240 GCA_028571225.1 Parsonsia alboflavescens
TTATATAAAATATAATTACAAAAATATCATAATAAATTTGAAAAATAAAGACATCAAATTGTTGTTAATAAAATTTCTTCCGACATAAGAGAAAACTGATTACATGTAAAAAGTAAAAAACAAACATAAAAAGTTAAATAAAAATAGATAAGTTACATTTTAGAAAATAAAAGTTAATTAACAATTCTAATCTTCTATTCAAAGAAATAAATTATCATCAATAATTCATGCAAAAAAAATATTATAATAAACTCACAATTTCAACTAATGAAATAATAACAATTCTAATATAATTAGTGTTAAACTTGCTTAATGCATAGCGAGAGTGTATCGTCTCACATGTGATTCAAAATCACTATATATTAAATATTTTATACTATGAAATATTTATCTAAATTAAACATCAAAATAACCAAAGAACTCACAAAATTTTTGTTAATATAAAATGTATAATTATAAATTTTAGAATACTTTTTAATAACAACTATTGTAATTTTTATTAAGATAAAAATATGTAATTACAAACTATAAATTACTTCTTGATAACAATGCATTTTAGAATCACAATCTCCATGAAAAAATTTCGACATTAGACAATGATCTGTGTTTTCGCCATTCCACTCCACTGTGATATCCTCGAAGGGACTTATTATAGTTAATAATAATAGTAAATGGTTATATATTTTGTTGAGTATTTATTTAATATATTTTATAAGGGAAAACTTATAATGATGCTATTTGGAATCTCAAGGTAAATGAAAAAAAAACAGGTTAGCACCACCCAATCCCACCAAAACCCTTGGCTCCAGAGGATCAGGCCAAAACATAGGTTACCGAATTAAGATTACAAATTTCTCAAATCATCCCATCAAAATTATGAGTCAAGTCAAGTTGAACCAAACCCTTATTCACAACTCTATTTGTTATAGCAGTTTCCCTCTCTTGTAAATGAATAAACTACACACAATTTTACTTTCCCTATATAAGTCTTTTAACCAAATTTGTATGAAATTATGATTTTTTAATGATAAAATCTTCAAAATAAAAGAACTTGAATTTGTAAACTTTGTTACAATTGCACTATTTCCTCTGTCTAAATTTGAATATTTATATCTAAATTTTATTTTAAGATATTTATAATTTAATGTCCCATTTCTTAAAATATGTAAGATTTTAATAAAGTTATGTTAACATTTTTTTAATTTTAAAATTTGCATCTATTTACAAAAGTATCTAACTAATTAGACAAATGAGAATAAAAAAACTAAATTGATAACTTTATTGAAAGTCAAATAGACTCTGTAAATTTTTATTTAGTGACATTCAATTATGTATAGGAGGAGTATTATTTACTCCCTCCCTTTCGATTTGAATGTCTTATTTTGAAATGTGTTGACTTAATTTATTTTACAATTAATAATATCAATTTCTTAACAAAATTTTAACTAATTTAAGAAATGATATATTTATTTTCGTATAACTTAAAACGGAACATAGACATTTGATTCTGGATGGAGAAAATATTATTTATAGGAATAAAAAAAATCCATTTTTCATGTTTCGTTTAATGGCGGGAAAGAGACTGCATATTCTACACAATAAAGCTAAAAAAAAAAAAAAATGGTGATATTTCTTACTAATTATTTTCGGTTCCATTTAATTTGTTTACTGAAATTGGAGGGAGTTAAGGAGACAGAGAACAGTGGAGGCAAATGCCGGTGGCGCGGCCAGAGTCCTCCGATTCGAGGGTGATCGCTCACGTTGACATGGATTGCTTTTATGTCCAAGGTTTTCCTAAGTCCCTTTCTTTTTCTCTCTCTCTCTGTGTATGTTTCTCTCTACTGGAAAAATTGCTAATTTAGTCACAAATGGGTGAAAGTTTGTGGTCTACTACAATGAAAAGGGCTTTTTTTTAAATAGAAAATAAATTATAGTTCTTTAATTTGCAATTTCCTTGAATTCTTCATTGCTTTGAATTTCCTAAGGATAATTTGAATTATGCTCGAATCATTAAATGAATTCGAAGATAATATTGGGCATCGTTGTTACTTGTTTATTTATTTTTTAAGATTAGTTTTGATTGGATTCTTGCTGTATTCTGCTTTCGCTGAAGTCAAGCTGCTAGTGAATTTAGGTAAATGAATTTGTTTTTTGTTTTCGTTTTTCTTTTTTTCACAAGTAGTAGTTTTCATTTTTCAGAGGATTATAAGAAGTAAATTATTCAATGTTTGTGATAAATTTGAAGATACGGGTGAACTCTTTCATTTCCCATGGTGCGGATTCTTTTTCTCTGTGTTTGCTGGAGTCATACTGCTCTCATATTTTCTGGCAGAGCTAATCTTGATGATGATTTGTAGTGGAGCAACGTAAGCAACCGCACCTAAGAGGTCATCCCACTGCAGTGGTGCAGTACAACTCCTGGAAAGGTGGGGGTCTTATTGCTGTCAGTTATGAGGCACGTAAATTTGGAGTTAACCGGTGAGTAAGTGATGGTCTCTTCTGAACTTTTAGTCTATATGTTTCATTTGAACATTTTCTCATTCACTTTTTTATATAAGTTCAATGCGAGGTGATGAGGCAAAAGAAATTTGTCCACAAATTCATCTGGTCCAAGTTCCTGTTTCCCGTGGTAAAGCTGATTTGAATACATACCGAGATGCAGGATCAGAGGTTAAAGGAGTTTGATGGCATTTCCAATGCTTTAGGTTGAAATGATTTAGGTTAGTATTAATGTTCTGGAAGCCCTTTTGAAATACTTTCAGGTAATCTCAATTCTTTCAAGGAAAGGTCGATGTGAACGGGCTTCAATTGATGAGGTGTATCTTGATCTCACTGAAGCTGCTGAAACAATGCTGGCAGAAACTCCTCCTGAGAACTTAGATGTAGTTAATGAAGAAGCTGTCAAATCACATGTTTTAGGGCTTGACACGGTAGGAAATTTTCCTTTCTGCCATAAGTTTCTTATTTTCTTCCTTTATGTTTCTTTCCTCTGAGAAGATTTTTTTTTTTCTGATAAAGAGATTAGCATTTTCCAACTATATAATTTGTATGCTCCTTGTCCATTCATTCACCTGTTAGGAAAAAGAACTGAAGTACAAGATTCCTGGCAAATATGTTTAGTCAAGAGTATGTTTTCTGTCATAATCTTGAATCTTGTACTCTGGAAATATCCTCCAACGTAGATAAGTTTTATTGGACTTATTTATTCATCCTTGTCTCTATGAACAATTTTATTGAAGAATATGAATGGCTTCTGATAAGAAAAATTTGGGGATTAGTGATAATGAAAAAATTCTTGAACAATATGAATGGCATCTCATGGGGAAAATAGGGTTTTTGGGGTAGTGAAATAATTCTTAAGTAATTATCATACCATGAGATATCAACATATGCCACAAAAAGGAGGAATGAAAAGAGCAATGCCATCTGTTTCTCTTTTTTGGATAAATATTACTGTGCTTAATCCCTTTGTAATTCAAATAATTTGCATTTGATTTGCTTGGTTCCTTAGACTAAGCTTTAAATGGCAGAATTTTTCTTTACGATTATGAAGCTTTAATTATTCTAGTCAACAACTTGAATTTGAGACACTGGAAGTGGAGGCATGTCCTTAATGGCAGTTTTGAATGCTTCTATACAGCCTCCAGGATAATTTTTGCATATTATATATATATTACACATTTACACGTGTGTTTTAAAACATCATCTTTCAAAGTGTAGACGTGATCATTGAACATGTACAAATGCTATTAGCCATATCTGTTAAATTTTGCCTTTTGAATGTACATGTTCTATTGTTCAAAAACTTTAGAGGCATATGAGTCATTATGTCTCTTTTGATGTGGACTCACTGACATTGTCTGATAGGTATTATTTGTTTACGGTTTTCTTTTTTCTTTTGCCCCCTTACTGATGTTATCTCACCTCGTTGATGTTCTTGAGTGCTGATGTCAAGAAGCTGGGTAACTATAGATTTCTCTTCTCAATTCTAGTAGTTGTGGTATAATAACCCACAAAAAAGAAAAACATTTAAATTCTCATGTTCAGAGTTTATTTTGACAAAAGAAATATACATCTGTTAGGGGACTATAGAAATTTATTCCCAGATTCCTTGGTTTTACATCTGTGCAACTTAGAAATTACTGTCTGAACAGGATGGTTCTGATGCCCTAGATAATGTTAGGAAGTGGCTAATTAGGGCAGATGCGGGTCGCCGTGACAAATTGTTGGCTTGTGGAGCCATTATTGTTGCAGAACTTAGGTTGCAAGTTTTGCGAGAGACTGAGTTTACCTGTTCAGCTGGCATTGCCCATAATAAGGTAGAATGGTTGAACTTGTATCATTTTAGTTTCTAGATATTGGAAAATAAGTCTTCACAACTAAAAAGGATGTTGGCCAAAATTTGAATGTTTGTGCAGATGCTGGCCAAACTAACTAGTGGTATGAATAAACCTGCTCAGCAAACTGTTGTGCCATTCTCATCTGTAAAACAATTGCTTGAACCTCTGCCCATAAAGAAAATGTAAGATTTTCTCCATTTTCTTTTGTTAGGTCTTTCTGGTGGAGCTAGACAAATTTCAGTTTGATAATTGGATCATCAAAATTACTTGTTGCCATAACAGTTCCTGGTGCACTATTCACTTCTCCAATTTTGTTGCATCTCATCAGCTTTACACTGCTATCTGATTTTGCTTCACAATCAATTTGCCTATTCAGGAAACAGCTTGGCGGAAAGCTTGGGACCTCTTTACAAACTGACCTTGGTGTCAACACAGTTGGGGATTTGTTGCAGTTTTCAGAAGCAAAACTACAGGAGTATTATGGCATAAATACCGGGTTATTAACAGCATATCTTGAAGTGAATTTCCATTTTGTGTTCTTTAATAACAAGAAAATAAATAAAAATACAAATAATAGACCATTCAGTTGTAAAACTGAAAGACAAGTAGATTGCTGGTTATTGGCCTTGTTTATTTCTGCACTCATGCTTCTTGCCAGTCACATTTTCAAGTTTTAAATTTATTGCTCTGCTATGAGTTCCGTTTGCTGTTATTCTTTTGTTAATCCCATACTGTCTTTCAATTTTGGGTTTAAAAGTTGATTTTAAGTCAGCGTTGTTAGATCTTTCCTCTATGTAGGAGTTGGAATGATTTTCTCTTATAGAAATTGTTTCCTATACGTTGGTGGTTAGGGGTTTTTAAGACAAGGATTATGGGAGAGAACTTGTTTATCATATATCTAATCTCACAGTTCTCTTTCATGTTTTATTTAATGTGGACTGATTGTGCTTTTGATAATTCACCTGCACAGTACCTGGTTGTGGAATAGTGCAAGGGGAATCAGTGGAGAAGAGGTTCAGGGCCGCTTACTTCCCAAGAGTCATGGTGCAGGGAAAACATTTCCTGGACCAAGGGCTCTTAAAAGCATTGCTGATGTATGTTTGTCTGAGCCGAAGTTTAACTAATTGAAAGACAATGTATTTTGTTGGTCTACATAAATTATGGTATCCAGGATTACATTACAAGTACACAGACAGAACTTCTGTAGTTTCTATGAATTGCAGTTTCTCCTCGTAGTACATGCCACGAAACTTCTTTTTTGTACCCTTTTGCTTTTGTTCTTATTTTTTGTGCTTTGGTGTTCAAGGTTGAAAAGTGGCTGAATGAACTTTGTGAAGAACTTAGTGAGCGTCTAAATTCTGACCTGGAAAAGAACAAGCGTATTGCACATACATTGGCCATACATGCTAGTGCATACAAGGTTCCTTGACTTATTTGTGTGACAATAATCACAGAGATACTGTTGTTATCAGTTCCACTAAGAGGTAATTATTGCAGGTAAATGACACTGATTCACTGAAGAAGTTCCCTTCTAAGTCTTGTCCCCTGAGGTATGGGAGTGCCAAGATTCAAGAAGATGCTCTTAATCTATTTCAGGCCGGCCTCCGTGATTTTCTTGTCTCATACAGAGCCAAGATTTCAGGGTCTCAACTTGATGGCTGGAGAATAACAGGTCTTTCAGTTTCAGCCAGTAAGATTGTCGATATACCATCTGTAAGTCACTTGTGCTACATTCTTTGCTTTCCATTTGTGTCTCCAAGAACATGAATGGTCCTATTTCCAAATTAATTCGTGTCCTTAGTATGTTATGGAGGCCTTGAGATGATAAATTATGAAATATATATTCCTTTGGATGATAAACCCATGAAATGAACTGTTCTTTGGATAGTACAAGCATGTTTTCCATTTATAGGTCTTCTCTTGTGATCAATTGACAAAGCGTTTGGTTGGCTCCTTTACTTCTTAAATCGGAAATCAGAATTCATAAAACTAAAGGGTACATCTGAAACTAAGGCTAGGATCCCGTAAAAAAAAAAAAAAAAGAATTCTGCCTCACATTTGAAAGATTAATGCATGTTCCTAATCTTTCAGACAGGAGGAAAATTGTAGCACCGATCAGATGATAGAAATGTAACTTATGGAAGAAGAGACTCTCTCTTTCCCTCTGTGAGTAGTTGGGGCAAGGGTGTATTGGGGGTATGGTAAACTTGGGGAAAATCCATCAATGCTAACAGGAGTCAGAAGGACAAAATATATATATTAAAAATGATGATAAAACTATAGTATAAGTATTTATGTCCCATTCTCAGAAGTTGCCTTGTATTGTTAAACTGTTGAGTTCATTTGTAGCTGTCACTCCTAACCTTATATTTTATGAGAACTTCTGTAGAGCTTGCTTATTCTGCTTATCCTTGCTCTTTGGTAGCTTTTTCCTATTTGCTTGTTTCTTCATTCACTGCACTTTTCTCAAAGGTTTGTGGTGCAAGAAGTTTGAGGCTAACTGTAAGGGACAATAAAATGGTCCAGGGCCCAAAATAATTTTGAACATCTTGGAGCGAAGCTTTTTATTCTGTCCATGCCTTAACGAGACGGATAGAAATTGTAATATTAGCCTGCCCACTCCCACACTATGGCTTATGTCAACTCTTCATTATTTCATCGAGCAAATATAACTGATTTATTTTGTTTAGACTATAGGAGAAGACCATTGCGCTAGTTTCTCTTATGATCAGGTATTAGATAATTCAAAGGCTAATCTGTTTCTTGACATAATTTGGTGTCACCTTTTGGTCAAACTTATGTTTTATGTTATCACTTGGACTTGAGTAAAGTTCTTCACAAGAAAAAATAAAGTATTTGGATAGGAAAATAATTGGCTACATAAGCAAAGGTTCTAAAGGAATAAATAATATTGGCTTCAAGCTAGCAAGGAGTTTGTGACCTTAATTTTTTACTGTAATTTGTTCTTTATGCAAGGACTAGGAATGACTTGGAACCAATCAGGTGCCTGTAGCTCGGCCTTAGCTTGGCAGAAACTCATGTTCTCTCCTCCCACATTTACTCTTCCATTTTTTCTATCTTTTCACTCTGCTAGTTTTGTTTAATTCTTTTTTTGCAGGGAACACGTTCAATCTCCAATTATTTTCATAACCTGGACCGAACTTGTACTTCAGGAGTTGATTCAAATGATAGATTTGTCCAATATGCTGAGAATTCAGTCACTACAGGTTATCTGTATTCCTGCACTATTTTTTATATCTATTGTTGTCTCTAGTTTTTCCCGTAGAATCTTTCATTTGTCATAATTCAATCTTTCAAAGGTCATGGAGGAGGCAAAACCTGTTTGGGATTTCAGAAGAACAGCTATGTTTCCGAATCCTCTGATCCAAAGGAGAATGAGAAAGAAATGTGTGAAGACAAGGTTTGCAAATTTCATATTCAGTTGGCTGATCTTTACATTTTTGTGTTACATTTCTGTGTGAGGGCATGAACATATGGCTTTAACTTTCTAAATTAGGTTTGGCCTCTCTTTGCTTCTAGCAATTAATTGATTCAGAAATAAAAAAGTTTGAAATGGCAGGAAAAGTTAGTATATATCTGGACAGATTGCTTCTTCCCTGTTTGTTGGGTGCATTACTATGAAATTTACCATAGTCTGATTGATTTCCTCCTAGCAATTTCTTCTGAATGATTGTATGTTAGATCTAACATACTTTTGACGGTTAGCATAACGAAAAGCATAAGGCACATCTGTGCATGTCATTTTTGTACTATGTTTGGTCTCTTCTCCAGTTGGTACACTGTTTTATTACTTCTGTACATGAGTTGCCCTGATCATTAAATGAATTTGCCATGTATTCAGAAAATTAGCATATATTCTACCATTTGTAACAGGATTTTCACATCATGCGCTGGTTAGTGTCAGTGGTCTTTTTAATTCAGGGAAAGATGCTTTTTCCTTTTTTATGATAATCAACGAGGATCTTTATCTGATTGTCCAAAATGCAAGCTTAAATTTAATAAAACATTTCTAGCATTTCATCCTGGAGAAAGGAGAAAGATATGCATATTACTATCAATTTTGGTCAAGGAACTAAAGCAATTTCTTCTCTATGCCTTCTGTTTGTTATTTTTATTTTAAATCTGATTTTGACAGGCCCAAGAAGGAAAAAATAGAAGGCAATTATGGTTTCCTTTTTCTCTTTTCGTGATATTAGAGCTTTTTCTTCTCTTTCCTCCATTGTCCCCAAAGAACAGGAAAAGCAAAAAAAGATTAACAGAAATGTGGGTAGTATAGCTGATGAAAAGGAACTTCAAAATTCCATGATGGGGAATGCATATGCTTTGCTGCTATGTTAACATTGCGAAATTAGGCTTTTGACGTTTAAACAATGTTAATATGACTCGGCTTCTTTCTTGTAGCATATTTCTGGGGCCAGATATCCTTTGGATGAGCAGGATCTAATTTCATCTGATTGTCAACCCGAGGTGTTTACTGAACAGACTTCAGCATCTGTTTGTTCAGGTTGTACTCTTGTATATAACTAGGTTGTGCTCATTTTCTCTTCACTTCTTTCACCATCAATTGGCATACATCTTTTAGGAGCTCAAAGTAGCTTCAGACAAAATTGCACTGGATTTGAGAATGAATTCACAGGGGAAAAAGTTGCTCATGATCTCAATCTGAAGGAATCAAAATCAAAGTCTTCCAAAGATAAGGTCTGCTAGCATCCTCTGTTTATATGGTTAACATATAGTTATCATTCCCCTACTGCTCCTTTCTCCTGTTAGTCAGTAGCTATTTTCATGTCATCTTAAGATGGTATCTTACTTTCTTGAATGAAAGATTGTTTAAAGTTTTGCCTTTCTAATTATGTCAGACAGCAATTAACTTCTTTCTCTAAATATATATCAGAGCACATCATCTATCCTAAAGTTCTTCCACACTCAAAATTCATGTCCATCTGCGAACCAACTGCATTCAAATACTGTCCAAGAAACCAAGGCATCATCTTCCTTAGGTAGTTACTCATTAATCTTGCTTCAGCAAGCTAAACATTTTTCCCCCCCTCCTGTCATCTCCCCATTAACACACATATATGATGCAGACACTCATTTGAGGGTCAATGGCTCTTCTTCACTTGCAGAGGGAGGAACCCATACATCCATATCGAACTTTAATCCAGATGAACTGAGAAGAAATGAATGGATGTACAAGATTGATGAGATTGATCATGCTGTCATAAATGAATTGCCTCCAGAAATACAGGAAGAGGTAAATGCTTGGATCCGACCTCAAAAGCGAGCTAACACATTGAAGAAAGGTAATAATAGCATTTCTCGTTATTTCTTGCCTGCAAAAGGAAAATAGATGGAGCATCAAGGGGAGTTTGTTGCGTCAGATGTACAAAATAGGAGTTAGAATTGTATTTAAACAAAGACAATTTCATGTGTAGTTTGGAGAAGTAGTATTTAGGTAGATTGGATTACCAAATTGATTTATCACAGGAGATAATTTAGCTTTGTCTGTAATTGAATATCTCATTTTTTTAATTTAATTAAAAAAATTTTGTTTAGAAAATTGATATTAAAATGTTAAAACTAATTAAGTCAAATTTCTTAAATCAAAATGAAATTATTTTTTTAATTTATTACTCCCTATACCTTTCATTTGAACTTATTTTTCCCCGCTAAAGTAATTGGTCTTCAATATTATTCATTCCAATCTCTTTCTTTCTTAATATTGACATTTTGAAAAGGAAAAGGAAAAAAAAAAAACTTGTCGACATTTATTGAATATTTTATTTACTTAATTTTCATTGAATTAGAAAAGTTATTTCTATTTCTATCTCTTTCTTGTCTCTATTTACATCTGTGAAATGGAAAAAAGCATGAATTAAAGGAAATGGAACAAACAATTTCACTAGTATGAAACTTCATTTATTCAAATAATTATCTTAGGGGGGGGAATCAGAGATATTCAATGATTTATACAGTGATTTATAAGCCCTAAGTCCTAAGTTGTAACTTTAAAGAGAATAAGACTGTCCTTGATCCACCAATGCATAAACAGTCGCCTGAACTGGAAAATCAGATTCTACCACAACTTTATTGTTCTCAACACTTCGAAGAGCATGCTTAGGGAAGGAGGTTCCACCGGTGCTTAACGTGTACTGAGCAAACCTAATCAGGTTCGGAAAAACAAGAACCGGATTGAAATCCAATGTCCAAGATTTCCCATTCCCTTGAATTGTTCCCCTTGCAACAGTAGACTTGATTTTCATTCCGATCTGATTGTTTCTATCAATAACAACTTGATCAATCTTCGTGAAGGGACCGTTCTTTTGATCCAATTGAACAATTTCAACCCCTCTGTTAGACCCAGCAAACTGATTGTCGACAATATTGATTCCATTCATTTGGCCGTGAATTGATTTCAGCTGAACAAATGCATCCCCAAGGAAGAAACAGTGAGAAATATCGAGCTGAACAGGATCTTCAGCAACAATGCCGGTGTAATCCATGTAAGAATGGACGATTCTTGTTTGGGTTAAACCCGGCAACCTCAAATAAATCCCAACCCCACCCCAATAAGTGCCCTTATTGTAGCAATGCACCCCGGAAAATAGGTTGGCTTGGCCCGAAACCATAACCCCAACTGCAGCCGAGAAAATTATAACATTGGTGAGAGCGTTATCGTTTCCGGCAAGGTTTATCGCGGTGCCGGTGTAGTTTCTCTCACGTTTGTCGCCGCCGGCGGTGATGTGTTGGCCCAGAAACGTGGTCCTGACGTAGGTCTCGTGACCACTGGTGACGTAAATTCCGGTTGTGGTAAAATGGGTAAGGTAGCAATTATCGATGCTAATTCTGAGCCCATTTACGACCAGAATTCCTCCACCCCTCATACTGGAATCCAGCAACAGATCTCTTAGAGTCACGTATTCATAGTTGTATGAGCTCGTCGTGGAAGCTTCTGATAACTCAATTAAATATCTGTCTTCTGGGAAAGTGTCCGAAGCCTTCAAGGTTCCTCCATATATCTGTTTCATGAAAAAAAAAAAATACCATCATTTTCTACTAAAAAACCCTTTAAAATAGTGACGTAAATAAAAAATTTTAACAAGGACGACGACGTACTATGAAGTTTCCTCGGGCAGTTGGTAAGATCAAGGGACGGCTAATCAAGTAATTTCCACCTTGAAGATTAATTCTGGCGCCACCGAGATTCACAATTCCGCTTATCAAGAACCCATTGCTGGGACCGTTGAGGGCATCTGATATGGCATTTTCTATGGCGCAAGTACTGTCGGTTTTTCCAGTGGGGTCGGCGCCGTAGGAAGTAACATTATATACAGGTGGATTAGCCTACGAGAAAAATTACATAAATCAATGATTATATATATATATCTACCCAACTCTCATTATATAACATTCTACGACGTGAGATCAGAAAATCAAGAAATGATGGGGAAAAAAAACACTCACGGTCACTGGTGGTGGTGCAGGCACTGCAGTTGCCGTTACTGGTGCGGATGCGGCTGTTGTTGCTAGCTTTGATTCGGTACGTAGCACAAGGGATTCTTTAAAAGCTTTCAATTTTCTGATCTGTTCGTGATGGTTACCCGAAGCCTTTGCATGGACGAAAAAGGTAGCCAAGGCTAACAATAAGGACAAAGCCAAGAGGGTTCTTCTTGTACTTTCCATAATGTGTGAGTTTTTTGATTCTCCGGAAGTCATCATTGATCGTACTTATATAAATATAGGAAGTCATATTGTGTGGATAATGATTAAATTCTAGAGTTTGTGTATAGATTTTTATCCCTCCCCGAGATTTCTATGGTTTATGTAGATATATATATATATATATAGGAGTTAGCTAGCCATTGCTCAAACAAAACTTATCCCTGGCTAATTAAGGCTTACTCCATTCATGATATGTATAATATGGTAGAAAAAGGAGGGCCAGATTGGGATAGATGCTGAAGAAATGGATAATAGTAGGAAGTAATTTTCTTCTAGAAATAAAAAAAAAGGAAAAAAGAAAAAAAAAATTGTGTTATGATTTTACCATGCAATATCCTACAAGTTCAATGAAGAAAGTATTGTTATTATTATTGCTAAAAAAAAAAAAGTTTTTCTGTTTAATTAATTCTTGAAAAAAAAAAAGTCCCGATAGTTGATATTTATATTTAATTCATAATTCAATATGAGAAGTAAATTTTTGGTTTCTAATAATTATTTTCAATTATATATGACATCATCTCATTCTAAACTAGAGCATGCCAAGAGTCTGTATATATCCTTGGGGACTTTTCATAACAGTCTTCTGATTTTTCTTGCCATCATAAAAACTATTCTAAAATATATCTTTATTAATGTTATCCATGTTCGATAAATATATATTAAGAACTAAAGAATAATATATGTATATAAACTATAGAATTAAATATTACTCCCTCCGTCCGAAATTGAATATCCTATTTTGATTTGTATGCATTTTAATAACAAAATTTTGACTTACTTCATTAACATATAGCTTTATCAATTTTTTTAATAAAATTTTTACTATTGTAGGAAACGAGACATTCAATTCCAGACAATCCAAAATGGAATATGGAAAATGAGGGAGTAATATATTTGAACACTAATCTATATTCAAAACTCAATTATTTTCTTCTCACAGAGCTCAATTATTTCTGCAACCTTTGTTTAATTAGTTATTTTTCTAGCCCTTTCTTTGCAAGTATATGGTTGCTTTTTTTGAATTTGTTTGGCCGGTATTAAGTTTATTATATTCAAATTAATCATAAGCTAAAGGGATAGAAGGATATATGTCAAATAGGAAGTATAATGATGTCAAAACTAAAAATGGTCCTAGATAAATGAATACCGATATATAAAAGTAAAAATATATATAAAAAGAAAGTTTTTAAAAAATATTATTTTCTAGTGACAATCTTTTTTATAAATCCCACCAAATAAGAGATTTACATGCTCTCACATCTAACCACGTGAAGGCTGTTCCGATGGCAATTAAATCTACAATGCCTTAATTCATAACACCTTGTGATAAAAATATTTCAATAATATGATTATAATTTATAAGTAGTATTATAATAAGACTACACCTAATTGTCCCTATTTTAACTCTCAATACTGGCAACTAATCAATAATAATGTTTTTAAAAAGCAGTTTTCTTTAAAAAAAAAATAAATTAAATAATCTGGACAAGTTGACATGAGCCTCCTGAGGTGGGCCTTTCCCTATGACTAGTTATCCTTTATTGGGTTAAACTCCAGGGCTTAGAAAAAAGGCCCAAAGATAGGTTAGCCTCAATTTCAAAATGGTAGCCCACGTGTCATCTAAAGGGGCTCCCGCATCCCATATAATAGATGAAAAGCTTAAAATTCACTCCAATCTTTTAAAATTTAAATTGACTCTATTTCATACATAGAGGGAAACACAATATACGGAGTATATCCTAATCAATACAGAGTTAATACTATAAGAATAAGTATACTTATACTATATAGTATAGAGGGTTTTTTGTTTTTGTATATTCACAATATCTGCTTGAATTTATATAAAAATCCTCTGTACGCTGAATTATAATAATTTTTTTCAAAAATTTAAAAATATAATTTTCTCAATTTTCTAATTTATTTATGTTATTCATTTGTTTTCTCTTTGGTTGCATTCTAGTAGGTAGAATCATGAGGGCAGAGACCCTAGATCTCGAGTTTGAATCCCATCCATTCTCTTTTAAATAAACGGAATGTCAAGATGTATAAAAAATAACTCAAAAAAAAAAAAAAAAGGAAAAAGGATTTAGTACCAGCTGAGTAAATGATCATGGTCCAAAACTTAGACTTTATATTTGTTTCACATGAATAAGTAACTAAAGCAAAGTCTACATAGCCAAGGCAAAGAAAAGCTGTAGTACTAGGAAATATTCCCCTGCCCTTGCGTTCTTTCTTGATGCACTGTCCTTATTCGTGAATGAAGACCCAACCTCCAAATTTTTCAAAAGCTATCTCATGAAAATCTATTCAGTTCATCTAAAATACTACTCCTTCTCTGTGTTCCTAATTATAAGTTTTTTTAATCATTTTGTTTAATATTACGGTAAATTTCTCCCCTCCCCCACCCCCCACCCCCTCAAAGTATCCCTATTATATGAAAAATATTTTATGAAAAGAAAGAGAGAAAGAGTAGTATTTTAAAAAAATATCCATTAAACTATCGATAATAACTTATACCGAGAGATAAGAAAAATAAAATCAAATCAAATGACTTATAATTAGAGTATTTTTTTCAATATCAAATACTTACTTTAATCCGATATTTCAAAAAAATTCAAGTTCGACTTGTCACATTCTCCTCCCTTCATTACAATTCAACTTTTTGGTAGTTTTTAGTGATTCTGCTGATCTACTTGGCATTTTGGTTGAACTAAATTCGTTTACTTCCCCAAGTCACAATTTTATAGGCTCAGTATAAATACCAAACCAAATCAAATGTGTTAGTTATATTGGAAAATCTTTATCTTTGTCACTCAAGGAAAACACCCTCTTCCTCCCATCACATAACAGAATGGATGATGTTATAGGGTAATGTCCACCAACCATAACAGCATGGATGATGATATCTATAAGCATTTGTTACCAAATCAAAAGTTCACCTAATACTGACTGAAGAAGTTGTTAAACTTTCAATCTCAATGCTTCAGATTTACACTTGTTTCAACCATACGTGAGGAGTTGTGTCTATCAAGAAAGGGTCAGAAGTTGATCATCATATATATATATATAGACTATTGAAAATTTTAAATTCAATCCCCCTCCGTTAAAATGTTTTTTTATTTTTTATTGCTCTTTTTTTTAAATCGAATGTTTATATTTTTATGTTAGTTTGTCCGAGTTAAAATGTCTTATTTCAAAATATAATTAAGATTTTAAATTTAAAATCAATTAACCACCTTTTATATTTAAGGATTTATGTCCACTAACAACAGTATAATGTTTGTGGTTCTCACCATTAATTACATTTAATGAGAAGGATAAAAATGAATAATTTTATGAAAGTAAAAAGCATTTTTAATTTTTTTATTAAGTAAAAAAAATATAAAATATTCAATTTCATATAGAGAAAATGAAGGCATATCTTAACATTTACTATCTTATGAAATTAAAGGCGGTACCGGAAGAACCGTTAACCAGTCTAAACAAATAATTTAAAATTATTTGCATGTTTTTCATCCCCTTGACTATTTTTGGCAGTGGAAAAAATACAATTTACTCCCAGATTTGGACCATTACAATATAGTAATAGAACTGTGATGGAAAATCGTCCAAGGTACGGCCTAACTTTTTAGAGAAAGAGAAGTATTTGACTGAAGCTAAAAGACAGAAAAGAAATGAAATCACACATTTTTCAAGACTTTAATTTGAGATAATAATATATATTATGTAATTTCAGTACCGATAAAAATAATTCAACACTGAGAATATGTTTTTGTTGCTCTAAATTTCCACAATTGTACACTTTTTGCCTTCATGTGGAAATCAATTTGGAAAAAATCAGTTGAATTTCTAGTGTGAGATGTCGGCTTTTTTTTTTCTTTTCTGCAGCCTATTCACAATCCTTGAAGCTAAAAAAGGGTCTCTAACTTGAAAGATTGTAAGACTTCCCTTGATCAACCAGGGCATAAACACTTGCCTGAACAGGAATATCAGATTCAATCAAGATTTGGTTATTTGAAACGTTCCGAATTGCGTGATTGGGGAAGGAAGAACTGCTGCCACTGGTGCTGAATGAGTACTGAACAAAATTAACAAAGTCTGGAAATACAAGAATTTGATTGAAATCCAATGTCCAAGAAGTCCCATTCCCTTGCATTGTCCCTCTTGCCACCGTGGACTTGATTTTCATGCCGTTTACGTTGTTTCGATGGATGACAACCTGATCAATCTGCTTGAAAGGGCCATTCTTTTGATCCAATTGAACAATTTCAATCCCATGGTTAGCCCCAGAAAACTGGTTATCAACAATATTGACTCCTTTAATGACCCCATGCACTGATTTCAGAAGAACAAATGCATCTCCAAGGAAGAAGCAGCTGGAGATGTCTAATTGAACTGGATCTTCGGCAACAATCCCAGTGAAATCAAAGTAAGAATGGACAATTCTTGTTTGAGTCAGACCAGGCAACTTCAGATAAATCCCTGTGCCACCAAAACCGGTGGCCTTATTATAACAATGTACCCCTGCAAGAGTATTGGCTGCCCCTGAAATCAAGATCCCAATTCCAGCCGAGAAGATCACCACATCCGTGACGGCATTATCGTTCCCGGCAAGGTTTATTCCGGTGCCGGAAAAGTTCCTCTCCCTAGGATCACCACCGGCAGTTATATGTTGTCCAAGAAAAGAGTTCCTAATATAGGTTTCATGACCACCTTGGACAAAAATACCATTTGTGGTAAAATGTGTAATGTAGCAATTATCAATGTTAATTCTGAGACCATTCACAATCAGAATTCCACCACCCCGGAAACCGGAATCCAGCAATAAGTCCCTTAGGGTCACATATTCAAAGTTATATGAACTAGTTTTGGAACTTTCTGATAAATCAATTAAATATCCATCTGTTGGGAAATTGTTTGATGCCTTCAATGTTCCTCCATGTATCTGTTTACAAATTTTCAATATCAGAAAATTGAAAATTCAACTCTCTGAAATAAATTATTATAGGGTGGGTGGTTGTAAAATTTTAAAAAGATGGGTGTGAAAAGGAGCAATATTTTTTGAATGAGATCATATGCCCTTTTAATCCGGCAGTGACAGAGGTCTGTGTCTTTAATTGATTTGGTAAAAATAGTTTTGCTAAGCTATCTATATCTTAACTACTCAACAATAAAAATATGGTACTTGTACTTCTACGTATACAATGGCATCAATGCAAAGCTTACATTATTATTGTCCTTTCATCTTTAATTGCCATTTTTTTTTTTTTTAGAAATTCAACTAATGCAAATTAATACCAAGACAATTATTCTAACAAGATTTTGATTCATTATTTTCGACTCTCTTAGGTGTGAACCTTAATCTCTTGATTCCTAGGATTACAATTAAGGCAAGAAGTAATGGGAATTCAAAGATGGGGAATCTATAAATGAAATTGTTTTGTGTATAAATTGCAAGATAAAATGAGGGATGACAGGTGTCATTTTTTTCTTTCTAAGTTCTTGGAAAAAGTTCATGTCTCTGTTTCTCGAAGTGGTGAAGCTTTTTCAAAGTTTTTGAAGTAAAGGGCATTGGAAAATGGGACGCGTAGAGAGGAACATAAATGAAGACTTAAATGACCAAACCAAACCAAACGAAACACTGTTCAAAATATACTTTAGAACGCTGCTGCATACCATGAGGTTACCTCGGCCGGCTGGCAACTTCAGGGGACGGCTAATCAAGTAATAACCACCTTCAAGAGTAATCTGAACTCCACCGAGGTTCATTATTCCGTTTATCAAGAACCCATTTCCGGGACCTTTGAGGGCATCCGATATGGCTCTTTCAATGGCGTCCGTACTGTCTGATTTTCCGGTCGGGTCTGCACCGTAAGAAGTAACCTTATACACACGCGGATTATTCCCCTGCAACATAAATAGTTTAATTGCAAAAAAATCAAGAAAATTACAAAGGGCGAGACCGGCGGTGGTTGTGGAATCAAGTATATATATTAAGATGAAGACACTCACCGTCGCCGGTGGAGGTGCAGCCCGCGGTGTAAGTGCAGGTGCTGGCCCCGGTGAAGGACTGGGCGATGGAGAAGTAGTTATAGAATCCCGCTGCAAAAGGGATGCTTTTAAAGCTTGCATTTTCCGCATTTGGTGAAGATAGTGGCGATCAGAGGGAAAATCATCTGTCCCGGTTCGCCGGAGAAACGAATAAGAAGAAGAAGACGCCTCTCCATGCACATGAATGGTGAATACATTAGCCAAGGCCAATAATAAGGACAAGGCCAAGAGGATTCTTCTTCTTGTTTCCATTGATAATCTCAATGAATTTTTCTTGATTCCTCAGAGGCCTATATGATGATTCCAAGTATAAAGACGAAGACAGACCCACCCAAATTGAGACGCGAAGAAAATTAATATTGGATGGAAGCTTTATGTAGTATTGCGAAGTTGAGGGTCATACAAAGAGCACCCCTACAAATTTTGGGAGTACACAAAATAAAGGACTCTCTTTCTTGAGTTTGTTTTGTGTTTTATGCACACACGGCTATTCAAGCGAATATTAACTGAAAACCCCCGTTTCTTTTCTAAAGAAAAAGTAAAAGAATTCAAAAGAAAAGGGAAATTTTCATTGTAAACTATATTATCCCAAGACTCTCTTGATGTGTTGGCATGAGAGAAAAGTAAGCAGTGACCAACTTCTTACTTTAAGCATCCGTGACAAGTTTGACACATTGTAAAAGGTACAATTATTCTATGAGAAAGAACAGTTTTTGTTTTTAAGTTATTTTTTATTAGAGTTATTATACAGTTCACTCCTCAAATTTTAATCTTATGAAAGTTTTAATATCTAAATTATTTAATTGGCTTTTATCATCCCTAAATAATTTTGGTTCTTTTGATTGGATTTTTTAAAAAAATCAAATGATTTTTAAGTAAACTTTAAGAATGATAAAGGGTTAAAAAAACAAATTTAAGGAGTAAAACTTTCAAAAAAATAAAATTTAAGGATTGAATTGAACAATAACTCTTTTTTATTAAAAATATAAAATATGCATTAATTGGTACTTGACGAGGAAATTTGAGTTACAGGGTTAATTTCATTGATCTAATATTAATAATTTCATAAGATAAGATTTTATATGATACATAAAAATATAGGAATATATCGTAATAATAAAATAAAAATGCGCTGAATAGAAGTTCGACCAAAATATCATTTGTAAATAATAATAAGAAAAAGAAAATTAACACGATCTTTCAATTGGAAAATCATCATCAGAGTTTCGTAGGGTTTAAGTTTTCTCCATTCTTCGGGTTTGGTTGGTTTCGGTGGTTCGGAATCGGATTGTCTCTTTGCTGCTTTACTTCGCGAAAGAATTGAGTGCATCCAACTGACGCCTTTCAAATTCCCAATTTTGAAAAATGGATTGGAAAAAAAGATACCAATTAATGAGTAATTTTTTGCTGTACTCTGAAGGCAACACTTAAAGAGAGAATTTGACAAGAGTGCCCTTCACATAATCTCATAATTTCTAACTTTAATCCCTAGATAATAATATAGTATTATTATTATTATTATTATTATTAATGTTGATAAGGAACTTTTGTAGAAAAAATTGTATTTAATTAAGGATAATATATTATTTTGTTTTTTACAATTAAATTTATGAAGAGGTTTAATTATTTCCGAGCTATTAAAACTGGATTATATGTCAAAATTGGATCGGGGAAGTCAAGACAATCTTGATCAAATTCATTTGAATTTCGTGGTTGGATTTCTCTCACTATATCACAGTACATCAATCACAACTTTGATTATATTTTTTATGATCGCTAGCTGACATTTTATAAAAGGCTAAGTATTAATTTTAATCTATTCAATGAAGACTTTAAACTGATATTTTGCTCAAGCTAAGAGGCTTAATAACAAGAGAGAAACTTAAGTACAAAGACGGCTTGATCGAGCATAATATATTGATACTGTTCATCACAAATCCCGCATCAAAACACCAAGGACTAACCCGCATAGTCCCTCATCTATATAAAAAATTAATAACCAACTACCATAGGTATACGACATTATTACCACATCTTTCCTTCTCATGTTATTCACTCATCCATCACTAACTAGAGCATTGGAGGTGTTAT
>JAOXNR010000028.1:11165987-11208175 GCA_028571225.1 Parsonsia alboflavescens
AGAGCATGCTATCGAATGTAAATTGTAATGGTTCTTTTCATCTCTATTTATTACTTTTTACTAGCTTTCGGTTTGTACACTTATTGGGAGTGCTCATCAAATTATTTTTGTGGCAAAGAAAGAAGGAGAAATGAATGATATAGGGAAGTTAAGGGATTATAAAATGACAAAGTTTACAACTTAACCTGAATAAAGTTATTATACTTCTATTAATAAGAGAATTCTACACTATAATGTTGGCTAATCTCTTCATTGAAGTTGGCACTTTCCCTGTATGAATTCTGATAAATTTAGTTTATAATCCATATATCATGCTGCTTGTGAACTGTAAGTTGTGACTTGAATGGGTTATCATAGGCCTGAGGGTAGCTTATTTGCGGTTACAACCATCACTTAAGGAGTTGAGGATGTAAAAGAATTGCAGCAAAGTACTAGTGGTCTACATGTCGTGGTAAAAAGGTTGAAAGATAAGTCAACATCCATAATTAAACCCCTGAAGGTGTTCTTTTATCAATCTGGAAATGCAGATCCTAGATTGATTTCCACACCTATCTTTATAATGCATTCTTTCCAGCCACCAATTTAATTGCAATGCTCACAAATAGTTGTGTTAAAAATTGTTGGGGAGATTTAAGAGAAAAGAAAGAGCTTGCACAAGCAAACATATCATTCCCAATTGGCTTGTGCACCTATTCTGGAAATAGATAATAAAAAGACACAATCATGAGTTACTTTAACAAGCCTCAGCAAGAACATTTGATCTGGTGCCAGAAGAAGACAAGATTTACAGGCATTCAGTTAATGATATAAAAATCTTCAATCCTTCTCCTAAACTATTTTGTTATTCATTTAGCATCAGAAATAACTAACTGGAAGTCTCCATCAACTACATGTGAAAACTCTTTAACAGTAATATGCTGACTTTATCCTATTAGTTCTCTTGGTTGGGAGCAGCGTGAGGTGCGGAGAAGGAATCTTAAATCCCATGTTAACGTCTTCTTTCTCTGGATTTATCATATTAATTCTAATTGGCACTAATAAAAGAAAAAAGAACCAGTAGGTTGGACCTGAATAAGATTTTTATTTCAATAAATTGACAGATACTAATGCCAAAATCATGGGCCTCAATATTCATTTGTAAACTTATTTTGGGATTGCAAGGATAATTTTCAAGACTGTCTCCCAGGTTCAATGTCACCCACACATATTTCATAAAAAATGAAGAAATTTATTCTAACAAATCAAATGACCTTCTCTAATGCCGAAGTAATGGATACCCCACATGCCTTTTAACAAGAAGAGGGACCTAAGAAATAAACCTCAGATCTTATCGTATACTAAGTAGGTTCTGCACAAGGAAATGACTAATATCTTACATCCTTAAACTCTTAAGTGTTCATTCTAATTGTAAATGACTAATCTGCAATTTTTTCATTCCCAGAACCGTCTTCCATCTTGTAGAATAAAAAGACAGCAGATGAATATGCAATCCTCAACAAATACATACAGCATACCACTAATACATATACGTTATTTCATCAGAAACGGGAACTCCAGAATAAAGCAGAAAACAATCAAAGCCAAACCTGAGTAACCTCTGCAGAAGCAACCCATATCAGCACAAAAACACCAATCAAACCTAGTCCAGATTTGTATACATGTATATTCCACTGCCTAGTAGGGCTACAAAAGTTTTGTTTTTTGGGACTCATTCAAGTACTCTCTTTGTATAGCTAGGTAGAAGTTCAAATACCACCAATTTCAAAACATAAAAACACAATCATCACCTAAATGAAAACTCAAATTTGAACAAAAATAACACATACCTAAAGACATGCAATTAAACCCTTACCTGTCTTTGCCGAGAGTGAACCACTGGATGAAGCCCTAGCTGGGGCGTTGACACGGCAGAGGATGAAGAAGACGGCGAAGACTGTCAAGCTTGAGTTTATATTTTTCTTCTGAGTTTCACGAAGAGGAATGTGGAGATGATGTCGACTTCTCCTGAGCTGGACAGTCGAGGGTGGGAAGAGTGTGTGCAAAGGAGTGGCAGACAGTGGGGGGTTTTCTTTTGAGCTTGTCGATGTCACCGATGCTCGTCCAACTCCGGCGAGTTTGATGAAAGTGAACTCGGGAGGTCGAGGTGGAGGTCACCAATGCCGCGAAGTTTGATTTGGAGGTGAAGGTCGAGGAGTAAATCGAGAGGGAACTCGGGGGTGGGGGGAACTCGTGAGCATGATGTATATAGGAGTTATGCTTTCCGTTTCATTCTTCCGTGAAGTTATTAACACACGCACACGGTACTGTATGCGTTGCAGCACACAGTATCAATTCTCTATATATGTATATATATTTATATTATATATATATATAATATTAAAAATTTTAATGTATATGAACCTATATGAATCACTCATTTCCACGGTTACATTCGTCTAACAAATTTTGTGTTAAGTTTTATCTAGTTCATTCTTTTATCTTTTACAACCTAAATTAAGAATTTCTTCCCTCCTCTTTGATAGTCTTTGTTGTATTTATAAATAAAAGTAACAATTATTCCATAGTTTAATGTGTAATTCAAACCCAAACAAAAGAAGTATTAATTATTTATAAAAAAATTGCATGCAAGAGCCTGGCCACATAAAAGAGTTAATAAGAAGAGTAATCATATATAACTTATTTGCCCTTCTACAAAATGTTTCGGATATCACTACAAAAAAAATCACTTTTGCCCTCTTTAATTTCTTATAATTAAATTAAAAGAAAATATTCGATTATAGGGTATGTTATTTGTGTTTGAAGAACTAGCTTGCCATAGCAATTGTCATACCTAAGTATATCAATCATTGATTGTAGTCAATCAAAATCTTAATGTTATCTATATTTATATATTAATTTCACTCAAATAAATATTTTATTATTATAATAAAATGAAAATTTATAATAAACCAGCTATCGAAATATATATTTATATTAAAGAAAAAGTTCATGTTACTCTAAACCAGTTGTGTTCCAAAAATAAACTTCCTACGTTGCGTGAACATAGATAGCCCAATTCTGGAACTAAGATCAGTGGCCATATTTTATTGTATCCTCATACATGTTGACTTTCCAGTCTTCATCATTATGATTTAAGTTATTATTTGATATTGCACGCATCTTTTTGGTACTAATAAGTAAACATTTTGCTGCCCCTTATTCTTTTCCGCCTCCTCTTTTTCACCTTTCATTTGTTCCAGAGTTGCTTTCATGATCCCATACTTTCCCCCTCCCCCACGGAACTAACCGTTGCTTCTCAGACTTTTTTGTTTGGAAACAAAATGTCAATTCATTTCTTCTGTATGGCCTTTTGAGGAAATACAATTCCACACTTCCAAAAGGAGAATGCATGACTTTTAACTTTTACCCATATCCCAACCATCTTGACTCCCAAGACCGGGAAATATTTATTTATTTATGACAATTGTCATGACAACCATCTAAAATGGGATGAATTTCATTCTTAATAATTGAAAAGCACAAATCGTTATTTCTAACATTATCAAAAGAAATACAAAAAATTCTTTCCAAAATATTATATTCACAACAAATAGATAAAATATAATTTGCAAAAACAATACCAGTGTGAGAAGGATCAAATAGTCTAAAAGTAAGTATTCTTTTTTTAATAATCCAATTATGGTCAATCCAATGATAATTGATACACAAATAATTCCACACATTTATACCCGTCCAAAAATCACAAGTAAGAGCAAAATTTGTAGTAACTAATTCAGGAAATCCTTCAAGAAGAATATTTTTTTTTTTCCATTTTTCTATAACATGTAAAAACATCACATCTAAATGTAGATTTAGAAATTCTACAAAATGTCTGTTGTAAACATTCATAAATGGCTTGTACAAAATCATCTGTGTCAGATTTTATGCAATTACCCACCTAACAAGTATTTCCGTAGAGTATTTTTTATCAAATTTAAAATTACCGATTACTCCCCCCCGCATTACTTTAATTTGTTGTTGCTCTAGCAAATTTTCATGAAAATTCGGATGTTCATTTCTCATATTCCTAGATAAGGTTCCCGTCTCACTCCCACTTTTTTGAGCATATGACTTCCCACAAAGTTTATATGTTGCTTTGTCACCTACTTTGGTAAATAAACTCAATACTAGTGATGACTTTTTTTTCCTTTAGTCTTACTTGTCATTAAGCTAGTTGAGGGACAAGGCAAACAACTAGTGAGGGTAGGCATTTCTTCTACATCATCCCATTAACATCATCACCTAATGATTCTAGATCTTTGGATTCGAGAAAGTAGGTATCACGATCAAAAACTTCATTTGCCCTAACAAACTCACTATTATCAATATTAATGCAACGGGAGGAAGAATGTGATCTATAAATTTTTAAAATTAAAAAAAAATTGTGGATGAATGAAAATAATATGCAATCAAGTAACAAATAAAAATCAATAAGGATAAATAAAAGCAAACAAGTATGTAAGAAATACAAAAAGGATTCAAAGAAATAAAATTAACTTCAAATTGAACAATAAAAAAATGAACAAAAAATTAACAATTATAATATTAAAGCTTAGAAAGTAAGTAGAGAATAACCAACTTGAGATTCGGAAGAATTAACTAGAAATTGTGGAAGATTAAAGATGAAAATTTCAAATTTCTTCACCAATTTCAAATTTCTTCATTCAATTGCCAAAATTACAAAAAGTAGAGAGTTTGGGAGTAGGAGATGATAAGAATGTGAGAGGAGAGTATGGAAGAATGTGTGAAGATTTTTGAGCGTGTGGAAGTTTTTTTATGATAAATAGCTGTTAATGGCATTGTAATTTTAAAATATATATATATTTCAAATGGTCACTTGCTGTTGGGCCCAAAGGGCCGGGCAAAAAATAAAATGGATAGGGACTGACTACATACAGGCTGGGCTACCGATGCCGGGATTGACTGACCAAGGAGGGTGAGGACGAGCGGGAATACCCACTTGCCACCCTTGCGAAGACCTTTGTCGTTAAAAACGTCCTTTACAGCTGCTGCTACCACACGAAAGTCCTCCTTTATGTTGGTTTGTCCATTAGGCCTTTAGTTTTGCCCCACTCCAAGCTTGACCAAATTGTTTCAGAACAGTCTGCATTAGTGCAATTTATCAGAGCCCCATACCTTAATACCGTAAACAAAAGGTACTTTAAATACGAGAACATTGAAGAAATATGGGGCACATGTGGGTCAAATGTCGAAGAATTGGACTAAGAAAATTCCCAACTTTGCCAGATTCCAAATTGGTTTGATGACCCGAGTTGTTAAATAATTTTCCATCATAACTTTGCACCAATGTAGGAGAAAAATATGCATTAGTAGGACATGTATATATATAGCTAATATCATATAATGTTACAGAACATACCTTATAAAATGTTTTAATTAAGTTTCTAACCGTTAAATTTTACTTTATTTTTTAAAAAACAAAAGATAATTAACCGTTAACTTTGACCGTTAGAAATTTAATCGAAACACTCCATGTGTTTCATAACACTATAACATTTCCATATACATATAAATATATAGATATATGTTTTGAGCAAGTTTATTCCACCAATAATTGCAGCCATCTTGTCCTTGTGGTATGTCACCATTCATCCTCTGTAAATAGTCATGTTACTGCTATTCAACAAGCATATTTCTTACTTGTAGATCATTATTTTGATTTCTTGTTTGCATTCGTAAGCAAGAAACTCATGTAATGATGCTTCAACGGAACATCCTTAAGCAAAGAGATACAAAAAGGGATCAGTAACATTGGAATGATGTTCACAAAGAGAAGGCAGGCAATGTACACAGTCGTTTCTGGAAAGGCCTAAGGAACACGATGCTTCCCTGAGCTCTTTACAGTGTTATGTGGAATCACCTTGGTAGCTGGTTGGTCTCTTCACCATGATACATTTGATTACGCAAAGATAAAACTCTATGAAGTGCTTCAAGGAACCACTAGGTGGTAGTACCTCCATTCGCCACAAGTGGGAGCCATATATTCCAATCTTCCATGTTCGAAGAAAAATAGAAATACTAAATGAAATCCCAATTTTACTAATTCTTCAAATACATGAGAACATCCACTTTGAAGAAATCTCCACCACTCTGATACTTGCTTCCATATCTTGATTCAAATCCTGGCGGAATAGAAAGAAGAAATTGGTCCAAAGGTTAGCATGACAGAAAACCTTTTCAATGATTGTTAGTGCATCAATAGAAGTCATCAAATAGCAAATAGCTGAGGAGAATCCCCATACTGAAATTGCCTAGGTTTCACACCCTTTGAAAAGGTTATCTTCACCCATAATCAAATTCACAGCCTGGAACAATTTCCTTTTCCCCCTTGTACAACATTCTGTTCCATTCACATCCTTGAATTAAATATAAAAGAGTAACAGTATAAATGAAATTGATTTTCAGAAGGATGTTCACCACATTAGGAAACAAGAAAACCTGACCAATTTCATCACCGAAAATTATATAAGTTTCTCAAACACCAAAAAATGACTAGTTCCCCGAGATCATTGTCTCAAAAAGGGGCAAGAGTCAGAAAAAATTACTTCTCCTCTCTTTTACCTTAGCTGCTAAGCCATTTGAAATTAGAATTATAAACATTTGATAATTAAATAATAAAAGAATACAATGACATTTTAGCTACTATTCCCGACTCCTTTTTTCTTTTTACTTACGTTCTATGACCAAACTAAAATTGTTATACCCTGATAATAGGCAAACAAAAAGAACAAAATTCAAAGCTAACATAAAAAGCTCAGATATCTGGATTTGCCATCACTTCCATATCCCAGCAACAGGTTAGAATGTTTTTGTTCAGCCAAATGAAGGGGTTATTTATGTTCATCTGATGGGGTTAGCATTATTCCAAGAACTTCAATTCTTTGCCATCATCAGCTCAAAGAAAGCAGTTTCAGTCGATAGTAACACATACAGCATAAAACCAATGGACCTGCATCACAAACATGAATCGAGATACTGCAACATTAAGTTTCAGGACTATATCGGGCACCCGTAAGAAAGTGTGGAAAGTTTCATCTGAAACTCCTTAAAGATGATATCATGATGAAGTGAGAGCCTTTACAGCAGCTCCATGAGAGAAGACCAAACACTTCATTCATCCAACTGAAATTTTCCAGGTTAATCACCTTACAGTTAGGGGTAAAGATTATGAAATGCAAGGTCATGCAGAAATTTCGAAGACAAACAAAAGCAATCCAAAACAAGCCATACAGGAAAGTGAAGACACCAGAAAGGTGCAAAACAGTAACAATTCAGCATACCAACAAGAATGCAGATGCACCAAAAAACAAGTATAACCAACCTCAAAATTGGGGATACTCCCCAAGGTAAGCACTCAACAACATACTAATAAGAATATGCAGAACTCTTCTGCACCAAAAGCCAAGCATACCAGACCTGAACATTGGAGATGTCTTCTCCCAGAAAAGTTCTCAACACTTCGATATGCTAACAAGGATGCAGAACTCTGCTGCACCTAAAGATAAGAATACCAGACCTGAACATTGGAGATGTACTCTCCCAAAGAAGTGCTTAACACTTCGGCACACTAACAAGGATGCAGAACTCTGCTACACCAAAAGACAAGAAATACCCAATCTGAACACCGAGGACGAAATAATTCTCACGGGAAAAAGAGGGAAAAAAAGGTAAAATAGCCATACAATATAGCAATCTGAAATTATTAACTCAAGAAATCTGAAAAAACTTTCACAAAAACATGTTTTTTTTAATGAATCACAAAAGGAGAAAATAAGATGCTGAAAATATACCAGAATGGTGAACTCCAAATTCTTAAGAATAAAACAGACATAACCAGAGAAGAAATTAGTAAAATGCATATACAAGGGGCAGGAATTGGATCCAAACAAATTAAAAGACTAGGAGAATCTAATCTCAGAATAGAATCATCATGACTTGTGGACTTTCACTAAAACAGTGGAGAATCATAATTGGCTCACTCTTCCAGTAGGAAAAATTAGGGAGGAGAGCTAGGTGGGGAAAGAAACTAGTGAGGAGATAAAGAAAGACCAAAGGAACATGATTTAAAGGAAAGATGAGCAAAGAGTCTAAAAAAGGACATACTTCTTGCAACTGCAGGAGAAGATAGTTCAGGGAAGGGTGAGAAGAGAGGGGAGAGACAGACCAGTAGCAGATGGGAAGACTGCTTGGAAGAGAAATAAAGCTCACTCTTAAAAGATCTTTACATATTATCATGTTCAAGAACAGGTTTTATGTTTCCTCAATTATTTAATGGGCTTTACCTTCTATTCAAGTAAATCTTGTATATGGAAAAGAACATTTTCAAACACAAACAAGCTATTGACAAGCTTTGTTAAAATTATTTCAAAATTCTCAAAGTTTCACACACACCTGTTTATTCTGCAAATTATTTAGAACCAAGTCTTCAAAGAAAAAGATTCGTTTCACAGAAGTGCTGAATTTGACATTCCATCAAATGTCAACTCCTAGCAAACTGGTTAAATGTTTATATTGCGGATTAATGAAGTATCAAAAAAAGAAAAGAGTCATCTTCAATGGTTGAAATAGGACAGCCAAGTGAAAATATAAAATAAGGTATCAAGGATTTGACACTGAAACTATAATTGCTTCCAGTGAATGACCATTACCAAGTAAAGTAGTTCTTTAGGAGACCACAAAAGTTTCAATCCGGATACATCAGCCCATAGCACTTACAGCCCAAAGAGAAAACGGAAGGGGGTCCTGGCAAGAATAGCTACAGATTCATTGCACCATAATAGCAGACTTCTAGGCAAAAAAAGACATGTCATGGCACAAATGCAGACTTTTCAGTGCAGAAGGATTGAAACTATTAGCTATTCTGTTAGTGTTACCAAAGTGGTACAACCCCTTTCTTCCTACTGAAAACCCTTCCAGCAAGCCTAATGAGAGAGTGTAATTGGGAACACAAAAGCAAGAACATTCCACACAAATCAGTAAGGGTAATGAGTTTCAAAACCGTTCTATGTCATAGGCTTACCTTCCAAAACTGGCATGAAGTTCTTGAATGAAATTTCTTTCTTTTCACAAAATTATCAGCCGGACTATCTGCCCAAGGTAACGGAATGCTTTTGTTGATTCTCTCAAGCATTTGTTTTTGTCATCTCTAGACCAGTGCTATAGTAGATTCACATAAAAGCAACAAAGATGAGTCAGACAATATCTCACGAAAATCTAGAGGCATAAAAACTCTCAAGGCTTTTATACCTCTCCCACAGCATTGAGCTTCTCTCTTACACTTCTTAACAACTCTTTTTCTTCTCCTTCCCATGAGTAAGACTGCAGAACCCTACCTTCCAACAACTTCTCAGAGACCTGTATGCAACAAATTACACTAGATTATACATACATTCACTATTTCTGTACTCAGGAAAGCACAGAAACACACTTCAGCACTTATAAGTTCAAGTTTTGCACAAATATGAACTCATAAAAGGAAAACAGCTAAAAGGTTCTAACTCTAAGGCAGCAATCAAAGATGACAGGAAGCTAAAGTATTGGACCCAGCTCTTTTGTTAGGTAGGTTGGCTAATCGAAATCAAATTATTCCTCTTAGCTTAAAACCTCATCCAACATCCTCCGAGCAAAAAGATGAAAGATTGAAAAGTCTAAATAGCATCAGAAGTCTTAACACATGAGAGATGCTATTAAGACAAAAGATCGATAATATCACATATGCAAAACAAAAACTGAAGCACTTTCAAAAAAAAAAATTCCTAGAGATTTTTGCAGTTTGATTTTCAGACATTTTTTTTTCTTTTCCGTGTGGATGCCTGTCCTTAAGATGACCTTCTGATTTTCAAGATGAGTTATTTTGCATGTGTGACATTAAATCTCAATCCCAGCGGAGAGCAAAGTCCACAAGCTCACGGAGTTTCATGAATAGACACACACAGATGATTGTTTCCAAAACTTTTAAGCCTCAACAACTATTTGCTTCAATCAAACGAAATTGTGGCATTTTTCCTCCAATAAATTCATGAAGTTGCTTAATAATATCTTCAACACAATCATTCTTATATACATTCCCCCAAATTAGAGCAAGGGTTCAACCCACAGAACCATGCCTCAACATGAATAAATTTATCTCTTAGAATACAAGAGAATCCTGACTTCTGAAATATTCATGGCAGATAGACAAAAGCAAAATTACAAGGATTTTATAAGATCCAAAGGCAAAACAGGGCTTAATGGATAAAAATCTTTATCAATAGGCATTATTAGTGTACACCTTGAACAAGCCATAATATAAAGTATTAATAATATATCATACCTTCTTGGCTATCATCTGTCCTCCAGTTATATATGAGAAGTATATGTTATAAAAGTGGCAAAGAAACAAATTGGGACTCTTCTCACCAAGTTCCTCTAGATATTTGGCATAAACAAATCCTGGGTTGCTGGGCTCTGGAATCACATTTCCTTCCTGGCTTAACCATTCGAGATCTTTAGAAAGACATCCTGATCGTTCCAACCCTGTTTTCCTAAAGTAGGCATCTGCCAAAAATGACAGCAAAGTACTTCATCAAATTTATCATAACTATCACTGAGTGTCAATAATAAAATGAAACAAGCAGCAATTGAGCCCAACACTGGATATTCTACCTCAAATCCCACCTAGAAATATCTAAATAACAGGTGCATAATTTTTTTGCCAGATGAAGGGAAAAGGAAGAAGTCAACTTACAGGATACGTCACTAGACTCATCAACGATGCGCTCAATGGTGCTGAAAACAAGCTTACTATCAACAAGATATTTCAAGAATCCGTCTATGCTTGGCACCCAAACCTCTCCGTTTCCATCTTCAGAACCACTATCAACTTCCTCCTCTTGCCCTGATGCTGGCTCATCATTTTGGTCAAGACTTTCATTTTCTAATTCTTCACCGCTGCCTGCACTATTCCCACTTTTCTTACTCTTTTTTGGTTTACCACTGTTATGTAACTTCATCGCAACGAACCGCATTTCTTCCGTAATTCCCTTCTTCTCTCCTGGGTATAGCTTTCTATACCTCCGCCGCCGCCGCCTAATCGGTGGTACACTACCCATTATCCCAGGTGACTTTGGCCCGTCTTCAAAATCGTCAACTGTATCTTCTTCCTCTTCATCTTCGGTTTCTGATTGAGACATTACTGCAGAATTCGAACAGCAAACAACAGTTGGTTGCCTGCTACTAATCATATTATCAATCAAATTTCCCCTCACTGATTTTAGAAGAGGTGAATAGATGTTCGAAGATTGAACTGTTTTTCTATGTTTTTGCGAAGAAATGAAAAGCATTATGGACGCTCTGGCTGGTAGTGCCGTGGGATGCGACCAGCCTGCCATTGTTGAATTCATAGCTCTTCCTGAATTCAGGGTCTTTAATTGTCTGGAGGCCTTTTGGAACGCGCATAACTTTATAGGGAAATTTCATTTTTAATCTTTAACTTTTAGCTTTGTCAAAATTAGTCATATGAATATTTATTGCTTGATTCTATCATTCCAATATCAAATTTATCATATTCTTCCTCCCCCTTTTTTTCTTCAAATATCAAATTTATGCTCGATATATTCCAGCTCCTTTCCTACGTCATATTCTTAAACTATTAAATAAAATAATATTCTTCCCGTTCAAAATTGAATGTAATTTTTTTTAGTGGTGTCCAAATCAATTTTCACATATCTTAACATTTCATTTATCCAGGAAGGTGTTGGTAGGATGAATTCAAGACTTATGGTATGCGGGATGTCCCTAAAGAGACAATTGAATGTGACTTACACAGAATTTAAAAAAATTAGTTAACTTAATTCATTTTACACCTAACAATATTAATTCTTTAAGAAAAAATTTTCACTAATTTAGAAAATGAGATAATTATTTCTAAACAACTCAAAATAGAAATGTAAACATTTAATTCCGGACGAAAGGAATATATATTATATGATTTAGATAAACTACTCCAAAGGTTTAATATATCATTTTAGGGTTTCATTAATAAAATATATCTCCAAAAGCATTCGTATATATTTATTATTGATGAGGTATAAGATGACATAGGAAAAGGATCCGTATATTCTAATCCATCTTCTACACCATCCAATAAAATAATAACTATTAGCCGATTCAGATAAAGTATCCTTAAGATTTAGTATATCTTTTTAGAATTTTTTATTAATAAAATATATATGCAAAAGCATAAGTATATATTTATCACTGATGGTGAAAAAAAGGAAAGATTGGACAAATTTTTTTATATCATCTTTTACGTCATCAATAATAAATATGTACATATATTTTATTAATAAAATTCTAAAACAGTATATTAAATTCTAGAGGTATTTTATCTAAATTGGATAATATATATATTATTTTATTGGGTAAAGTGGAAGATAACGTAGAAGAATGACTAAAATATTTGGAGCCCATGAAGAAGGACTAGAAGATCCAGATCCCATAAATAATACTTTTCAATAAAAATTGAATATCCTATTTTAACTTGATGAAAAATTATAGATTACATTTGACTTTCCTAATAGTTACAAATTTAATCCTTCCTGAAAATGTAATTATTAGTGGTAAGATATTTTGTGTAAGTGAACGTAAAATAAATGGGATGTTTGGTTGGAAGGAATCCTTAATTCTTGGGAATCTCGTTCCTTAGTTTGGTTTTTTTTAAAAATAAAAAATTTTTAAAAAAGGAATTGCAATTTCCAATAATTGGAATTCTGGATAACATAAAGAATATCAATTCCAAAATAAATCCAAAAATCCCTTTGAATGCATTTGAGAAGGGCCTTTTCAGTTTCTTAAAAATGAGAAATAAAAGAAAGTTATTTTGACCGATATTTTCATCATCTTTTTTTAAAATTCAACCAAAAAAAATTTGAAAAATAGAAAAGAGCTCCAACCTCCTTTTAGGTTCAATTTTTTTACAAGTTCCTATATCTTTGTATAAAAATACTTATTTACCCACATTTATCAATGTCGTGGAGATGGATCTTTCTCCATGTATGTTCAAACTGAAAGAAGAATAATTTGGAAGAAAATAAAGAATCAAACTTTTGCTCTCTCAATGAGGAAATATGCATCAAGAATGCTCAATTGAAGAGTTGGGTTATTGATTGTTCATCTTATTCTCTTTATTTCGCTCAATTGGTTAATACTGTTGGCATGAGCCTTTCTTGTTGCTACGAATGGCTCCTCAGTGGAGTAGAAGCACGGGTCCCCTTCAATCAGGTTGCTTTATTTTACATCTATTTACACAAATGACATTTTTAAGGTTTGGATTTGACCAAGTTATAAGTAAAGATCATATCTATAAAGAAAAATTTATTGTGGCTGCAGATCTAACACAATGCGATAATTGTGTGATTATTTAGAGAGATCATCGCGGTGGGTTTTTGGTAACGGAGACAATTTTGAGATACTTGCAATCTTACATAAATGAAGATTGAATGGCATGCATCTGAAAATTTGATAGAATGTAGGGATAATTCTGTTCACAAAAACTATATATGAATGACCTTTCTGTCTTAAAAGCCATTTTGAACTCTTATAAAATTTCTCCAATTATATTTGTCCAAATAAAGATCTAGTTTTTAAATATTTAAATCCCTTGTTTTTGGAAACTAACAAATAACAATTTTTAGTTTTATAATCTTGAACCCTTGTCCAAATGCACCCAAATACATGGGAATTGAAAGAAAAACCAAAAAATAACAAAAAATGCCATTTGGTTGTTTCTTCAATGTCCCAACAGCATCTTCGTTTTTTTTTTTTTCTTGCAAACCTTTTCTTTCTAACTTTTAAATGGAAAGTTTTTTTCTTAACCTTTTTTTTTCTTCTTATTTTTGAGTTTTATTTCTTCAAAAATTATTTTGTTTTCATAGTATATATATTTTGAAAAATTTTTATATCTTTCATTTATTTTCTTATTATGTTTTTTTACTTTAAAATATTTTTAAATTAAAATAATAATATTTCATAAAAATATATTTACAATAATTTTAAAAATATTAATTTGACCAAAAAAAAAGGGGATATATTGTTGTCATCTATTCTTTACCCATTTCACATCTCGTAGGCAAGAAAGCTTGAATTATGATGGATTCCTTTTCAATTTCTAACAATAAGCAGTTAAGTCAACTTTCTTTTTTTCTAAATAAAAAATAAATTATTCTATAAAAAGTTATTTAAAAAAATATATATTTTAAAAACTAAACATTAGAAAGATAAACTAATCTTTATGGGTACTTGATTAATTTTTATTTTATTTATTTTTTAAAAAAATAGTTGACCTAACAATTGATTGTTAGAAACATAACCGAAATACTCCATATTTGAGCTCTATTTCCTCTCTCTCTCTCTCTCTCTCTCTCTCTCTCTATATATATATATATATATATATATATATATATATATTAAAGATAACAAAAAAGTTAAATTACTTATTAAGGACCAAAGAAATTAAAAGAATCTAAATGGAATAAAAAAGACGATTGTCAGGGAAAAAAAACTTTATTATTTCTATTTTACCTTTTTTTTATTTAACTCACTAAAAAGTAGTTGTTTTAATAGATTAAAATAATTTTTTTTAAAACGGTTTTATGAAAAAAAGAGAAAATTATCTCCTAAAATATATCTTTAATAAAAAAGTTAAAAGAAATAATGAAAAACAACTAACTTAAATAAATAAATAAATAAAAACAAACAAATGTTGCATGACTGAAATTCTGCATGATAAATTTCTCTAGGATTTAGTTTTTTTTTTTAATTTTTAATATATAAAATATATTAATTAAAGATCACGAATAAAATTTTTATTAATATCTTATTAGTGCAACAGACAGTGGCATGTAAATGTGTATTATGAGATCCTGATCCAAATCAAAGAGTATCAAATATTTAGATAGTGGTGAAATAATAAAAAATCTGACATTTATTAGAAGTCATAATCATATACTACTTTGAATTCGAAACATGTTGAATGCTGAGGTAAATATAATGTCGGACATTGACCTTTAAGCTCATTTGGCCCATAGCGACATACAGCCAGCTCCTAAAAGTAGTGAAAATTGAACTCCAATTTGAAGTTTGATATTGGTTTGCAACTTAGGATTCATAAAATCAGTAGCTAAAAGATCCACAAGAGCCATATAAACTAAAATCCCAGCTGCAGCGGATTTGAAAATTCCTTCGACAAGAGCCTTTGGACTATTTTCATCATAAATATTTAAAATCCCAAAACCAATAGCAATTCCAATCGGTGTAGTAAGTGACTAAGAGAGAAGAAAATTGCCAGCATTTCCATAGTTTTAGTCTTCAATTTTGCCTGTAAAATTAAAATAATCAAATAAAAATATATTAGTTTCAGTAAACTTTTTTTAAAAAGTCATGTAAAACAAAAAAAAAAAATTAAATAAAACATACTCCCTTCATCATTTGACTTGCACTCATTTTTTTAAAAAAAGTTTTAACTTAGTTAATTTTAATATTACAATATTATTTACCTTAATAAAAGTTTAATCAAATTAGGAAATGAGATATTCAATTCCTAACGATCAAAATAAAAAATGAGATATTTAATTTCGGACGAAGGGATGATTAGTTTCAATTCTTCTTTAGGAAAGTAAAGTTAACGAGCTATGGTACCTTAGAAATGCAACCTTGAACCTCCTATACCCATTCCTCCAAAGAGTTGATGGAAAGTCAAAGCAGCAACAAGAGGTTTTATTGCTTTTGGACTTTGAGATGCACCTTAAAGATATGCCTATCACAACATAACAGAAAAAATTTCTTGAACATGATTGCTGATTCAGGGAAAGATGTGAAAGAGTAAAATAGAATTTCTTCAGGATTTTGTGGAAAGGACCCGCAGCTTGTAATATATATATATATATATATATATATATATATATATACATACGGTTTTTTTATAAGGTGCATCGCACACAATTTTTATATGCATCAAAGATAAAATGACTTTGTTTCATAAAATAATAATAATAATAAAAAAGTTGCAATGAGAGCAGAGCAGAAATGCTGACGGCACCCATAGCATCTAAGAATGGGATTGAGGTAAAGGGAAGCTGGGTTTTTGGTTTTTTGGAGGGGAAGCAGACTAGTGGTGGTCTGCACAAATCTGGAGATCGAGCTGTCGTAGTGATAGGATGGGTTTCGAAGAAGAGCAAAGAAGGAATTTAGAAGAAGATGGTTAGCAATGGCAGGGACCTTTTCTCTCAACCCTTGCAAGAGTCGGTTGACCTCTTGCTAAATCCTACATATGAAAGGTGGAATCTAGTTCCAAACCAATAAAAATAATCAAAACAAAACTCTACTCTGTCGTTGATGTCTCTGGTCTACTTTCGTTGCGACATGTTTTTTTTTAAACAAAACAATATCATTTTACATTTGACGCACATAAAAATTGTGTCCGACATCGCATTTATAGAAAAACCATATATATAGTCAAAAGAGTTAATTGAATACTATTGTTAAGATCATTTAGAATCGCAACGCATGAGGTTGACGAAACAGGATGGTGCTTTATTTTGCAATATTTACTTTTAAATTTAGTAGTAATATTAGAAATAAAATGTTAAATAGTAGACTAATTTAGTTTGATGCCTTTTATCTGTAAAAGTCTTAATTCTTTTTAAAAATTATTTTTATTATTTTTTTACTAGCCGTCTCTGATCAGTTCACATTCATGTATACTGTTTTGCTAGTAAAATTTTTAATTAAAAATAGTAAACTTTTGTTTTAACATTTAAGTTATTATTGCTATAACATTTGAAAAAAGATTACTAATTAAAAAATCATTTAATTAATAATAGAAATTGTTATGGATAAATTTTTGTTTTTTTAAAAAAAATGGACAAATCGAAATCCTATGATTTGTTAAATTATATATTTTAAATCTTAAATTAAATAATAAAAAGAAGACCAATTTCGTATTGTCACAAAAGATTTAAGAACTCCATGCACCTGCCAAAGTTCAAGGGAATTGCAATTCTATTCCCTATGAATTTTCAAAGAATTGCCATTATTTTGTTTGGTTGTTCTATTTAATTTAAATTTTCAATTTCCATAAAAGTTGTTTGTGAAAAATGAATATAGAAAATTGATATGTGAATAGTTTATTGTGAAATTATATTTAATATTTGAGAGGAATTTTTTATCAAAAATAATATATACTATTAGATGTGAAAAAAATATATAAATCATTGATGACTAGGTTGTTTAAAGTCCTTTAACTCAAGCGTGAGGCGTATGGTTCAAATCCTCTTGTGACAAAGATTAAAAAACTCCCTAAAATATGTTTTTAGGAAAAAAAAAATTATGAACTAAACTTGTAAAAATATTAAAAGGAGAGGATCAAAAGTACCAATATTTCAATTATTATTAAAATATTATTTAATAAATTTAGTCGTCTCTATTATTTATTAAATCTCAATTAAATAAAATTTAAATTAATAAAATCAACATCAATTAAATTGTTAAATTATTAATGTTTATTGTTCATTGTATCAAAAATTTAATTAGTTTTTTTAAAAAAATTACTTTCTGATAATATTACAATCTAATTTCTTTGTATTTATTTTTCAATCTAATAAGAATTTATTATAGAAATTATACGGAACAGCTCGAAGAGCATATATCTATATGTAATAAATTACTTTTAAAAACAATATAGTACTCGAATAAATTAGCTTGGAGAAAAAGGCAACATATCATAAGTAACCATCAGGTAAATCCCGGCTTCCGACCTCCGATTCCGAAACTTCTATTCTGCAACCATTCCGCCAGTCTCTGCTTCAACGATCGATCTACCCGAGGTATAAACATGTATTTTCTTATATAATACCTGGAATTTCATGTGTCTCTAGTTTTTACTGTCAATTCTGCTTCTGGGTTTTCCCTTAGGTTAAACCTCCAAACCCCAAAATTCATAGGCCACATTTCTTTTTCTCAGTTCCTTCATCGTCTTCCCGAAGATCTGTATCTAGGTTTTTATGACTTGTGTGCATACTTTGTTATTATATGCAAAATGCAAAAGAAGATCCTTAATCTGTGGTTTTCTTCTTCATTTGTATTAAATATAGAAACATCTCCTGTTCGATTTTTTTTTTCCCTTTTTGGTGGGGTGGAGGGATGTGAATATTGTTGTAATCTTGGGTCTCTATGACTGATGAAATTTTGGCTGGGGAACTTTGGTGTTGCTGTAACAATGCCCTCGGCCCTTTCAAGAGTCCATTATTTCAATATGGTGGTGTCCCCCTTCCTTTTCCTGTTTGAGCTTGAATGTTTCAGTTTTTACTGTAGAGGGCTAAACAAGCTGGTTGAGAGTTCAATTAACTAAGCTGCAAACAAGCTGATTTAGTTTCTACAATTGAAATTGTACTGTGTATATGTAGAATTTGAAAATTAGTATTTGATAATTTTCTATTGTCCTAAGGATGACATATGTTACTTTAATTTATCCTCCATCCGTTTTCTCTCCCCTAGAGATGGACTTTTCTCCCAAGATATGAATTTTTTTTTTTGTCCCATAAGATGCGTCATGTGTGCTGAGTTTTTTTTTTCACCCTTTGATTATGGCTAAGTTCTGCATCCCAAAACTGTGGTTTTCTCTTTATAGAGCAATGTTTTGGGGATGTAATATTTTATGTTTGTCTCTAGTGATGTGACCAATTGTTTGTTTTCGTTGAAATAACTATGTTGCTAGGCCTAGGCCTTTCTACTAAAGGCTGCTATTCTATGGGAGACTGAAATGTTACAAAAGCTCAATGTTGGATATACACACACACACACACACATTGAAAGAATAATAATCATTGTGAATAGCCACATATTTCACTTGGAGTTGTTTACCAGAATAATGGCCTTGTTGCCAATTGAACTGCACTGAAGCACTTGTCAAGTTAAAGATACACAGTGCTGTTCCTAGTCTTCTGAACGAGATCTTTGTGTTTGTAATGCAGCCTATAAAGGAACCAAAGAGTTTGGAAGTTTTAACTCCATCATCGTGAAATCTAGAGCCTAGTTCAAAATGTGAATGTTAACATAGTCTTAATTTAATAACTTTCGGTAATATCCCAATTCCCAGCTTTATCTGTCTTTGACAATGATTTTAGTGGCTTTTTTTTCTCCGTTTGATGTTATTTTGCCATAATATCTATTAAATGTCATGTGTTTTCATTGTGAATTATAGCTTGTTTTGGTTTAGTTTATCTAAAGGATCTGTTATTTCCTTGGAAAGTCTCAAGAGTCTAGAAAATGTCTCTTGAGAACTTGGCATTTCCGCTTCTCTATTTCTTTGAGTTGCTACTATTTAAAGCCTTGAATTGTAATCACGTGCCTACTAATGTTACTCGCATAAAGTTATCAAATTTGTTCTGCATCAGTTTTTGCTTTCCCCTTTCTCTTGGATGGGTTTGGTCTGTTGGGGAAAGTTTGAGCATAAACTTGCATGTATGGACTACCAAAATTCAGGCATTACTATGGTACATATTGTCTTTTGCCCTTCTTGTCTGAGAGAAGAGTATACAAGAACCTGCACCTATCTTATGTGAACTTGATGTAGGATTTGGTAATTTGCTAGTGTGTCACTATCTGTTAGATTTGGTAATTCCAAAAAGTAGGGAATGAGAACACTCTTCAAATTCCAGATGTAGATCCAATGTACAGACGCGACATATCTTTCTACACATTTTTAACTTAAAAAGTATGAGATTGGCTTGAATTTCACTTTGACAAACAGTTAGCAACCCTTTATTATACCAAGCCTTTGTTTCTTCTTTCTGTATTATGCTTTCATATTTTCCTAGTTGTTCATGGTAGTATACTTCATATTTTCCTAGATGTTGATTGACCTATATTGTTTTGTTCCTCTTGCTGTTAAAACACCCCATACTCAGCCCCAAGTCATGTATCATGAGTTCTGTCGGGGAAGCTAAGAATCCATCTAGCATAGATCTAGCTAAAAACTATTGATGTTATTGGTTAGCAACTGACTTCAAAGAATAGACAATTTCTCCCACTTTCATCTCCTGTGATTACCAAATAATTCCTGAACTACATTCACATTGGACTGACTATCTCACATTCCTACAGGGTATAAGATGTCACGAAGATATGATAGCCGCACGACTATCTTCTCTCCTGAAGGCCGTTTGTACCAAGTTGAATATGCAATGGAAGCCATTGGAAATGCTGGCAGTGCAATTGGTATTTTGTCTAAAGATGGGGTTGTGCTAGTAGGTGAGAAAAAAGTCACTTCCAAGCTTCTTCAGACATCTACTTCCACTGAAAAGATGTACAAGATTGATGACCATGTGGCCTGTGCGGTGGCTGGCATTATGTCTGATGCGAACATCTTAATTAACACTGCTAGGGTTCAAGCTCAACGCTATACTTACTCTTACCAAGAGCCGATGCCCGTTGAACAGCTAGTTCAGTCCCTATGTGACACAAAGCAAGGCTACACACAATTTGGTGGCCTTCGCCCATTTGGAGTTTCATTTCTCTTTGCTGGCTGGGATAAAAACTATGGTTTCCAGCTTTATATGAGTGATCCAAGTGGAAATTACGGTGGTTGGAAAGCAGCTGCTATCGGTGCGAACAATCAGGCAGCACAGTCTATGTTAAAGCAGGATTATAAGGATGAGATCACAAGGGAGGAAGCTGTTCAACTTGCTCTTAAGGTGCTCAGTAAGACAATGGACAGCACTAGTCTTACCTCCGAGAAGCTTGAGCTTGCTGAGGTATTCATTTTGAACGGAAATGTGAAGTACCAGGTGTACTCACCAGAGGCACTGACTCAGTTGCTGCAGAAGTCTGGACTGACCCAACCTGCTGCAGATGCCTCATAAAACATTCTATTTCCAGTTGAATTTGCTTCCCTGCATCTTGTTGCAAACCTTTGGATTTTGTACTAATTAAATACATGGATCCTTGCTTGGTAAAATTGCTTATTTAAATGAAATGCTAGAACTTTTACAATTCGTATTTCCAAGGGAGTTAAAATGCATGAATCCTTTCAGCTTCCATTTCGATTTGCAGTTTTCCTTGTTTCTCTGTTTCATGTTCGGGGTACAAGTCACTATGTTAATTTCAGGTATTGTGGTTACTTCTCTCACACTGAAGTCAGATGGAACAATTGTCTTTAGATTCATAAATTCTTTAGCTCTCTTAGTGAAATATAAACTGTAGCAGATAGGGCAAAACTTCAAAGTAAATTCATAAAGAGAATTAAAGAGAAATTAAGTACAAGAAAATGCTTGTTTAAGTTGGCAACATATCCCAGTTTCTCCTCGAGAACTTCACCGCTGAGTTTAAAGCTTTTCCTATAAACCAGGTACAAGAAATAGTATAGTGACTTTTGGTTTGGGTTCAATCCTTAGACTTGTGTCTGGTAAGGGTTTTTATTATTCTATGGATTGTCAAAATTTATAGCTATGGCGAATTGATCTATTTTGAGTGTTCATATATTGATGACAATTCTTCTATGAAAATGATTCAATATGCTGGTAAAACATTATTGAAGGAATGAAGTAGAAGACTATTGGCCTCAAAACAAATTCCTTGGCAATTAATATATAGTGACCTCGAATGTAAAAGGTACAGAAAAGACATCAATACAGAAATCAGATCGAGAAAATAAGAATAGACCATATTAGCAATTCAATCTTTCAGAATCAGAAGTCAACCAATCTTTTGCTGCAACCAAATCAGGTAGCACCGTTGCACCAGATTTCCTCCAATTCTCTGCGTCAGGAATCTTAAATCTGTCTAACAGTAAAGCATGCATTCCCACACTCTTTGCAGGCAAGTAATCTTTACGCATGCTGTCTCCGATATGGAGAACTTCTGGAGCAACAACTCCAGCCCTTTCTAAGGCAATCTTGTATATCCTTGGATCTGGCTTCTCCACACCTTCTAGACCAGAGAAAACACCAAAATCCCACTCAGAGCCCTGGAATCAGGATGATATCTCATGATGAATGAAAATAAACATATTTCAAGGCTATAAATCAATACTAAAGGCCGGAAATTGAGCTATAATTACAATAGATCTTTGATAAGTTTACCTGATTCAAGCCCAAAGCAGGAAGAATTACATCCTGATACCGATACTCTGCATTGCTAACAAGTCCGACTTTAAGTCCCTCTTGACAAAGCCATCTTAGGAATGGCTGTGAATCTGGAAATATGGTGTAAGGTGCCGCTGAGCCAAAGGTTCCATATATTCGCCTGAAGATTTTCTCAAATGTCTCCTCATCGTAATCATAACCAGCCTGTGGACATAAGACGATTCCACTCACAAGCACAACCAAGTAATCCAGAAAAGATATATTAAATAAGTTTTCCTCATCAAGTATCCTTTGTCAGTTGCAGCAACATAGAATGGATTGTGTGTGGTTCATGATTATAGTCAACTGATTGTACACCACCTTTTCAATTTTCTTTTTTCAACTGTCTAGCTTAAAAATTATTCTGATTAGAAAAACAAGCAGGCATAGAGACAATGAACAAATATAAAGAGCCCAGAAACATAGAATACACAATGCAATTTGCTTTACCTCAATAAAAGAATTTCTGACACAAGTCTTCCACCAAACAATGTTAGGCACTTTTTCTGCAAATCCAAAACATGGATATTTCTTAGCCATGTCGGTATATGCAATCTTAAAGCCCTCATGTACTCGTCCGTAGTCAGGGCATGGCAAGCCAGCAGCCTTGGCTGCCATGCAATAGTAATCTCCAAGCTGCCCTTTATATGCTATCAGTGTACCGGTGACATCAAGTGTAACACACCGCAGCTTTGACAGTAGTGACATTGTGAGAACGAATGAGAAACAAGCTTTTCAAGTTCAGAGCTCTACTTTTGAGTTCGTTTAATCTCACATAACAGAACAGGAATTGAGCAAGATGGAGTTGCAGATCCAACAGCCTGCAGCAGATTAAACACTATTTGTACAGTATTTCATTAGAGAAAGATAGGAAAATGATGAATCTTTGGAGAGCACAATATCCAAATTCTAAAAAAAAATTGTAGTTGTTTGCAATAATCAAGTACCAACAACTTCACCACCCCCCTAAAAAACAAACGAGGTGAAAAAGAAGATGCAAGAGTTGGCTTCTTCATTGTGAACGAAGGACTTGAAGGCAAATATTTGCATAACCTTTCACAGAATGGAAACAAAAGATCATAGTTTCTTATGCCAATCTAGCAGCAAGCAGTAAATACAAGCCTATAGATTCAAGGAGTAGAAGTGAATGGACACACAAAATAACATGATTAATCCGCTCTTGGGGACTTGATACTGAGTAATAAACAGGCACCAATGACAACAATTTTAGTCCAAACACTCAGGAAAGAAATAAGAGTGACGCAAACTATGTCGGGACTGGTAAAATAAGGATATGTATTTCCTACAGATGTTTATCAGACTGCCTTCTGATCAACGGTGATTTCAGAAGGTCATTAAGTAACCTATCTGAATTCTCTTACCAAATCTTGAAACATGTAAGTTGAGTTTTGCAATTTGGCAGAATGGAGTGTTTTAAGGAATTAAAGAAGAGAAGACAGTGTTTTCACACATTAGCTGAACAGAAAATGACAAGTTCTCTGTCCATAGATACCAAATAAGGTAGGAAAGAAACCTTAGTTTGTCTTCAACCTCAAATACTTCATAAACTAGAGAAGCATATATCAAGTTCTATCTGCCGATTACTGGTTGATAGTAGTAGAGTAATCAAAGTTTCGGATTCAAAGGACAAAAATACTAAATCACTGGTTTGGTAGATTAAACAAAAAGCAGGAGTTAAATACCACCAATTTGTATATGAAGGCTTAAATGAGAACCAAAAAAAAATTCTCAACTTTGTAAGAATCATAGAGCTGTATAAACTCTTTGCACTTAAATCCAGGGCAATCCTAACACCATTGGTCCATAGCCACAAATACATACTTCAGAGAGCCTATTATATTAAGGCAAAAGGCAAAGAAAATGTTGATTTGCAAAATGAATAATTAATACCTACCTAAACAGAAAAAACCAGAAATCACCATAAAAATGAACTCAAGAAGTCATCTTTCTTCTCTGAGCAAACAGAATTTATAAGTAGGCTGAAGTAGGAGGAGATTATAAATTGCACACTCTACTATAGCCTAGAAGTAGACAAACATTAAGAAAGGAACAGCCCCAAGAGCAATCGTCCCCAAAGAAGATTCAAGACCCCAAAAATTTCAAATAATCACCCCAAGCATTAAAATACTGAATATTGAATGCTTGAACAGATCAAACTATCAAGAACCAACGCATCATAAATTCTTTCTCACCAAAATCAAAAAAGCAAAAATCATCCTTCAAAGCACAAATCTTTCACTTCATTTAGATGATATCACTGAAAAAAAAAATGCAGGTAATTCCTACCACTGCGTCTCTGATTCAGCTAAAAATTTTCACATCCCATAGCAAGAAAAGCATAAAAAGATCCAATTTGCACAGAACCCACACAAGAAGAAAGGGGGGTTAGAAGCATGCCAGGAAGCTTAACCTGAAAATATTTTTAGTTGCTTCAACGAAATGCCATGATTTCGTGTAGACTCAGCACCTTAGCTTGGTAATATGCACAATCATGGAGATTCTAACGGATTTAAAATATTTCATTCTAACTTTCTTCCCACGTATAATTTTAATTGCCTTGTTTTTCATTTCTTTTCTGGGTTTGCGCCATTAATATACAAATTGAAGGGAGAATCTTTTTGCTGCAAGGTCCCCGCGGTTTGCATAATCTTACAGATAGACTTGCAGTGCTTTTCAGTTTTACCATTTTTTCAAGGACTTGAGTTTTCTATAATCTCATCTTTTCATCCCAAAACATATTTTAATGATGATTGCATTACTAATTACAAGTATCTGCCTATATGGTTGGTATTCTTCTCATTGGAGAATAAAATATAAATATAAATATTATTTTCTTAAAAATTCGACTAAAAATTTTAGCATTAAATCTTTTTAATTTGTATATTTTAACTATAAAAAAGGAAACGTGAAATAATTTTTTCCCTAAATATTACACAAACATTTTAAAAAAAAGCATTCTTTTTCTTTAAACATAACATTAGTTTTCAGAAGCTTTTAATATAGAAAAACCCACATCTAAAATTTTTTTTTGATTAAACACAATAAATAAGGTTGATAAAAAACAAGTCTTATTGTCCTGTAATATGATTATTAGGGTATGAAAATTATATTTTTATGCATAATTTTTATACTATTTTTCTTCTAATTTTAATTTAATAATTTAAAATAAAAATGTTTCCCATTAATCAAAACTCTGGAGCCTTTTCAAATTGCTTCTCTTAATCTATTTTTGGAATAAAATGGAAAGAAATTCAAACTTGATATTCTAATTTGAAAAAAAAATAGTAGAAATATGAAGAAACTCTATATCTATAGTTAGAGAAAAAAAAAATTTAGGGAGGAAAATGCAAATTTCTCTCGTGAAAATTCCGAATAACTATGGATGCTGGCCACTGGTTTTGACTTTCTTGGAGCACCAGAGTTTGTTTTCACGTATTTCCGGATTCGAATTTACTGTGTTGCTGTCTGCTTGAGAATCGCGTGTCAACACTCATACATCACGAACCGTTAAAGGTTGACGGGAGTCTCATGCGGGACACAGCGTCAGCCGCCACCGATACTGTGACTCCACCTCTGGTTTTAGTAATTTTTAAATCTCAAAATTTTTTAACATGCACAATTTATTTATTTTTTTAATTTCATGCTTTTATTATTATTAGTTAATTAGCTTTTTTTAATGTATTTTTTGTATATTACTCCTCTAATGTTATATTCATAAAATGGTGTTCAAATTTTCAAAAGATAATTAGAGGATATTTTATTAAAAAAAATTATCTTAATTTTGATAAAATAACTGTTAATGACTTATATTTAGTGACTGGGGGAGTATTACATTCTTAAAAAAAAAAACCTCTTTCATCATCAAAAAAATTTCAAATATTCTCTGTCTATTATTATTTATAAGTCACTAACTGTCATTTTATACAAATTAAATTAATAAATTTTTTGTAATAAAAAAATATCTCTATTTGTGATTCTAATCAAATACACATGGATAATAATGTAAGAAAAAAAATTCAATTAAATACATGATAAACTAAAAATAATAACTCATATTTAGTGACAACAAATAAAGTTAGTCAAATAACTTGTAAAATGGTGACATGGGGGACTCATTAACTTTTAAGTATTTTCTTTTCTATCCTTATATTTCTTACTTTCTTCTTTTGTTTTATGTTTTAAATTTTTTACAGATAAATTAAAAAGGACAATAATTACTACTAGCATATGCTAATTTTACTAAAATATTCGCTTACAAATCATACAAAATAAAAGTTAATTATACTTTATCAAATAGGTTCCGAATCTTATAAAATACATGTGTATGTCACTTCCTATTATACTAGTAAAAAATTAATAAAAACCTTACTCATAGTCTTTAATTATTATTTATATATTTCATATACTAAACCCTAAAAGCATTTGACCTTTTGGAAACACATGTTCAATTTTTTTTTCACTGATATAGCAAGAAGCAATACACAAATATGTATAAATATTTTTTATAAATTTACAAAAATTATTTGTTAAGAATTTTTTTTTCCAAGAATTTGTTAAAAAAAAAAAAAGGTGGCATAAATTATAACTAAGGAGGACACCTTCATCCCTAATTATAAATCATTTAAACTCACTTACTATCTTTTATTATAAGTCATTTTTTATAATTTGATGAACATTTTAATAATTTTTCTCGATATCGTTTCCACTTTTTCTATAAAAAATTTTTCTCTATTTCATTATTAATTTTCTTCTCAATCAAGAAATTTTGAAAAAAAAAGGGACTTTAATATTGATAAAATTATTTCAAATGATTCATAATTGATGATTAATTTTTAGGTGTCCTTAATTTAGGGCTGAACCGAAACAGTGGTTTCAATGTGAATTCGCCGTTAAAATGTTGGAAAGAGCTTAAATTCACGCGCTCTTTTAAGCGTGTCGAATCTATTGACGAGGATCTATATGTGTCTCACTGTCAGTGAATTCTGCCGAACACAAATCTAAAGAGTACTTTGGGCTTCCCTTCAACTCCCTTTCCGAGAATACTTCCTGTGTTTCTTTTTTCTTTTTCTTTTTCTTTTTCTTTCTTCTTTTACCCACCCTTAGGTAAATTTTTAGAATCCAGGGATATAGTTCCTATCAGTTTTACTAAGGTGCGTCCCAACCGTTATCGTAAAGAAAATCTTGCTACAGTGTTCATGTAGAAAATCAAGCGGAGCAAGAATTTCGTTACGGTAACGGTTGGAGCGTGCATTAAGGGGCACTCCAGAGCGCACCTTAGCAAATCCGTAATTCCCATTACCTATGTATTATAAAAAGAAAATAAAAACCTACTGATATTTCATAATAAGAGTCACTTTAAATTTTCAATCATTTTCTATTTCTCAACGAGTATTTAATAAAAGAAATTTTAATTCCTATCCTTATAATCACAATTATAAACATTATAATTGAAAATAATATGAATTTTATGTAATATAATGGATATTTTAATTCAAAATAATTATTCCATTGGTTACTATTTATTGTACATTCTTGAATGTCATATATTCCAGAACGTTAGAGTATTTGTAAAGAAAGAAGAAGTTAATCACAATTTTAACTTTATTGTTTATTATTGTGCTTTATTTAATAAATATCAATTTAACCCATTGGGTAAGGACCAAAAAAAATATCAGTGGGCTTAGCTTTGTAAAAATGGACTTTTGGTACTTTGTAAATTATTTTGCCACAAAAAATGCATGTATATATATGATAATCCCATGACAGATGGGTTACTCAGAGTCTCTACCGGTTAACAATTAAATTTTTTTTTCCTAAAAAAAAAATGTTATATAAATATATTTTATAAACTAAACTGTAAGAACATAAACAAAATCTAGGGGTAGTTGATCTTTTTTATTTTTATTTTATGTTGGTCATTAACTTTAACCGTTAGAGACTTAGGAGTATTCCATAAAGTATGTTTCATAGCATTTGTGTATATATATATAAATGTTGTGGAGTATACAGTTAAATTTATAACGATTAAATTTAATTGGTCAATTGTCCGATTTAGTTTATCCTTTTAGAATTTAGTAAGAAAAATAAATTTATAAAAATATTTTTTTATTGATTATTTTATTTTTTTTAATAAATTAATGGGTGATTTAAACTTTGATAGTTAGAAATTTAGCATAACATTATCCTTTATATACATATAAATATATATATCTATATATATATATTTATATATATATGACTTTCTCTATTTTAAAATATAAATTGTTTTAAAGTTAAAATTAGTGGAGTTGCAAGGTGAAAAGACTAAAATGAAAATGAAACATAATATAATAACTTTTAAATTTTATCTTTTAAAAAAATTAATTACATAAATAGGAATAAATTCATCGAATCTTTATTATATTATAAATATTTTTATTCATCACATTTGAAAGGAAATGAATAAGAAATGTAACATATATATATAGAGAGAGAGAATTGCTACTGGTGTGTGTGAAATCGCACCCACTATTGAGGGTGCCAAGACAGAGAAGTTAATGGTTTGGGATAGTTTTCAAAAAAATAAAATGTCAATGTAAGTTTATCCGTTTTCTTATCTTCACGTCTTCCTCTTCTTCAATTCAATCGACATTTGGGCAATCAGAAGATGAAAATAAGCAAACGTTACTGGCGATGGGAATGCAGATCCTACAAAACAGAATACCCAGATCAAGATGAGGGTAGTGGAAAAAAAAACAGGGTTGGGTTTTTGGTTTTTTGGAGGGGGAGCCGACTGGTGGTGGTCTACATAAGCTAGAGATTAAGCTGCCAAGGCTAGATCTGAGAATGGGATAAAAGGAAGTTGAGTTTCAAAGAAGAGCAGAGAAGGAATCTAGAAGAAGATGGTGGCGTGGGTTAGCAACGACGAGAGGCCAGGAAAGGAAGTTTGGGCAACTAGAACTTATCCGTTACTGCTCTTCTTTGGTTTGGGTTAGTAGAGAAGGAATCTAGAAGAAGATGGTGGGGTGGGTTAGCAACGACGAGAGGCCAGGAAAGGAAGTTTGGGCAACTAGAACTTACCTGTTATTGCTCTTCTTTGGTTTGGAGACCTTTCTCTCAACCCTTACAAGAGTCAATCTTTGTCAGAGTTTCAAGTTCCTTGTCAAATATGCTAAAAAATGGTCAAGATTAGAACTCATTAGTGAAATGGTAGCTAATAATCTAATGCCACTGGTTTTCATTTTTTTAAGATCCTAAGAACAGAGTGAATGAATCATTTACTAGTGGAATTACATGATTGAAAGTCAATGCAAGATACACTACTTCGATGCTCTATTGCTGGGAAACTAGTCAGAGTAAACTTCTTCGCGTGAACAAGTGAAATGTTTCAATGTTTCATCATAAGTACTTTTTTTTTTTTTTTGAAAAAACAATTTAATCAAAACAACTTCGTTTCACGTTAATGTTTTCAAATTCATAGCCATTAACTTCTCCGTCTTAATGCACTCAGAAGTGTATATATATATATAAAAAAAAAAAAAAAATATATATATATATAGTATTAGCTATTTTAATTTATTTTTCATTTTCCAAAAAAAAAAAATTTATGACATGTGGCTTGCAGAGAGATCAAATAATGTAAAAAGTAATTTTTTATATATATTTTTTAATTGTTATTATCAATAAGTTATTTGAATTTATAATTTTTATTAATAAATTTAATTTATTGTTGTTAATTTATTAAATATTTTACGGATGTTTTATTATATTACCTTTGTCTCTTTATTTTCATAATCAATGTTAATTTTGATTAGAATCATAGGGATGTTTTATTAAAAAAAATACTATTTTAATTTGATAAAATTTAATTATTGATTTATAAATAGTGATTGAGCGATTAATATTTACTCATCACAATTTAATAGGTAAAAAGCTTAAAAAGCACAATGGCGGGCCGTATAAATTTTCACATGGGCCTTCAGCCGTTTGCATCTGTCATATCATGTCTGGGTCGTTCGAAACAAGTGGATACCAACTGTTCGATGAAATTCCTACTTGAATCGTGATATTGAATTTTCTTCCCAAGTGAAGTGATATTAATCACTTTCTGAATTTGTTGAGTGAAAGTAAACTGCAGCTTTTGTATTTCTCTGTTACTAATGAAGATACAAGAGGCACGTGGTAAAGAATCGGAAGGTGAAAGGAGTAAAGCTAAGCCTAATGGTCTGCTGGAAATCCTGCCTCCGGTTGATTTCTGCTGTATATATGGTTCGACTCTCCATCCCAACAATTCTGATGAGGTTTCTCCCATCTTTCTTTATTTTTCTTCTCTGCATTGTTTTTTCATCTACATTCAACTTCTACAATCCAGAAAATGCTTGAAATTATAGTCTTTAGTCTTTTTCATTTTTCAATAACTTCTTTTGTACTTGCAGTTTAGTAATGTATTCTTTTTGTGTAGACATCCATGATAGATTACATTATTGGAGTGTCGGATCCTGAAAAATGGCATTCTGAGGTGGGCACTGGGTTTTGTTTCTCTTTAATCACCTGCACTTTAATTTGACACCCTTTTTTTTTTGTTCTTTGTAATGATGTCTGATTTCCTCTCCAAGAATCTGGCAATGAATCGGAATCACTACGCTTCATGGATGGTGCACTTAGGAGGAGCAAGGCTTGTACTGCTCTCTTTATGTTTATGTTCTTCTTCTTTTTTCTTTTCTTTTTATTACTTTCCAATTTAAGTTATAGTTGTTCTAGTATTGAAGTAACTAGTTTTGTTATGCTTTAGATTACTGATGTGGCGGATGAAATTGGTGTCGGTGTGCACTTTAATCCTTTTGTTGCAGTGAATAATAAGGTTATCAAGCACTTGTACATTTATTTGTATTTGTTTGCTTTCTTGAAAACTAGTGGTGTATGATATTGTCTTTCCATGAGCTGCTTAACATGAAAGATATGTTGACTGGGTTGGTTTTGGGATTTAATAATACAGTTCTGTCATTGCATTTTTAGAAATCTAATTTACTTCCTCACAAATGCCAACTTTGCAGATGTTTAAGTATGGAGTTGTACGGATGCATGACTTAATTGAGGACATATTGGGATGGAAGAGGTTCTATCTTAGTGGTCGCCTGCAGAAACCAGTATGTATTATCTTTGTCATGACTTGAAGATTAAGCAGTATGTATTAGTGGAGCAAACATATTAATAGGATATTATGGCAATTGAACAGCATGATATTTCAATTCTGTTTTTAGAACTTTCACTCAGGAAATTAAACAAGTCTTTATTTTTTTTAGCAAAACCAAATTTGAAAGTGGAATATAGTTTAGGAATTCTTTTGGTTTTTGTTTTCCTCAGTGGCTGGACTGCTTTGCCAGCCAAATCCCTTCTATAGCAATATTGAACTTTGCTTGTTGAAATATGTGTTGTGTTCCTCTATGGCAATTGTTCGATTGAATAAACCATTATAAAAATTAGTTATTACATGGGAAAATGAGCTATTATATCCATCTGAAATCGTGAATGCTTTTACATCTCTTCTTTCATTCAACCTTGTTGAACATTAGAAAGAAACTAGTGACCATGATCTTTTGTTTTGATGCTGAACTTATATATTTTACCTCTGGTCATATAATTAGCCTTTCAAGCCTTATGATTCGAGGAATGTTAGTTGAATGATCATAATATCCATGTCATAAATGAAAAACTATATATATAGCATGGTTTGTTTTCATTAAGAATATGAACTGAGAGTGACTTTTAACTTCTTGATATTTAGTTTATCATCTTAATTTTAATAGGTTAAAATCATCTTAAATTCTTTACCTTTTTTCACTTTCAAGGGAGAGACAACTGCCTAAAGTGAGATCCGCTACTCCTTTGCTTCTAGTTCTTCCTCTCCCTCTTCCTTATCAAACAAATTCAGATATAATTGTTTGGCTACATACTTCCTTGCTACCTACTATTTTATACCCGAAGAATGTGTGAAAACTTGGATAGCTTTAACTTAATCATTTCTACAATTTAGGAAAGCAATAGTTTCATGTAAGGATTTAACCAAATGGGGTCTTCAATATCAATGTCCTATTCAACTTGTAGGAAATACATTGTTGCTGAGAAAATATTTATAGATGATACTCTATATATGATTAACTTTTGATTTCTATTTCAGACCTATATGTCAACATGAGTGAGAGAAGTAGGCTATTTCCTCTGGTCAACTTTCACTTAACATACTTGTTGTTCTAAGAATTTGAGTTTGATAATGCACTAGACCAAAATTTCTTTATGGTGTCAAGTTTGCCATTGCCAACATCTGCAAAATGATTACAGCAACTAACATAGTTCCCTTTCCCTTCCAATTATCCTTTTCTATTTCTTCATCATCTTCTCTTCTCTGCTCTTTGGTCCTAAAAATACAGAATTTGAAACTATAATGATAGTAGTCCCTACTTGTTGAACATCTAGACCAGTTTATTGCTTCCATTGTCCAGAAAACTCATACTCTCTCCGTCCGGAAATGAATATCCCGTTTTCCATTTTTGGTTGTCATTAATTGAATGTCCCATTTCCTAATTTAGTTAAACTTTTATTAAGAAAAATGATGTTGTAATGTTAAAATTAACTAAGTCAAATCTTTTTCTTAAAATAAGTATATGTCAAACTGGGACATTCCATTTTGGATGGAGGGAGTAAAATGCATTGTTGTTGATAATTCCCTTGGGGTTAGAGATCTGTGTATATTTTACTTCGCATTCCTTTTAGTGGGCTATAGATATTGGATGTCTAATCTCATTATCTTTCCAGGTAAATATACTGGTGGATAATTTGGATGTTGAAAATGTTAACTATGTCAATCTAAGGGCTGCTACTACTGCTGCACTACTACTCTTGCCGTCAGAGTTCACTGAGGTTGGCTGCTCTGTCACTTTCTAATATGAATAAAGAAAGTATTCTAAATACTGTGCACATGCAGGAGGATTTCTATGCCAAAATATGTGGCCTCTCATATACGGGTGATGTACGAATGTTTTTTGCTGAAGACAGAGACAAAGTAAGTTGATTGAAGCTCATGGAGACCTGTGGAACTGAATGTTGCTTATCCGTAGCACCAGTGAACTCTATGTTCTGACACTGTGCTATTTAGCTTTTGAGGTGAATAGGCTTAACAAAAGCTTTAGGAATTTTTGTCCCTGCTGTTTATTTGTTCTTTCCCTTTTGGAACATATAAAGAATTCATCTAAAATAACTCTCCTAAATTAATTAAAATGGTGGTCTTAAAATTGACTTAAGGTGACTTGAAATTTTTGGTTGAAGTTCAAATTCTGCATTCCATCTAAAATCGAGTGCTTGCTGAAATGAGTTTGCAGTCTGAAAAGTTCTGTTTATGTCTAGCATTTTCATGTCACTGGTTTTCCTCTGCGGTTTATTTTGTTTCCTCATATCTTAACACTGTTACTATCTGTACATGTGTCCCAGGTGAAAAAGATCGTGCAAGGGCAGTTTAATTTGTTCCAAGCAATGTTCAAGCCATTTTTGAAAGAATTTGCAGCTAAAGACGTCTTGTCACTTTGTTCTTCTGATGGGAAAATATTTCAGGTTTGTAAAGGCTTTCTGGCTAGGTGAATCTATTTTGTGATTCTGGTTTAATTTTCTTATTTTTGAAGAATAGACAAAGCTCAAGACATTTTTACTAACCATAGGCAGGCCGTGAGCTAGCCAAACCCTTCCATGTTCCGTTACTTTTTGCTAACCTGTATATATGATAAACTTGTTGATAAGGATTGTGGTGAATCTGCTGCTTCCACTCTTGTCTCTCATCTTCCACCAGCAATGAGAAGTGATATGGGGATGAAACTTGGAGAGAAGTCAAAAGTGGATGAATTCGGTATGCCGACATCATTTACGAGAGATTACTTTCTTAACTTAATCTATGATCTATTAATGATAAAAATCGTACTAACGTAACTTATTTTGCCAGTTGAGTTACCTCTTCTAATATTGGGCTGCTCCTCCACGTTGAACTTTTGGCACATCTCATCTCATTGTCTTGCAGGTCGGATTAAGAAACAAGTAGTGATTAATTCGAAAGAAGAAGCTGCAGAGTGCATGCGGAGGCTTCTTAGACGCAAGGTCATGGCTTCAAGTGCAAGGCAGGCTGTTGCTGGGCTGTTGACTGCTGGTGTTTCTGGTGGAATTCGATACCTTGGCAAGAAAATGCATAAGGCCCAGAAATCTTGGAAGTGATTCTCATAAGGAAGTGTTTCCCTTCCTTTCCTCCACCAAGAAGACGTTTCAAGAAGATGAGCAAAATGTCTGAAACATACATTCCCAGTTCATCCCGAGTCAAGTAACCAAGAAACTGATGGAAGCAAACATACCCTTAGATTTCAACTTTTATAGATTCTTATTAGTACGAAGATTAGAAGAAAATATTGAGAGTTACATTATTCATTTAGTTGTTGCTTATTAACTTTTTTACCACTTTAAATATATTATTATTTAGGATCCACAACTAACATTATTTAGTAAACAATGATCTATATTTAAGTGAATGTTCTCTTTCGTCCTTTTTGAAAAAGAAAAAAAAGTAACATAAGAATTTCTTTCAAAATTTTTTAAATAAAGTTTTTTTAAAAACTCTGACATAATAAAATAGAAAGAACTAAAAAGAAAATTTTTTTTGGCAATCTTTAAACACTTGACGGAACGGCCATTGTCAAAAAAGAAAAAGAAAATCAGATAAAGCTTTTAAAAGAATTTTTTTTTTCCACTTTCCGAAAAACAGATTTTTGTTTGGAAAGAGATTGCAACTTTCTTAAATTTTTCATTTTCCTTTTGCGAATAAGTTTTCTATACATTTTCCTATTAGGAAATAGATTCACAGGAAGTTCTTTTCGGGAATACGTTATCAATTCCCTTTTTTCTATCAGGAAATAGATTTCACAATGTTGTTTTTGACATATTCAACTTTTTAGTTTTTAGTTAAGAGTTTTTGAAAAAGATTTTAAACTGCATTGAAAGTTTCAATTTTTAAGTCACGTTTGGAATATTTGAGTGATGAAAGTTCCCATTTTTCAATTTTTAAGTTCGAATGGGTATTCTTTATTTGATATCATTAGAATTCTTTATCAAACATTACATTCCAAAAACCGTCACTCTCCTAAATGCTACAATGGAATTTTTCAGATTCTTTGGATTTCATGGATGCTATTTTTAATATGGTTCGACCTCGGAAGCAACTATATTTGGCTCACGACGGTATTGCTATGCGAGCCAAATTTATTACCCTTTTTAATGGTTTTTTTTTTAAAAAAAAAATTATGAATCTATCATATTATATAAAGGCAGAAATAAAGAGTTAGAACATTACAAGTTAACTCCTTATCATCAACCAAAATAACTGCTTGAGGGATTCGTACCCTCATGACTCCTCAATTTTCTTAAAAAACTTTTTATTTATTTTATCATTATCTAAAATTCTTTATTTTTCATCCCTATCTACTCTTTTATATAAATAATTATTTTTTTTTATTTTATCATTATCAAAAACTCTATATCTTCCATCGCTATTAAAGCTATCAATTGGGGCTGGCTCGGCCCTAATCTCAAGGGTCAAAAAATTTAAAGGATCAGGACAGATCAGTCCCATTTTTTGAAAAATCGTCAAAATCCTAACCCAACCTAACACTACATAGGTCAAATGCCGGGATGGGTCAGCCCTTATATATATATATTTTTTACCCCCTTTTTTTTACTTTAAAAATTATTTAAAGTAAAACATTTTAATTTTCACACTACTTTTACAAAATGTAAAATATAGTAAAAAAAGTGAACAAAAAATTAGAGAAAAATGTAGAAAATTATTAAATACAACCCAAACATAAACATGAAAAACTCAATTTTAAGATTTTAAAACTCATTACAATTAAAAAAAAAAAAAACTAAACTAAGAATTTGAGTTTCAATAAGGAAAAAAAATACTACTACAAACAATAATATTGTAATACTAATAGAAAGTATGTACTTTTATTAATTATAATAAATAAATTATAAAATAAAATTACTTTTTTAATATCTTTAGCTTCAAGGGCCAATCCAGTCCGACTCTCTCTAAACTCTTGTTGGCAATTGGCTCTTAAAGAATGGATTTAAAAGCCCTTATTGCAATTAGGGTTAGGTTTTTAAAACCCAAACCTTCAAAAATCTGGGACAAGGCCTAGCCCCAAGGGTCTAACCCATTTTGACAGTTCTAATCACTATCTATTATCTTCAATAAATAAGTAATTATTTCTTTATTCTGTTATCCAAATTCCCGTTTATAGTTACTTCTTTCTTCTCTTTATATTCTGGTATACTCTCTCTTCATATGTCGTCACAGTGCATATCTTTGCCTTTAAATTCATTGATAAGTTCTTGCTTGAAAATTCTTTTTTTGTAATTTCATATTTAAATATATTTATTGATTCATATTTTTTATTTTTATTTCTAATTTATTTGTTTCTAATTTAAGATCTAAATAAATCTTTGCCCTTCGTATCCATCATTTCTCACGTAATCAACCTCTTGTATTGAAGGTCAGGTGAATCTTGTTTTATTTTAGTAGTTAATAAGGCTTTTTTCTATTTATATCTATTAATCAATCAATATTAAATATTTTTATGTAAGTTATGGTCTTATTTATAAAATAGATTATTATAGAGATTTTGATTGGTTATTATCTTCATCTTTATTTTTTTTATTGTAATTATGTGTTGTGCTTAAATTTCATATGAATTACATATGATTTTTTTAATTGTAATTATGGATTGTACATGTATTATTAAAGGAGACTATAAGACATACAAATTCTACAAATTTATTCTTTTAATATATCCATCATCAAATCATTAAATTTTCTATAATAATAATAATACTCTTTAATTTATTTTGAAAAAAAAAATTTATGAGAAAAATATATTTTTTTCCCATAAGTAATAGATATGAGTAGATAAGGGATCAATATTCTTAACTGAACCATTATCAATTTCTCAAGAAGGATAAATTATTCATGAATAAACATGTGAAAGTAACATGTGCATCTTTTGCACCTTTAATTTTTCTCTTTTTTAAGTATAAAAAAATTTGCATATTAGATAAATAAACCACATGAATTACACATTAAAATTTGTTTACATCAATGAGATGTATCAACTCTAGATATTATTGTTTTGTTCTTTTCCTTAAAAAACAATATAAAATAATAATTATATAATATTTATGTAATAATTTTCATTATATATATATATATATTTATATAAAATTTTCAAATAGGAAAAAGAAGAAAAAATATATATATATAATTTTCAAAAAAAAGAAACTAGATAAGACATGCATTCACAACATTTATAAATAAATAAGTCAAAAAATCTTTAATATCTCTCTATATATATTAAATTTTGAATAAAATAAAATTATTTATAACTAAATTAAAATTTATTAAAAAAAACTTATCAATTTATCTAAAAAAAAAATTTTGAATTTCTAATTACTAAAAAAAAATTCATAAAAAAAATTAAAATATAAAAAAACCAACATGAGATAAATACAAAGATCATATATTTAAAATATAATTTTTTATTTATTAAATCATTTAAATTTTTTTTTAAAAAAAATTTATAATAAATTAATATACAATGCAACTTGCTGACCTTCACCTAGTTGATATTTAATTTTATGTCGAAATGTGTGATATTTTTTCCCCTTAAATGCAATGAAATAAATATTTAATAATATTTACCTACTAAAATATCTATATATAAAAATTTTTTGAATTGTGTATACTTATCAATTTATTGATTTCTTACCCTGTCAACATAACATGTATCCATTGAACATTTTAAAAATGATTAAAAGTAAAAAATTCTAATAAATATTTTACATTATTAATCATTTTCTTTTAAAATATAATGATCAATCATTTTTATAATTCAAGAAATATTCAATAAATCTAATTCATGTTAATTTAAAATTTATTATATTATTACTAAATATTATTAAATACTCCTTCCATTTGAAATTAAATGTTTCTTTTTGACTTGCACAAATTTTACTAAAATGAGTTGACTAAGTTCATTTTACACTTAATAATATTAATTTCTTAAGAAAATTTTAACTAATTTAGGAAATGAGATATTTATTTTCGGACAATTCAAAATGAAAAGTGAACATTTAATTCCGAAAGGAAAGAGCAGTATATTTATTTTTATTATTGATTACACAACATGTCACAATCCATTTCCATTTTTAGTGTAATGCACGTAAATGATACCTCATCTATACTCATAATGTCTATCTTATGTGGTGTTGTTTACCACTAAACTAACAATACTTGACAACAATTATTTTCAATTGAGATGTCCTTATTGAAAGGTTAGCAATAATACTATGAAAAATACAAAAGATTATATTTTTTAAAAAATTAATAATTATATCGATGAATATATAAATAAATAAATATATATATATATATATTTATATGAAAGATTTCCATTGTTAAATATAAAATATATTAATTTAAACACTATAATATATTAATCATTTTGTCACATGAACTATAATATGTGAAGCATTAATGGTTAATGTATTTAAATTAAATAAAATGTAAATTAAACAACAAATATATTTTCGTAAAGGTTTATATATAATTTTCCGTAATTCAAATGTAAATTTAACAACAAATATTCAAATAGATAGATAGAAAGAAAGAAAGAAAAAATTCAATAAAAAATGAAAAATGAAAGGCATGGGACTGATTACCTTCACTTAGAGTGAAAATGAGTTAAAGAATGCAACTTTACCAAAAAGAAAAAAATAAATATTTATTTTGACTATTTGATTTAGGGTGAGTAATTATTGAATTTGACAGTATATTCATTAAGTTAATTGGATATAAATGACTATTCATTTATATCCATTTATTATGGCGTGGATTTAGATATCCAATGGGAGGAAGCATTTGGAAAGACGATTTTCTATTTTCAAAAGTTCAAAATTGGAAAACTTATTGGCACACTTTTGTATCCAAAATTTTTGAGAAACTCTCAACCCAGGAATCTGAAAACAAGTCCCACCTATTCTGCGGTATCATCGGAGCGCTGTTGTCTACTGTGCACTAAAAGGAGATCTGACAACAAACCCTGTCCAATGCAAAATCCATGTAATATTCTTTAATATTTGTGATTTTACATTCTACATCGAGAATATATATAATTATGATATAATTGTTAATAATTAGTTTAAATATCCATTATCAACTTAAAATATTTATTTTGACATATTGAAAATGGTTGCCACTATAGTTGCAGGATAAACTTGATATTCCTTAATGCAACTTTACAAGTCTTCTCAAATAAGATTGGTATCTTTGGTACCCATTTTTCTTTTGTTTTTTGGTACCATTTTTCTTTTGTTTTTTTGCAAGTCTAATCACAAAACATTTTTTTTTAGTTTTCTTGATCCTCTACATTTTTTTTTTTTTTTGACTTTGATATCTACCGATTTTTTTTTTGTTCAACTTTTTTTTTCAAAAAAAATCATTGGTCTAATGATCAGAAAATAAACTTTTTGAAATTTTTTGATCAGTCGAAGAAGGATATTTTAAAAATTTTATAAGGCAAATTATCATTTTTTCGTCATATATCTTTTTTTTTTAAAAAAAAAAAACATTTGGTCATAAATGTCTATCTTTATTTTTTGGTGGTACTTTGGAACCTCCATCTTTTTTGTTTTTACCAGTTTGATCCAAAATATTTTTTTTATAGTTTTTTTTATCCTTTACAAAAGGAATTTGGTAACTTTGGTCCATATCGATTTATTTGACTTTTTTCTTGGTCTTCCACCTTTTATTTTTGTTACACCATTCACCAAAAAATTTATATTTTGTGTTTTTATTGGTCAAAAGAGAGATATTTTAGGAATTCATACGATATATTATCAATTTTTGGCAATCATAAATGTTTTAAAATTTTGTGTTTTTGTCAATCAAAGAAAGATATTTTAAAATTTTCATAAGGTAGATTGTCATTAATTTTGATCCTTCCCCTTTTCCTTAGGTTTGGCCATAAATGTTTATAAATCTTTGCTTGAGACATGATTGGAACTTTGCCCACCTCCTCAACTACCAATTAACAATTATTTTATTTCGCATTTGATGGTATATATTATTTTCAATACAATTCCTCTTCAATATTAAAAATAAACTCATAATAAAATAATTTCAATATTTGTATTTCACAAAAAGATTTTATATATATATATATATATATAAAATTAGGATGACATGCATATAATTTTTAAAGATTGTTTGTGTATGTGAATTTTATATTTTAATTATTTTATTCAATTAAATTAAAAATTTTAATTAAAATAATATTGAAGATGCGGCTTCCACCCTTGTCTCTTGTCTTCCACCGGCGATGAGGGGTGATATGGGGATGACATTTGGAGAGAAGTCAAAAGTGGATGAATTCGGTATCCCAATTCCCTTTCAATTTGGGAGAGATTACTTTCTTAACTTAATATGATCCATTAATGATATAATAAATCCTACTTATTTTAACTTCTGGCACATCTTATTCATGTCTTGGGAGTCCGATTAAGAATCAAGTGGTGATTAATTTGAAAGAGACGCTCTTTAGGCGTAAGGTTATGACTGTTAATTAACTGTAGGTGTTTTTCGAGGAAGTAGAAAGAGATCTCACACCCTATACCGTCACTCATAATAAATCAAATCTTATAGAAAATCTTTTGAATGGATTCTAAATCCAATTATAGGCAACGCCAACTATTTTTTATAAGGCAAACAACAATGGTACGTATGATACAAAGAATCTTAGGAAAAAAAATTAAAATTAAAAACAATAAAAAAGAGAAAAAATATATATTAAATCATTTTTTTTTCACTTACCAAAAAAAGGATTTCTGTTTGAAAAGGGATTGTATTTGAACATTATAAACTTTCCTAAATTTTACATATTCCTTTTCGGAATCGGTGTTCTATTTCCTTTTCCTATTGGGAAACAGATCTGCAGCCGACTATTATAAAGATGCACGTTTGAAGTTCCCAACCCATTGAAAGTTTTTAAATTAAGTTTAAGTTTCTTTCCTATTCTTTTGCGAAACAGTTTTCTATTTCCTTTTCCTAGTAGGAAATTGATTTATAAATACGGCACTTTCGCAGTTTCTAATCCAAGGTTGAGTTTCTGAGAAACCGAGAGGGGTGAGGTAGTAAGTCATGGGTATTCCAGGTTTTTACCAACATTTAGTTGAAAAATTTCCCAAAATTGTGAGTAATGTGGAGGATAGTTCTGATCTTTTTGATTACTTGTATTTACATATAACGGGAATTCTCTATGAATCCTTACATCCGGATAACCGTCATTCACCAACTTGTTACAATGGTGTGTTTGAAATTCTTTTTGAATTATTTTCAGCATGGTTCGCCCTCGGAAGCTACTGTATTTGGCATTCGATGGTGTTGCTCCGAGAGCCAAATTCAACGAACTAAGGTGCAGACGTGTTAAAGCTGCCAAAGATTCCGCTGATTCTGCCACGGAGGAGGAAAGATTACGACGGGAATTCGAAAGCCTTGCGAAGAGATTACCGGTGAAGAATTACACCGGAGTTTACTTCTCCCATCTTATTGCACCCGGAACAGATTTCATGGCTGCCGTGAGTGCTGCTCTGAAATATTACATCCACTTGAAATTGAATTCGGACGCGGGGTGGAAAGGAATTGACGTTATCCTTTCTGATGCAAACGTTCCGGGCGAAGGGAAACACAAGATCATGTCTTTCATTCGGCAACAGAGGAATCTTGCAGGAAACAATCCCAATACATGCCACCGTATTTATGGTTCGGATGCAGATTTGATAACTTTGGCTTTGGCGACTCATGAAGTTCACTTTTCGCTGTTAAGGAATCTA